>CM034359.1:74363476-74412864 GCA_019925275.1 Mytilus edulis | reverse complement strand
AAAATCCATTGCTGGTCAAACTGAAACGTTTTTTAATGACTAAATATAAATTGTAGGCCTACTATTTTTTGTATGATAGTAATTAAGTTAAACTGAAATGTTCATGACTTACAAGTATTCCTAATCATAGCATGTTTTGGAACATAAGGGGAGCCTACTTACTGATTTCTTGAACAACCCTTAATATCTGATTCTGTTTAAATGGTTGATAGCAATTAAATATGAAGAATTATTATAATAACTAATATAAGAAAGCCAATAGGTAATCAAGTGTGCAGAAATTTAATATTATTTTCCTGTTAATTTTGATTGAGTTTGAAGATATTAAAATAAAAGAGCATCAACAGTTAACCCCAGATAAGCAAACTAAATGATTTTACGATTCTAAATGATTTTATAATTCTAACCCAAAGAAAAATTTAAAAAATACTTTAAAGTAAGATTGTGACATCAGAACATATAATAACTTCCTGAACGTGAATTAAAAGGTTACCTACATTTCAGTATAAACATTACTCTGTCTGCGGGTCTCTTCTGTTACATGCGGTACAATTTCTATTGCTGCAGTTGCCATATTATAAAATATATCAACTTTTATCAAAAGTCACTTTTCTGTTGTAAAGCTGGGCTTACAAACTTCTTTTGCTTTGCCATTTCCAGTCGGATTTCTGATGCAATCGTGCATGGTTTTACATCCCTTTTTTTAACCATAATTTTCATTTAATTATAGTCTGAGTATTATGTAATGAATGTATAAAAAAAATATATAATCCAATTAAAGAAATATTGTTTCTCCAATAATTACTAAACTGCTCTTGCCTGCATTTAATATAGTCTTTCCACACTGTCTTATAGAATTATATATCAAAATATTATACAAACAAGGATTTTTTTCCACAATAATTACTAAACTTATATATAGCAATTATATCAAATCCTTGAGTAAGCTAAATGATTTTTTTAGATGCATCACAAACTTGTATCCTTTCCCTAGTTAAATTCACATTCCAATTTAAATAAACATTTCTTTTTGAAATATTCAAGAATAATCAGATTTTACAATCCTTAAGTTTAAGTAGAAGAAAATAAAGTTGTTGACCAATTCCAAATCTCTTATGTATATTTACATATAAATCAAAGGATACAAAACGTTACCTTTAACTTTAGAAACGCCACAAAAACTTGAATCATCAAATTAATGAAATCTGGCCATTTAAAAAATTCCATTCCTTTGATCTTCTATCATAATCATTTAAATTTTAAAATATAGTTAATACTGATTTGACATAATTTAAAATGGATGATTGGAAAAAGTGCTTAAGACTTTTATAAGCACCTTAACTATAGGAAATGATGATTTCATTGATCTAAGACTACTTTAATGAGCTCAAAAACCTTTCAATATTTTGTATTTTTCTAGTCCAGCATTTATACAATGTGTAATAAATCTTATCACCTTAACATTTTTAAATGATGACTGTTTGAAAGTTTGATTTTGAAAAAAATGTCAAATAGAAATGGAGAGAGAGCTTCATTTCTTACTATTTGTCCCAAATGGCTACTTATGTCCAGTATAAGCTATTTACAGGTGTAGCTTAGTGACTGCTTGATATCAATCCTCCAAGGAATGTCCCAGCTTTATGTAACTATTTCTAACTGTTTCTTAAATCCTGACTGCAAAATTTTATCATTATACCAGTAATAGAAGTCGAAAAAAAAATAAGAAAAATAATGTTGGGGAAACAACCTGACATGCAATCAATGTATGACAAAACAAAAACCTTTCACACACTGTTGTAGACTTATATAATTCAAATTCATAACTTAACCATTGTACAGTTACTTAAATACATAAAAGAATGTGCCTATTCAGATATAACAATTTAGAATACTATAGTATTTGGTGAATTTTAATTAAAACATGTCATAACTATATAATTTCCCTACTGCGACATGGAATGACAATTGCATTAAGGCATGTGAACTTTCCAGAGAGTACGAAAGCCGTTCATACAAATTAAGTCAGACCTTAAGACTCTCACCATCGTTAAAATTTTACTAAGTAATTTGAGAACAAATGTTGTGCTCTAAACACCAAATAGTATTTTGGTTGTTTAATTTCAGTGTCAAGAGAAAGCTTAGGACAATCATAAACAAATTTTTGGGGACTGCAAGATCAATATTTTGACTGAGAAATAACAAGAGAAGATAATCCTCTAAACCCAGTGACACAATAAATAAGTCAGATTTAGTCACATAAAATTCCATTCCTTCATTAGGTACTTTATTTTAAACATTTTAATCCAAACATATGATCTAACTATTGTTTATTTTTCCAAAGGTAAATCAACTAGCTTTAAATATTTTGACAGACATTTACCTATTTATGAAGATATAAAATCTCTTTGGATTAAACTGACATTCCTTGTCCTTATGTCATGTCTAAATTCTAAACAAAAACAACATTTTATAAAGACAAGTTAAACCTGAAGATTTGTTGAATTTTAATAAAAAGAAAAATGCATGTATTTAATTATATCTGAAATAATTCTCAATTAAGTCACCCAAATGAAAAAGTACCTAATAAATGTAAAAAGTCTCAAATGTTGCAAATTTAATACATATATATATATATATATTAAGGACTTTTAATATAATATTTTTCTCTAAACAGTGTTGTGACTTTGAAAACATAGTAACTGTACGTTACATTGTAAATACATGTAGATATATTTAAAAGTTAATACAGATCCCTGGGAACTCAAAAGTATATGTTACATAATTTAATTTGAACAAGAGCTTTACAGACTCATTGGTAAAACAGCCTTTATTTGTGTGCATGCTACTAAACTTGCTTTTTGACTTTATGAAGATAAATAATTGGCCTGGGTTTAATACCCTCTTTAACCCCTATTCAAATCTGATAATTACAATGATCTTCTCTAAGCTTAGCCTTGGATTATGGCAATGTATTATTTTACTCAAACCTTAGAATAAAAATGTCCTTATATCTCTTTTCTTTTGAAAAAACAATTTTAAATAATTTTTCTTGAAAATTCTGAAACAAGTATTGAAAGTGATTAAGTTAATTCCAACATGATTCCACCATTGGACATTCCCCCTGTCCAGACTTATAATTCCACCATTGGACATTCCCCCTGTCCAGACGTATAATTCCACCATTGGACATTCCCCCTGTCCAGACTTATAATTCCACCATTGGACATTCCCCTGTCCAGACTTATAATTCCACCATCGGACATTCCCCCTGTCAAGACTTATAATTCCACCATTGGACATTCCCCCTGTCCAGACTTATAATTCCACCATTGGACATTCCCCTGTCCAGACTTATAAATCCACCATTGGACATTCCCCCTGTCCAGACTTATAATTCCACCATTGGACATTCCCCTGTCCAGACTTATAATTCCACCATTTGACATTCCCCCTGTCCAGACTTATAATCAGAAACTGTATGGTACTCAGGTCTTGGTCTACTAAGAGTTAGATAGAAATGTTCTTTCTGACCAACCTATTCTGATTTTGGTGAACAGCTGAAAATGTTCAATGAATCTGTCACAGCCTCCGATGTCATACTACAACAAACATCAACAAATCAAGTCATTTTTGTTTAATGACAGACCAACAATGGGGGTCACTTAGATCATTTTAAATTATCTTCTTTTACACAAAGAAACTTTTCCTTATGAAGTTATATCTAATACTTTCCCATAAACTTTTTGTAATTTCCAGTCGATTTACTCAACAAATTATTGACTCAGCTGATCTTCCTATCTTTTCTTTAAAGTGAACTTAGGAATTTAATAACAATCTTGTCAATCATAATGATGCAACATCTAACTTTTCTCCCATACAAAACCCCCACTTTATATGTTTTGAACATTAAGTGTATGTTTGAGCAGTTGGTTTCCCTTCAGGAAAGGTATTTATTGATCTCAGATCTAAACAGTAGTTAGATTTCTCTTTAGATGTACACGCTCTCCTAACATTTCAAATAATTCATGATTAAACTTTTAACATTATCATATAGAGAAAATGTCACAAATATTTGAGAATTCTGAAAATGTGTTTTTGTTCAATACTTAGACAGATGGTCACCTTTACATGATTTCAATTAACAAACAGAATCAAACAAAACAAACAAACCGGAATATTTTGCATAGCTCTGTGATGAAATCAGATTTCAAATATGCATTGACGGGATTTGTTTAATTATAATTGATATTTCAGCAGCTACTATATTTGTCGGTAAAATACTGTGGGAGTCAGCATGAATATATATGGGTGGAAGAAGCCTTAGTGCCCAAGGAAAGAACCATATGAAAAGCTCCACCTGCCACTTCAATATCACATTCAGTCAGCTGTAGTATAAAATTTCCACTAAAACTTTAAAAACACTTTTGAACAAAACACAAGTTAGATACCCGTATTAAGTAATTGTTATGCTCAAATGTACTCAAACTTGAACAGGGGCGTAAACCAAAGAAATTCAGGACGAGTTTAATTTTCATGAAGTTTTCTCTGTCAAAGAGGACGGCTTTATTCTCACAAAAGTCAACAATATAAAGGAAGGACAAAATGACAGACATGGTTTTACTTTACCGTGAGTTTACGTTTATAGTCACAAACACCCCAAGAATTACCCCCAAGAATTACCCCAACATTACTTTTATCTGTATTCTATCTATCTTGAACATGGAGTGTAATATTTTAAGCAGGCTTTTTATGCTTTATGTTTTCTACGTAGGCTTTTTTTTTATGGAGGGTTGAGCATCAAGCACCTTGCTTTCCCCCTATCTGACTGTGTTTACAATGAGTCACACTTAGTGTGGACAATAGGATTATGTTCTATCCTTTGGGTAAGTGGTCTGGTCACTCTGTTACATTTAAATTCTATTGTAACATATAACAAGATTGTCTACAATTCAAACACTACAAATTATATAGTTAAATGTACCCAAAACCTCTATAAAATCTTATGAAATAAATTGTATAGTTTATTTCACAATAACTGTGTTTGTTTAAAATTTAAACCATGTAAGATATGAAAAATTCAAAGTTTAGAATGAAGCTGATCATTAATGCAGTTCTTCTTTCTATTACTACGTATACATATTACAGAAATTTCTATTCCACTGTATGTATTAAAATATAGAAATTTTCTGATTCAAATTCATGTTACATGTAAGAACCACTTTTTTGCTGCCGATGGAATAACAAATTAACTCACACATTTGTTCAAAAATTCAAAGATCCTGCAATAAGACACCTGTGATTGAAAAAAAATTACAAAACTACTTTAACATAAACACTAAGTCATACTGCAACCCTAACTACATGTATATAGAATTAATATATATGGAACTTTTTCATCAACTTTTTCTGA
The DNA here is from genome assembly GCA_019925275.1 of Mytilus edulis. NCBI lineage: Eukaryota > Metazoa > Mollusca > Bivalvia > Mytilida > Mytilidae > Mytilus > Mytilus edulis. The sequence continues at coordinate 74,407,454 of CM034359.1, read as the reverse complement.
TTAATTGATTTACTGATTATTGCCTGTTTATGTCCAGTGGCCACTATTTAAAACATATTTCAAGAAATACTACTGACAAATTCAAAAATTACAAGTCTAAACACTGTATACTCATCATCTATACAATAAATCATATATCTTTTATATAAAGTTAGATAAAGTTAGATAAAAAGCAGAATAATTCAGGTGAAAACACTTTGATCGTTCAGGTATCTCAAGATAAAAAGTGCATAAAATAACAAGTGAGGGAGGAATGTCATCATTTGACTATAGCTGGAAACTAATGACTTTTAGTGAAAGCATTTAAAATCAGACTCAAGTTTTAATATAAAAGTTCATCATTTTGATTAAAATCATTTGTAATTAAATCTCAAAGAACAAGTCGAAACCAGATTTAACCTTCAAGTCAAACAATTCTATGGTTCTATGTTTAAAAATGAAAAACAAACCACATTTATTATTCTGAACAGGAAGTATGATGGTTTTATGGACATAAAATTACAAATATTCAAAGAAAAAATTGTTAGGTTTTCCAAATCATTACCCATTTGTTTGTAGATATGGTATATAATGACAATGTTGAAATATTTTTTTCAATTCTCATGGCTTCAGATAGTGACAAAGTACAAATGGTATCCAAGGATATACTTATGTTTGGTTATTAGTTTACAAAGTAGAAACATTTATATATAAATCTTATAATGTTATAACTTATGACATAAACAGCATTGTCATTACATATGGATATAAAAAGATGTGGTCTGAATGAGACTCAATGTAACTCTCCATCCAAGTCAAAATTTGTAAAAGTAAACCCTCATCATAGGTCAAAGTACGGACTTCAACACAAAGCTAAAATGGCTAATATCCCAAAAGCAAGCTATAAAGGGCCCCAAAAAATTACTAGTGTAAAATAATTCAAAGAAAAACATATATTTTGTGTCTGGATCTATTTTCTGACTTAGAAAACAAGGTTTGTATGATATTATGTGGTCAAGTCCATATCTCAGGACGGCTAGCATCCCAAAGATAAAAAATATCGCAATGACATATAGAGGTTAAAAAATATAGACCTAGAGCAATTTCAACAAGAAAAATGTTTTACTGTTCTGGAGGAGCTTTATATTCTACAATTTTAACTTATTCTGTCAGAAGATTGACAAATCATAAATAATTCCATCCTTAAAATTATCTCCCTTTAACCCTGTCTGTCAAGACGTAAAAAAGCCTGTATTAACAAATTACCTGTACTTAACCCTTGTTTTTCTCTTCATCTCTGTATATGTATAATTCCTTAGGATATAATTCCCTCGCAGCCTTTCCATTTATAACAATCTTATACATGAATGCTATAAGAATGCATATCAAAATACTTTTCTTTACACAACAAATATTTCAGAATTATTAAAAACAAAATGTATTTCATCTGCACATTAAGCCATGTAAATAAGCTGAAGAATTATTTTTTTCCACCGATCGGATAAAACTTTCACATATAAATCAAACTACTATATATACATGCATTGCAACACCTTGAATTAATTTAATCTCATAAAAAGTGAATAAAAGTGAATCGTTGAAGTGTTACTGAGAAATAAGTTATTCACAAAACATCGTCAAAGAAGAAAGACAAGTTGGGTTATGTAATCATAATTTATACATATTCCACACTTGAAAGAGTTGCATAGATACACCACTATGGGACCACAAAATATTACACAACGTCTATAAAAGGTATAAATTTATCTTCTGCATTGAAATATAAACCCCGTCTTTTGTTTCCTATTTTGACATGTGAAGGACTTTCTTTTACTTTTATTCGGTGATATAAATCTTGCAGAGGTTATGATATATGATTGGTGATATATTAGACGATACATGTAGGAATTCAGACAATTGTATCTGGTTCCGTACAATGTTAATGAAATTATGACTGCACGATATACATATGTATTTCATGAAAATATTTGTAAGGTTAAAACAATAACCATCTTGCAGAGTAATTTTACCTGCAATTACCTTTGATAGGGTAAGAAATAATGATAACTTTTATGTAATGGGTTACTTAACATTGGGTTAACAGATAACTCACATTCTTATGTCACATTTAAATCTGATGGGGAAATCTCAAGTATTGAAAACTGGAACTTTTGCCATCCAACAGTCAATGCCTTAATTTTGATGCAACAACAGTAGTATATATAACACAGTAACAATGATTGATTTTTTTATAATTTTTGTCCAAGGGTGAAAGTAAAGCATTTTGTCAAAATTTTGTGACAATTAAACAAGCCAATTTAATATTAGTCGAGGTGTTGGGTACCACCTAAAATCAAAATAAGTTAGGGTCCCTACCCTGTTTCAACTTTCTACCTATACCCTAAGATTGAAAAGTATAAGAATAACTATCCACCACAGTTCAAACGAAGTGGATGTCAGGCAACCCATAACAACTTTCAACAATGAGAAAAACATTGAAAATATAAAACAATGAAATTGAGAAAACTTTCAACTTAGTTTATATAACAAAACAAGATATGAAAAACAAATATGACAGACATGAACTAACAACAACCACTGAACTTATTATCCTGACTTGGGACAGGCATATGAAGAATGTGACAGGGTTAGACATATTTGAAGGCACCAAACTTTGAAAGTACATGAGAGCCGTGGTGTAGTGGTTAGTGCATCGGACTACTAACACAAAGATTCCTGGTCTGATTCCTGTCTGGGATGAAAATTTCAGGGACTGAATTTTCGGCTCTCCCTTGACACCATTTGCGAGTATGGTCTTGAGGAAACAATGATAGTCCATCAACAGGGGACGATAAATGGCTGAACCGTATTAAGAGAGAGTCATATCTCTTGCACGTAAAAGACACCCTTGTAGATTTCAAAAAAGAGTAGGCTAATGCCGCTACAAGGAAGCACTCGTACCCGCAAAGTGGTTTAAGGGATTAATATAAGTTGCAAAGCTTGTTTCCCAATCCACTTTAAATAAATATGTTTCAACTATTTGAAAGTACAACATAAGAACAAACTATACAAAACAATAAATACAACATAGTATAAAAACAACTGCTCTATAAACAGTTACAGATATCCTAAAATATGGGTCATTTCTGATTTGTACGTAAGGTCTTAATGGGTAAGTTGGTCAGTGCTATGTCAGAACTGTAACCTGTACCAACACAAAACATGGGCTATCTGTCTGTCTGTTGAAGTCTTATAAACTTTGCATCAACCTTCGATATGAGTCATTTTGTCTTTCAATATTAAAACAGTACATAACTTGTGTATTAAAATTCAAATTTCTCACAAAGTACAAAATCTCTTAATCTAATTTATTGATTGATTGATTGATTGATTGATTGATTGGTGTTTAACGTTACTTATACTTTTAGCACTAATAGGTTTATTGAAGCAGTCTGTTAACATCAGACAATTTGTACTATTGTACTGTTGTGCAGCAATTTAACAAAAAAAATTTAAAATTCAGACCCAAAAATGAGAAGGTAATTTCTTCACGCAATTTATCTTGGTTTCTTATAATGCTCTAAAGAACATACATTTCTGATATGAAGAAAGTTATGTATAAAATGACAGAATCATCCCCTCCCTACCCTCAACCTAAAAAAAAATTAGTTTACTTACTTCATTTGGTTAATCCACTTATTTTTCCTTTTTCGTTCATACCATCGATAGAATATACTCATGTCATAATAATAGTTATTTTTGTGCATGTTATTCAGTAAACATGATGTTAACGATGGATCTTCAAAATGATCTGACGGGTAGGCTGATCCATCAGGGACCCCTCGGTCACTCTGTCCTATCATAGTGCTTTAAACAAGCTCTCCAATTACAAATTTGTTATTAACAGAAAGTTTAAAACTGTTTTTTTGCCGTTACACGATTCACAAGTTTGAATGTAATCACTAAAAATTAACAAAACAGTAATTAAAAACAAACAACAATTGTCCTTGGTGTTGCAAGATTTTAAACGATATCCCAGTTATAATTGAGTTTCTTTAGACAGGTATTGCAGTTTATTGTCTGTGGGTATAAAACACAGCAGATCAACACAAAATGATAACATTCCTTCTACGTAAACTTATACAGATTGATTTCTCAATTCACAAACGATGAAAAAACGATTTTTATTTCCACATTATTAATACCAGGCAATCCTTTGATTCTTATGATGGTTTCTAATTTCACAATTTTATATATTTTGTCCTGTTTGCTTGACTTTGATAGACAGAATTCGTTGTTTGTTCTATTTACGACTTCCAGGTAAATCCCCAATTAATATTTACCAAGTATCACAAAACTAATGAAGTCCTTTTCTAATTAAATGTCAATTAAAGTCAAGAATCTTCCAGCTAATTAATGTCCAATAATGTATACAATTATTTTTTTTTAAATCACGATATTTTGTTGATGTTTTTTTAAAAACACAAAACTACAATATATCAACGATAGGTTAAACCACACATGCCATAGTACACATGGATAGACACATAATTCACATTCTTCATTTATTGAAATGTGACGTTTACTGTTGGGTGACAATTTAACCTGGTCACAGGTAAACCTCGTCACTGACTCATTTGTCTTTGATGTGGTATACCTCAGGTGTGATAATAAGTTACAATGTCAATTAAGTTATGTTCTCTTATTTCAATATCTGACCGATCAGTTCTGCTTAATTCACTTTTTATGTATTTTTCAGCAACATTAGAAATTGTACAGTAAAACCCAATCCTTAAAAGACAGGTATGCCATAGGGTTCAATCCTTTTTATTCAACACAGACAGGTACAACAGCAGAGATAAAATTGTCTTGTATATGTATTTAGTTCTAGTAATTATAAATATGAATGGGACTCATTAATTATCAATTAAAGAATTAAATTTCCATTATACAGAGTATCCCTAAGGACCATTAGTAATAATTATTTCTAATTGTCAACTGATTCTTTAATTGCTCTAAAATATTTTTTCATGTATGGCTAGAATTCCACTGGCAATATTTGTCCAGGCATGATAAAATTTAATGATAATAGTATTTTTTTTTTATCTACAACTAGGGCCCCAGAAAGGACATTTTTATCAAACACAGCATTATGATTGTAACAAATATTGTAAATAACAATATTACACATATATTGAGTTCAATAAGTTTTAAACTTACACTTTTAGCTAAATATCAAAGTGATTGAATGTTCAGTGCATAATAATCTTTTATAATATCAAGATTTTACATGCTTTATAATTGCAAAAGAAAAGATTGAGGTTATCACTTTCTTAACTTAAGTTTTCAATCAGTTTAAGATAAGTTACCTACTATTTAACAATTTTATAGAAACAAACTATTTTTCAAACAAGTTAAACTGCGACCTATATTAATGCTTTAATTGATTTAGTAAACAGGAAGTTGATGATGGATGTTAAACTCATTACAGGGAAACAAGCATGCTTACATGTATGAAGCTTGATACAAAACTTCAAGAAGCTCTGATTTATGCTTGTTGAGTTCCTGAGATCAAAATTGTATGGGACAAATAGAAGACACAAGAATGATCTGATTTAAAACCAGTATTGTTAATGTCTGTGTCATTTTGGTTGTCTCATTGGCAATCATACCACATCTTCTTTTTTATATATCCTCCGTTGGAATGGGATAGAATCATCCAACCCAAACAAGATGATAGGAAATTTTGAAACATGCAGGGTGTATCTCGTTTAATAACATTATATATTTGTATTTGAATCCCTGGGATATTTTTTTTATTAATACTTGAAATCAGCAGGTACCCCCTCCTGTCAAATCATGTAACAATATTTATATTAGTTTATAACGTCACATCAAGCAAAACTTCAAACTCATGTAATACATAAAATGCTATACGAGATCCACATAAATCATTATAATTATTATGCCATTTATGAGCAAGTACGTGAAATATTACACCACTCATAAATAATCAACAATTTTAGCAAAAATTATCAAGATTTTATGCAAATAATGAATAATAGGTACAATAGTGTATTTTTTGTAACATAAGGAATAGCTATATAAATTGATTTTAGATCAAATTTCTACAAAGTTTGTAACTTCTGCAGGGAAACGTATGTTGCATAATTGATTTGTAATTTGCATGTTTTCAAAGTAAAGGTAATAAGCCTGACAGAAAATTGTTTGATCTTACAAAATACATGACTAACAGCTAAAGCAAAAAAATAATTTCAGCTTGTATACAAAGAAAAACATCAGAAATGAAACTCCTATCTTTTGCTTTTTGACTCAACCAATTGTAAATAATGAAGGGTGTGAAATTAATATTTTCATTTTCACTGTTGCAAGTTTTTGTTTGTAAAATTGAGAATGGAAATTTTCTCTGAGAGGTTTGTGGTATGTAGTGTTTTGCTGTACTGGCTTATATTTAATAATTCCTGTAATTGCCTTTTCCTCCAAAATCTTTATTTTTAGTGCCCCTCCTAAGGAAGTTAAAGTATTCTATGGCAGCATATGACCCTAATTTGATTGACAAGGATTGCTAGATTTCCTGCTAAATATAGATGGTTCTCTCAAGAAACAGGGCTTACTCCACCAAAGACAGGTGGCTGCAAGTGGTGGTTCCCTCAGGAAACAGGGCTTACTCCACCAGACAGGTGGCTGCAAGTGGTGGTTCTCTCAGGAAACAGGGCTTACTCCACCAGACAGGTGGCTGCAAGTGGTGGTTCTCTCAAGGAACAGGGGCTTACTCAACCAAAGACAGGTGGCTGCAAGTGGTGGTTCTCTCAGGGAACAGGGGCTTACTCCACCAAAGACAGGTGCTGCAAGTGGTGGTTCTCTCGAGGAACAGGGGCTTACTCCACCAAAGACAGGTGGCTGCAAGTGGTGGTTCTCTCAGGAACAGGGTTTACTCCACCAAAGACAGGTGGCTGCAAGTGGTGGTTCTCTCAAGGAACAAGGGTTTACTCCACCAAAGACAGGTGGCTGCAAGTGGTGGTTCTCTCAAAGAACACGGGCTTACTCCACCAAAGACAGGTGGTTCTCTCAAGGAACAGGGGCTTACTCCATCAAAGACAGGTGGTTCTCTCAGGGAACAGGGGCTTACTCCACTAAAGACAGGTGCTGCAAGTGGTGGTTCTCTCAAGGAACAGGGGCTTACTCCACCAAAGACAGGTGGTTCTCTCAAGGAACAGGGGCTTACTCCACCAAAGACAGGTGGTTCTCTCAAGGAACAGGGGCTTACTCCATCAAAGACAGGTGGTTCTCTCAGGGAACAGGGGCTTACTCCACTAAAGACAGGTGGCTGCAAGTGGTGGTTCTCTCAGGGAACAGGGGCTTACTCCACTAAAGACAGGTGGCTGCAAGTGGTGGTTCCCTCAAGAACAGGGGCTTACTCCACCGGCTTACTCCACCAAAGACAGGTGGCTGCAAGGGGTGGTTCTCTCAAGGAACAAGGGTTTACTCCACCAAAGACAGGTGGCTGCAAGTGGTGGTTCTCTCAAAGAACAGGGGCTTACTCCACCAAAGACAGGTGGGGTTCTCTCAGGGAACAGGGGCTTACTCCACCAAAGACAGGTGGTTCTCTCAGGGAACGGGGGCCTACTCCACCAAAGACAGGTGGCTGCAAGTGGTGGTTCTCTCAAGGAACAGGGGTTTACTCCACCAAAGACAGGTGGCTGCAAGTGGTGGTTCTCTCAAGGAACAGGGGCTTACTCCACCAAAGACAGGTGGGGTTCTCTCAGGGAACAGGGGCTTACTCCACCAAAGACAGGTGGTTCTCTCAGGAAACAGGGGCTTACTCCACCAAAGACAGGTGGCTGCAAGTGGTGGTTCTCTCAAGGAACAGGGACTTACTCCACCAAAGACAGGTGGCTGCAAGTGGTGGTTCTCTCAAGGAACAGGGGCTTACTCCACCAAAGACAGGTGGCTGCAAGTGGTGGTTCTCTCAAGGAACAGGGCTTACTCCACCAAAGACAGGTGGCTGCAAGTGGTGGTTCTCTCAGGGAACAGGGGCTTACTCCACCAAAGACAGGTGGCTGCAAGTGGTGGTTCTCTCAAGGAACAGGGGCTTACTCCACCAAAGACAGGTGGCTGCAAGTGGTGGTTCTCTCAGGGAACAGGGGCTTACTCCACCAAAGACAGGTGGCTGCAAGTGGTGGTTCTCTCAAGGAACAGGGCTTACTCCACCAAAGACAGGTGGCTGCAAGTGGTGTTTAACACTAACAATAAAAGATTCTTTTTAGAAAACAAATATGCATGAATCTTTTTATTTCGACTGACTTACTGTAAATAAGTAACACATAAAACTTATTCTTTTTAACTTTAAACATTTCCCTGCTTGATAAATGCTTAAATATTCTAAACAGAGAATTCTGCTGCATTTGAAGTACAAAATGACAAGTAACGAAAGCTTTCAAAAGTTCATTAATTCACCATTTTATGTTTGTTACAAGACTACAATAAACAAACATTGTCTTAGTATCATACACAACCATTATTATAAGATCATATCATTTACCAATTTTATGCTTACTTTACAATGTTGATCTTGCTTTGAAATCATGTTAATAACAGCTGTAACAGAAATACAGAAGGTTTAATTAGGAATAATACCAACACACACATTCTTTCTTTGAAAGAGTAATGATTCTCGTATAATGTATACATATGCAAATATCTTCAAATTTCAGTCAATAGATATAAGAAGATGTGGTATGAGTGCCAATGAGAAAACTCTCCATCCAAGTCACAGTTTGTAAAAGTAAAACCATTATAAGTCAAGGTATGGTCTTAAACATGGAGTCTTGGCTCACACCAAAAAGCAAGCTATAAAGGACCCAAAAAATTACCAGTGTAAAACCATTCAATTTGGAAAACCAACAGTCTAATCTATATCATAAACTTTACTTTTCATTTCCTTTTGAATTTACTTGTCCATTGTGTGATTTCTGTGCATTAGGATGATGTGGTATCATGCTATTTTAGACAAATGTTCACCCAAGACTAAAGATCCATCGTGACATAAACAAAATTGATTCAAAATAGAAAACCAAGAACACAATATTGACAGGCAGCAACAAATGTAGGAACCAACCTTTTTTTTTTTTGATGATCTGAGTGAATGCATTTGAATGGGGCATATTGTGAATACCACCACCCAACCCCCTTTTATCCTGGGATTGGAACCCCCTTTTAAAATGGGTTGATCCCCCCCTGTGTGTATTGTGCTACATCATTTATCATTGCATCCTAAATTAAAGTTACTTGCCATATAACTTGTATGACATAATGATGTTGTTGCTATTTACATACAGTAACTTCCTGCAGATCTATCTGTGGTTCCTCAGAAGCAATCTACAGGCATTGACATTCCAAACTGTTTTTATAGCATTTATGATGTTTTCCAGATAATTTAAATGCATAACCAATAGTTAATATCTCTCTGGATGTATTTTCTGTAATAGTTTTCTGTATAAAATCATTTTTATAGAGAATCTATCAGAAAGTATTTATGTAAGACTATCATTTCTGATTGGGATGACAGAAACTCGTATTTTATTCTTTACCAAAAAAAAACTTAATGTATATATAGTAATTTACTTCTAGCAGTACAAATGTAGTAGAAATGAAATGCATCAATTGATAGATCTAAAATCTTATTTTTTTATCAACCACTTTAAATACAGATGAATGCCATTTTTTTACTGCAATAGAAACTAATCTTTTGTTTTAACGGTCTATTTCTTATAGGAAATATACACAGGACTTATGAAATCGCCCAAGTTACAATCTTAATGAAGTTTTTTTTAAAGAAAATAAGATTTTTCAATAAGAAAGCATCATTTTTTTTCTCAACTGTAACAACATTCAGATCATCAAGGGAACTTCCTGTAATTATCAAATGCTAATGGTTCCACTTTAATTATACACAACTTCTAATTATAGTAATTATCATTTCCTGTTCATATCTACCTGTCTCACACCTTATAATTATTGTTCTTTTTTTAATATATTTCTTAAGGGTGTAACAAGAAACGAAATTTGTTTTTAATACACATCATCTACCCTGGGGGTGGGGCCATTTAATTACAAAGATTACCTCATAATGGATGGCTATAATAACCCCCTGGGTATAAGATGTTGAGTCGAAAACCAATATTTACTGAAATTTCGTAACCTCCACTTTATGTTAAAATGACGGACAATGATTTAAGCACAGTGAATGGTTTTTATATTGACTACTGGACACCACCTTTATAGCTTGTAACACCGATCCCTGGTCAGCAGAATAGAGTTTTGACATGTCCGCAGGTTGCCTCTCTGATGGTCTATCTTTTATAGTTTTTCTGATTTTGACACGAGGGAATTTATTGTCCATTGAGATGACTAACCCACTGTGGTATTTGACACAGAAATTTGAACAATAAAATCAACATTTTCTACCAATTTATGAAAATTACTTTATTGTTCGCTTAGTATGGAAAGTAATAACTTTCGTTAATTTATGAAAATTGGTCCATTGTTGGTGTTATGAAGGACTTAGAAGATATTGTAGTTCACCTGCCTACCTATTGTACAGGTATTATACAGGTGTAATAATTAGAAATGAAACAATAGTGTCTATCTTATGGGTACAATCCTAACATAATACATGTGTTATCTGAAGGTCATTGTAATTATTTGCCATTATACAATGCCAGACACAGCATATTGCAGACTTATCCAAATTGCAAATTATATCTTTCATAAATACTGCAAAAAAACTCTCATTACACCCTAAGAAACTATAGCAGTCGTCAATCAGTCCACCCACTGAATTTCACTAGATTAATAACTGGATTTTCCTTCATAAAACCCAGTTAAAAACTGGGTACTGGACTTTCAAATGTGAAATTTAATACTTTCTCAATGTTGAAAATTGTTATATAACAAAATTGTAACATAAGATAAATGTTCTAAGGTCTACATGACTTATTTTAGTACCACCCCTTGAATCACTGTACACTATTGATGACAGATGTAGGCCTGTGTACATTTTAATTATGATTTATACATGTACAATTGATATCAGTATAAATACAGATCACCTGTCAGTCAGATGTCAGAAAATTTAATTTAGAAATTTATCAGAGAAAATGTTTTAGATATTTGAGTTAAATATAGGTATGGGTCATATACCTAATACTTTCCTAGTTCATTTAAAGTTTATCAAAATAAATATAAGTATCAAACTTGGAGCTTAAAGCAAGGCCAAACTAAATAATGGAAATATTCTGAGGGGGGAATAAATCAAGACACAAGGATGGAACTTCTAAAGATAGGGTAAACCAGAAAATGAAGCCTTAATGATAAGGAAGGAGAAAGACAAGTTGTACAATTACCATCTTACAATGCCAATATTCATGATCTAACAGTAAGCAGTTGCCCATATTTAAAATCCATTTCAACTTAGTACATTCAAGTCAATATTTAATGACAGCAGACCTTTGTAATTTTGAGTAGCAAAACGACTATCATAAAGATTTTTAAAAATATTATATATTGAGAAAGATAACAATTCAACAGGCAAAACAATTGAATATCATAATAAGGAATTCTTAAAATGAAATAAATATTAAATTGTGTACTGGGAAAGATATCAATGCAACAAGGGAAAACCACTAAATGAATACTATAGTTCTCTAGAATAAATATTACTCGTAGAATAGATTTTAAGGGAAATAGAAAATCAAATTGTCTATTATATAAATAATCACAAATCTTCTGAATTTGACATTTTGCTTGGTAAAAGGTTGTCAATTGGGAAGGGAAAGTCAAGTACCTTGTTTTTTAAACAGAACTAGATATCATTGAGATGGGAGCCATCTCTGTGGGCCCCGCTGTGAATAATGTGCATTAAAAAATTGTATCTTTACCATAGGACATGGGTTTGTCAACTGAAATCAAAGTTTTTGACCTTGACCTTTGACCTAGGAAGTTGTAAATAAATTATGACACACCCTTTGGTGTTAGTTTATAAACATGTCAAGTATAAACTTTGAAATGATAACGGTTCTCAAGATATAGAGCGGACACGATCTTTACCATAGGACATGGGGTTGTCAACTGAAACCAAAGTTTTTGACCTTGACCTTTGACCTAGGAAGTTGCACATAAATTATGACACACCCTTTGGTGTTGGTTTATATACATGTCAAGTATAAACTTTGAAATGATAACGGTTCTCAAGATATAGAGCGGACACGATCTTTACCATAGGACATGGGTTGTCAACTGAAACCAAAGTTTTTGACCTTGACCTTTGACCTAGGAAGTTGTACATAAATTATGACATACCCTCTGATATTGGTTTATATACATTTCAGGTATAAACTTTGAAATGATAACGGTTCTCAAGATATAGAGCGGACACAATCTTTACCATAGGACATTGGGTTGTCAACTGAAACCAAAGTTTTTGACCTTGAACTTTGCCCTAGGCAGTCGTTCATAAATTATGACACACACCTCTGGTGTTGATTCATATACATGTCAAGTATAAACTTTGAAATCATAACGGTTCTCAAGATATAGAGCGGACACGATCTTCACCACAGGACACAGGGTTGTCAACTGAAACCGAAGTTTTTTTACCTTGACCATTGACCTAGGAAGTTGTACATACATCATGACACGCCCTCTGGTGGTGGTTAATAAACATGTAAAGTATAAAGTATGAAATCATAATGGTTCTCTAGATATGGAGTGGACACAAAGTTAAAGTGTTACGGACGGACGGACGGACAGACTGATCACTATAGGGCGACCCACCTAAAGGCGGGGCCCTAATTATAGATCAATCCTATTTGAAAAGACAATATCCTAAATGTATTAGGTTTGTGGTCAAGAATTCATAAGACCAATACCATGCCAGACCTAGTTATAGAACTATTACCACAATGTCACATTCATGTCAAATAATGAAAACTATATACCACTTGTAATTACAATAATGAAGTATTTACAAAACTCTGATCAAATTTGCCACTTAATGGGTTTTAATTCTTAAGTCTCAGTGTGTAACATAAAGGCAGAAAATTTGTTCTTTCAATACTACAACTCTCTGATTACACTGTAAACAAAATATTTATCACCTCACAATTACATTTAATTATAGTTAAAACCACTCGTTTTGTTATCGTTTACTTAGCGGGAACAAATTACCCATTTACAAATATTTGAGTTTTATTTTTCAATTTAAACTTACAAAATCGGCATTAAAATCTGAAATTGAACCACTAATTGAATCTTTTACTACCCATAATTGATTAAAATTTTGCTAAATGAGTCATCCACCTCAGAAATACCCCTATACAATATTTGAAGAGACTAAAAATATATAATCCAAAATTATCCAAAGTGGGAAAGTCCACAAGACATACTGGTATTTCAGAAACACTTTTAAAGATCTTAAATTCTGCTACTTTTAGTTTCCCCAAAAAAAGAAGAATGTGTCCATGGAGAACTGAAAGTAATGCCACTACAACTCTATCTTGATCTGTTTTCCTTTTCTTAATTGATGTCCAGTATACAGCCATAGCGACTAGGACTAGAGAAATAACTAAAAATATATAGCACTAAAACTTCCAAATAATCTTTTCTAAAGATAACATTTGACATTTAACATTGTCAAAATCTATCACATTTTCTAAAGATTGAAATACGTCAATATTTCATACTCAGAAATCAATTAAAAAGGTATCACATTAAGCAGAATTAAAATAATCAAATCAATTATTCATAGCATAACCCTATCTCTTTTCAACTTATATATATACACCTAATATACCAGAGAACAAATTAATATCAAGTCAGACAACTTGACAACTCTATTCTTTGTAGCAATACATAAGATGTCATTGATACAGCAATATAACAACAGGAAGAATCAAACTAAATCTGAAGGTCAAACACCATTTTCAACAATATACAATGTTCATACAAAAAAAAGCCCAGAATTCACAAATGATGTCGATAAATTTAACGGAAACTTGTTGACTCTTTCTGTGTATATCAAAACTTGAAAGGACAGACACTGCAATTAATTTATATTTTATAGACTTATAAAACTTCTTCACTTAGACATACTGAAGGACAAATGCAACCATATCATGCTTAAGTTGAAGGTCACAATTGCCTTACGACTTACCCTGGACGGTTTTTTATCACACATGGCACCTTCGTCAGCATACTCATATGCACTTTCACCTCCATTCTGGTACTTCATTTGACTAGACAAGGGACCAGATTGATACTGCATCTGTAGCTGTAGACCATAGTTCTGCAGTTTCTGTTGCTGACCTTCACTTGATCTTGACCTTGCAACTTGCTGATGAACTTGTGACCTTGAACCATACATATAACAACCAGGTCCATCAAGGTCCACAAATTTATGATCAGCAAAAACTTCACTGTGTGGTCGTGGTTGACGTCGTCTAGGAGAATCTCTTAGATTATCCCTTCTCATTTGCACCCTGTGTTGAGGAGTGAGAGCATCATCGTCCAGACTTGTCCAGTTCTTAGTCTTACCACTATGACCATTCTGTACACCGGTTTCTTTAGGGATGGCAGGTAAAGGACGGTTCACCAGGTTGGGATTTGCCTGTCAAACACATATAAAATCTTTATTCAGAAGTTATATTGATGTATGGTTTCTATTGCAATCCAATATTTTTTTGGACTCAAAGATGGACTCAACATTTCTTAGAAAATATATATAGACCATGCAGTTTTTCAATACAATATAACAAATTGATTTGATTAATTTCAACTCCGTGAATTCAGCAAATGTTTTCTATATTCACATTTAAAATTCATCTAGAATATAACATGTTAACATATTTATTACATATTTTGGCTTAATAACCCCATAAAAATTGTAATTTTAACATGAATGCACTTCCACCTTTGTTAAATATACAAACAATACACCTCCAGTATGTCAAATATGTTATAAAAACTAGAGGCTCTCAAGAGCCTGTGTCGCTCACCTTGGTCTATGTGCATATTATCAATGGACACAGATAAATTCATGACAAAATGGTGTTTTTGTGATGGTGATGTGTTTGTAGATCTTTCTTTACTGAACATTCTTGTTGCTACAAATATTTCTCTCTATAATGAACTTGGCCCAGTAATTACAGTGGAAAATATTTCCTAAAAACATGACGAAAAAGTTGTTAACAATTGACTATAAAGGGCAATAACTCCTTAAGGGGTCAATTTTGGTCATGTTGACTTATTTGTATATCTTATTTTGCTGAACATTATTGCTGTTTACAGTTTATCTCTATCTATAATAATATTCAAGATAATAACCAAAATCTGCAAAATTTCCTTAAAATTACTAATTCGGGGGCAGCAACCCAACAACAGGTTGTCTGATTTGTCTGAAAATTTTAGGGCAGATAGATCTTGACCTGATAAACAATTTTACCCAGTCAGATTTGCTCTAAATGCTTTGGTGTCAGAGATATAAGCCAAAATCTACATTTCCCCTCTATGTTCTATTTTGAGCCATGGCAGCCATCTTGGTTGGTTGGACGGGTCACGCCACACAATTTTTAAACTCAATACCCCAATAAGGATTGTGGCCAAGTTTGGTTAAATTTGGCCCAGGAGTTTCAGAGGAGAAGATTTTTGTAAAAGATTACAAAAATTTACGAAAAAATTGGTCAAAATGGACTATAAAGGGCAATAACTCCTTAAGGGGTCAACTGATAATTTTGGTCATGTTGACTTATTTGTAGATCTTACTTTGCTGAACATTATTGCTGTTTACAGTTTATCTGTTTCTATAATAATATTCAAGATAATAACCAAAATCTGCAAAATTTCCTTCAAATTACTTATTTCGGGGCAGCAACCCAATAACCGGTTGTCCTATTCATTTGAAAGTTTCAGGGCTGATAGATTTTCACTTGATGAACAATTTAACCCCATGTCAGATTTGCTCTAAATGCTTTGGTTTCAGAGTTATAAGCCAAAATCTACATTTCACCCCTATGTTCTATTTTTAGCCATGGCGGCCATCTTGGTTGGTTGGCCGGGTCACGCCACACATTTTTTAAACTAGATACCCCAAAGATGATTGTGGCCAAGTTTGGATTAATTTGGCCCAGTAGTTTCAGAGGAGAAGATTTTTGTAAAAGATTACTAAGATTTACGAAAAATGGTTAAAAATTGACTATAAAGGTCAATAACTCCTAAAGGGGTCAACTGACCATTTTGGTCATGTTGACTTATTTGTAAATCTTACTTTGCTGAACATTATTGCTGTTTACAGTTTATCTCTATCTATAATAATATTCAAGATAATAACCAAAAACAGCAAAAATTCCCTAAAATTACCAGTTCAGGGGCAGCAACCCAACAACAGGTTGTCGGATTCATCTGAAAATTTGAAGGCAGATAGATCTTGACCTGATAAACAATTTTACCCCATGTCAGATTTGCTCTAAATGCTTTGGTTTTTGAGTTATAAGCCAAAAACTGCATTTTACCCCTATGTTCTATTTTTAGCCATGGCGGCCATCTTGGTTGGTTGGCGGGGTCACGCCACACATTTTTTAAACTAGATACCCTAATGATGATTGTGGCCAAGTTTGGTTTAATTTGGCCCAGTAGTTTCAGAGGAGAAGATTTTTGTAAAAGTTAACGACGACGGACGACAGACGACGACGGACGCAAAGTGATGGGAAAAGCTCACTTGGCCCTTTGGGCCAGGTGAGCTAAAAATCTCATAATTGTGTTAATCACAAATCTCTTGCATTGACTCATTAGAAGTGAATTCCTAACTTGTTGTTTTTTGTGTAATCAAATTTCAATTGCCATCGGCCCAATGTTTTCTAAACTAAAATAGTATTTAAGCAAAACTGTGACAATGTCATTACTATGCAGCTATTACAATTGTCTTATGTGATTTTATATTAGAAAGTGTTAGAAAAACTGCTTTGGTCATTCAAATTTGATTACTTCAGATGATAAATACTAGCTACTTTATAAATGAAATAGGATATCAGTTTTTGCACCAAATAAAGGTCTTTTGGGCTGAAGTTCCTTCCATTTGTCTTCATGAGTGGTTTTCATGTGGAGAGGAGCTACATGTACATCACTTATAAATCATTACATTTTCAGAACTTTTTAGTTAGTTCGTTTACTGCTTGAACGATACTGATTCTAATAATACGAACAAAGTCATGCCTTTTTAAAGACTTTTCTGACCATGTATGACACATAGTTTTTACCCCCAGTCATTATATGTAAGTCTGACACAACCTATACATCTCCTAACTGTGGACATTGACAGGACACAAATGACCAACATCTATACCCTGTTATTACAAAATACCAGACACTCAATGTGCCTAACACAACCATGTACGCATTATCAATAACAACAGTGTGTTTTTCTTTTTGTTACTAAACTTTAAAATTTTAATTCTTGTACTTTTTCTCATATATAAGATTTTGAATAATGAACTTGTGATTATTTTCTGTTGGACAGAAATGCTCTTTATCTTTTGAATGAATACAGTCCCATGTTTGAAATATGGAAACATAAACTTCCTAATCCATGATCCTCCCTCTGACAAAAATAAATGTTATTAGTGTTTGTATATATTTGTTTTAAATATGGAAACCAAATTTCCTCATCTAACATGTCTAAGGAATCAGTCCCTTCCAATTTGTGTTTTTAATCCAATAGATTGTTAAAAAATACAAGATTCAAAGGCATTAAAACAGTTATACAATAAGATTTATGTATTTTGTCCATGATTCAAACATATTTATAAAATTCCTGAACCTTTAATAACATTTTTTACATCTATGTTTCACAGAAGCCAAAGAATGCCTTAATGTCAAAATAGTTTGATAAAATTAATTTCTTTTTAAAGCCATTAGATTGAGTAAATGAGACCTTTAAGTGATGGTAAATGGTCCTGAACTAAACATACAGCTATAACAGTACCACAAAGGCAGGACTTTAAACAGTAGGTATGGGGAGAGGTAATGTAGAATTTGTCAAAGATATAACGTGATAACAACAAGTTATGGATCACTTTATAATTCCATTTCAGTAATATGGCCATTAGCTAAAATTAAATAGTTTCTAAATGTAGATCAGGGGAAATGAATGAAAGTCTGGCTCATAGGAACAATGATTGAAAAGTTGTAAAAAAAGTCTACTGAAATGGCATCTTTCATGATATGTGCAATATAATGCCTGTTCAAGTTCCCTATCCAGGTCAGGAACCCAGAAAGTACATGCTATTTCTTATTGTTTTGCCTTTCAGGGAATTAGGTGTTGAACATATATCTTCATCAGACTTTCCTTTCAAGTTTTCAGTACCATAAGGATGTTGTCTCATTGAAGTATACATCAAATCTCAATTTGAACATCTACAGATATCTTAATTGAGTTATGAAGCATTGTTTTACATCAGTTTTTAATGACAGTATCCTATTGTAGACATATTGATTTACACAGTCTTCTAAAATATGTTACAAAGAAGATAAATAGGAAAGAGTGGGAGTAGCATTAACTTGATATTTTATAGATTTTCAAAGAAGAAGTCAGTATAGAAACATACAATATGTCTAAGAAGATGCAAAAGTAATTTTTCTACAGTGACTTTTAATTAAAGATAGCAATATTATTGCCAATAGTTATTTACAAATGTGTTCTACACATACATGTCAACCTCTGACAATGAGAAATCATGTCATGACATGACATGATATGTCAAAAAGCGTGTGAAAACGCGTGACGTAGATGGGGACTTGTTAATATGAATGTGGTAATGTTCATAATTTCATACAAATTTGTGAATATAAAAAAACAATATATATTCTACTGTGAACTTTGATTGTATTAAGCAGTGGTCTGTTATGTTGCTTTTAAAGCACCACCACTAGGCACATATTCAAAACAACTGCCAGTTTCAAGTTTAGTTACATTTATTTGATAACAGCACACAATACAAATGTAACATAGTCAAGTTCTGATCAGAGTTCAGTGTCAATTTCTTTATAATTGAAAAGGCTCTCCCACAGTAGGAATTGATATTTGACTGAATTAGCTTCATCAAGATTTGAAAGAATGTCAATATGTTGGGTTTTTTTGGCAATGTAAAATGTCATTATCTCTGCCATTGCTCCCATTGGTATTGCCTGGTTAAAACTGGGTAGTTCATCAGAAGAAAGCTGGTACTATGAGAGCTGGTCCAACAGTTCTGTGATATTTTTATCCCCATGGCCTGAAGAAATCTGCTGCCGTGTTGGCTAGATTTGAAACTGAAATTGAAAAAGAAAAATGTTTTATAAATTTAATTTCCATTAGATAAACATGTTAAATGCTTATTCAAATAGCTACATTGTATTTCTCCTCTCACATGTATTGTTTTTTTTTTATCATTGCAACATAGAATGCACAAATTATGCGTTACTTGTCACTCGATCATTTAAACTCGAAACTCCAAAATATGATTTATAAATATTGAATCTTGCCGTACACATCATTTTGGCTTAACAATCGGCACTTTAGACGACGGTACAGGCCCTGAAAGTGACCTCTTTCTGTGCACATTTCCCCTATAAAGTGAATTTGAAAGAAAGACACAAAATTGTTAAAACTAATTACAAACTACTTACCTTTTACTGTTTGTCCATAGAAAAATAAACAATATGACAGCCAAACATTTACTTCGAATTTTTCGGTATTTATCGCCGAATAAGGAAAAACCCCGAGAACAGCGATATGACTAACGACCAAAAAATGAAAAGAACGAAAAAGCGTGTAATTGCGTGTAAAGTGGTGAAAAGCGTGTACACGCCATGTGACAAAATCCTCGCGTGTAAACCGTTGAAAAAGCGTGTATTACACGCGAATATCATGTCACTTGATATGTATGGTTCTACAGCATAAGTTGAATACATCAGTTGTTATATAATTACATATGATTTGGAATGTTGCTATTTAGATTCTGCAAATGTCAAAGTAATATTCAGAAAGTTATTATACAGAATTTTCTAAATGAAATATTCTTATATAAAAAAAGAAGCTTAGAATTCAATTTTTATACATGTATCTTTTGACAGAGGGCAATTTGAGTTATCTCCCATATACCACAAATTTCACAATTCACAATTTTTGCGAGAAAATAATTTAATCTTTTCTTTTTTAAAACATGTGTATAATTATACTAGTACAAAAAATGTAACTACAATACAACTATAGAACAAAAAAAATTAGGAACATAGTATTGAAAATTGGACACGACAGAGTTGAGGTTAAAATCTAATTTTCCATTAATGGATGTAATATCTGAATGTACTGCTCACAAACAGGTTTAATACAACCACCTCCCTAATGTACCTGTCCAATGTTAGGAGCTTGTAGTTCAGTGATTGTTGATACATGTTTGTCATACTTTATTTCATAGCAAATTGTATTGTTATAATTCAGGCCGTTAGTTTTCTTGTTTTCTTGTTTAACACTTTTCATGTTAGAGTCTTTCAAAGCTGATAATATGTTTTTTTTTCTCTGTGTTGAATGCTGTTTTGTGACCTATAATTGATTATATCTTCATAGTTTGAAATCTGGTGAATAGTTGTCTCATTGGTAATCATATCTTATATCTTCATTATAATAAACAATCTAGTATCTATATACTATGGATTCAATGTCATTCCTTGTTATAACCATGGTAATTTAAAGGTTCAAAGAAGTACTAATCTTTTATGCTTGTATGCAAAGTTTGGCCAAACCAGGAAATCAAATATCCATAAAAAACGCAATTTTTCCTAAAAAATGATTGATAAATGCAATGTCAGCACAAAATGGCAATGGCTCACATTTTAATACAAGTAGTAAATAACAACCAACACGAATGGATTTATATTTTCAACAGCTACATGAAAAGAATATTACTTCTGTATCATTAATTACCTTATCTTCTTCTTTACTGTTCTTTGGTTGTAGATATTCATTAGGATCCTGTATACAGATTCCATGTGATTGGGCAATATCACGGGCAATAGCGTGACCGTCATTTAAAAAGCCACGATCAATGGCTTCCTTTAGAGCTGTCACCGGGGAACCTTTCCCTTTATTGGAATTATTTGATTGGTCAAACCGTAACTGAGCTAATGTATCCACCGGTGAATTTCGGGAGTTTGCAGTCTGAGATCGTGATGAAGTACTAACATTATCGTATGAACTACGAACAGATCCTGTAGATCTAGTCGGAGAATTCCTCCTTGGTGAACATACTCTCTTGTGAACGGGTGAGCTTTTCATAGTTCGTTCACTCTGACGATTTGAAACTCTCCCTGGTGAACAGATCCTTTGATGTGGTGGGGACCTGGAATTATTCGTGTTAGCGTACGAGCTCCTTTTACTTGATGTTGTATTTTGATGTATAGGTGATGTCTGTGGTGTAATGTTACGTTTTGGTCCACTTTGATTAATATATCGTGAATTATTTGGGTAGGCCTCAGATTGTGGCCGTCCAGTTGGCGTTGAATTGGTATATGCCTCTGATTGAGGCCTTCCAGTTGGTGGTGAATTGGTATATGCCTCTGATTGAGGCCTTCCAGTTGGTGTTGAATTTATAAAAGCTTCAGATTGAGGTCTTCCGGTAGGTGTAGAATTAACGAAAATTTCTGACTGAGGCCGTGACAAGTTTGATGATGGTGCATCTGAGAGTGGCCTTGGTGGTGGTGATGTGGTGGGGCCTGATTGTTGGTCCTGAGGATGATCTAGTCCAGGAGTTCTATGTTTTACTCTGTCAACTTGATGTTTGGCCTGTAAAATGACAGAAAAGTGTTGTGGTATTAATACAAAATATACAATAATATTAATATTTCTACAAAAAAATAAATAGTATCATGCAATAATCTAGCGGGTGACATGACGATTGAAGTTGCCAAGGAATTTGGAAAATCGCTTAAATTTAAACTCATGGTGAAGTCAAATCGCTAACAAAATCAAATAAAGGGATACAACTTGGATTTTACAAGTCTCACCGGTAATCAAAGATGGCGACTGACAACAAAAATTGAAATTTTCGTAACAACTCAGGATTAATACTGTCGACATTTTAATGAAATAAATACAACGGTGAAACTTTTTTTATTGTCATTAATATCAACATTTTCAAGGCACCAGAATACCTCATTATAAAAGCAATGTTGGTCAACTGCATCAACTAATATAATTTTATAATCATCTTTGAGCATTCACTCACCATGCATTTAAAGGTTAGCTGTAGATATTTGTTTAGAAATAAATACATAATGCAAACATTTGTAAATGGTTTTGCATACAACATTAGGTTGTGCATCAAGGTAAAGATATCACTCAATTGTAGTTCAGAAAAAGTATGAGGACTTCTGTTAGAAAGAGAGAGCATTAAAGGACATCCATAGATCATGCTGACAATGTTTCAGATTTTTTACTTAAGATAATTTGGTTTGCAGCGCTGACTGAATTCACTCATACAGGAAGCATCTCCATGGTGGAATTAACCAGAGATTTTTTGACAATGAGTTAGCTATGTAAGCATTGAAAATAACTTTTTTGTTTTGAAAGATGTTTGATTACAATATAAGCAATTCTATACATTACCATGCAGCTTTTTCAGGCAAGCATTTATAACAAGCATTGTCTGTTAACAGTATTTTTACAAAAACTATAACAAGTAAAATTTATCATATATTATATAGTTGAAAATGAGAAAGATTTTTATACAAGATTTCTTAAATCCCTGAAAAAAATTAATATCCCAGATCTTATAAACAAAACAGAAATAAAAGAACAGGGTTTCCATGTTCCTTGCATTGCACATATTTGATCTATCCAGGGACAATAACTGGAAAAAAATTCTTTACAACAATTTATTAATAAAAAGTGTGCACTGGGACAAAAAAGTTTTTTTTATTGTATACAGTATTACATGGCTCAAATATTTTAAACAGGTTTATTAACGAAAGATAAGTTGATCGTCCACCATTAAAGAGCTTTCAAGAGATTTGCTGATATTAACCTATAGTATTCATAAAAACATGACAGAATTGTACCCTTGAGAGTGCTAACGAGGCCATTTCCATAAATTTAATATTTCCAAGGGCACATAGCTCTTTTAAAAAGAGGCGATCAGTCACCCTCATATAACCAAAACATTTGTTCATCAGTTTGATTTTTTTTTTCAATCTAGGGGCATGCCTGGGAGAATTATAGAATAGAAATAATCATATAACTTTTGTTTTTGTATATAAATAAATATATAGTCACAGACAAATGTGTTACTGTATTTACATTTTTAGAAAGATGTTGTGGGTGATTCAGAGATATAGTGTTATTAGTTAAGCATAATACAGCAGAAATATTAAGTATTCTGATACTACTTGTATTGACCATTTTTGACAGAATCATTTTGAAAACTGGTTCATGCATGTCCCGAGATTTAAGTCATCCATATAATCGCAAAATAGCAAATCATGGTATTATACTTGGAAAGCTAAAATATTATTTTACAGCCTTGGAAATGCATATTTTTAAAGGAAAATAATCCATAAAATATATCTAAATTAAACAAACATTTGTAGACTTAACAGATTAAACTTTATATAAAAAGTAAATTTTCAGGTTTATTAATCATATGAAAGCAGATTCAGTAGTGAAATGCTGTTTATTCTAGAGTCAGCAGCCATATTTGAAAACTAATACCCTATTTTGAAAAATATCATCTACTAAATAAGATATTCAAAACTCTACAAATCACCCTGATCTTAAATAGGAACTCCTTATAGTACAATAGAACCAGAATACTGTTATATTTATAATACCTGTGTAGGGTACCTGCTCGTTGTAGACTGTAAATTAAGCAGGATAATAAATCATATCATATCTGCTAAAATATCTTATATAGAATATTCCTCCTCAACTTCTACATGACAAAATTTGTAAGTAAAAAGAAAATGTTCCAAGAGAGATAAACCAAATCTTAAAAACAATATTGGTAATTTATTTACAAGCTTTGATTTTCCAGAATTTTTGTTTTTTCTCACGTCAAGTTTTGAGCTTGTGTTTCATATTTGATTATGCTGAACCAAAATAATTTTTTCTTATCTTTTAGTTTTTAACTTTAGTTTATTTATAGAGTGCAGGTCAACTAACAGTCTAACAGTTGCTGAGATGTGAACTTTTAAAACATTTTGAAAGGTCTATATGGTCCTTGTGGCAATATTAACAATGTTAACTCATAGCATTCTTAGAAGCATACATTGCATGTCATATTTTAATAAGAACAAAAGGACAGTTAGACATATTCTAAATTACATCCTTATTATCATGCACAATTAAGGAATTTGCAAAAAAAATCCGTAAATTCTAAATTAATGGTAGGAAAGCTAAAACAATGATTCGAGCTGTGTTAATTACAAAATCTATATGAACCTTTTTCTGACATGTAATTATTATTAAATATCAGACATTTGAAAATTTCATAATAGACACAAATAAAAGACTTACATGCCACTAAACTGTATTTACTTAAAAGCATGTGGGTTTTTACAAAGAGGACCATTATGTATCATCAAAAACTTATTAAATATTGTACTTCAAACAGTACAGGAAATACCGGATCTATCTAATGACCAACAATTGTAAACTCATTATAATTCTAAAATGACAAATAGAATGTTAAGAATGTGTATTGTTACAAATTTAGCTTTCGGTTGACAAAGTGTAAATACACACATTAAAGATCTATTTCTGCATTTCTTTATTGTTCATAATTTGTTTTAATTTACCGATTTTTTGCTAATAGATTTATAACAATAAAAGAATGCAGACAATTTAGACTCAACAGTTGGAACATGCAGACACTGACAGACGTCATATTTATTAAATAGTTATTAAGTAATTTAAATAGACTGATGAAAGGGGGATAACTCAACATTTAACATTGTTCCTCAGCAAGTACTTTAACAAGATAATATAAACATAATTCCCAAAATATTCCCATGCCTGTCAGTATTGATAGAGCAGATATGCTGACTTATTTATGCAGTCCTGTATAAATATCTGTACTGGAAACAATAATTGTCCACTACAAAACTTATTAATGTAATCATCTGTTTAATAACTAAAAAAAATTTATAAAAATGTAAAAATTGCTATCCCAATAAACATAAATGCAACTTCAATCTCCTATGATATGTTTTTTATAATACTGATATGATTATTATAATGAAGTGTTACCTTCCCCTTATGACAAGTCAGTGCATACATCACTTTAGGTTTATTGTTTTGTTCCTGAAAAGATTTTTCATTCAGGACACAAACCTCCTTCACCTTTAAATTTCTAAATTGTATAAAACAGGCTAGTCTCTGGTGGTGAGTTTTCTCATTCTCAATTATACCACAGATTCTCATTTTAATAGTACCAATGTATTTCTCCCTACATTTTGTTTTGTTCCTTGATCAAATTACACATAATTCCAAAGCATACATGTACACAGATATCTTATGATTTCTATAAATAAAGAAGTTTACATACGTCAAGTGTTCTTGTTGTCTAGCAGGACTATTTTTGTTGGTAGAATTTGATATTGATACATTCTTGTTGTCTAGCAGGACTATTTTTGTTGGTTGAATTTGATATTGATACATTCTTGTTGTCTAGCAGGACTATTTTTGTTGGTTGAATTTGATATTGATACATTCTTGTTGTCTAGCAGGACTATTTTTGTTGGTAGAATTTGATATTGATACATTCTTGTTGTCTAGCAGGACTATTTTTGTTGGTTGAATTTGATATTGATACATTCTTGTTGTCTAGCAGGACTATTTTTGTGGGTTGAATTTGATATTGATACATTCTTGTTGTCTAGCAGGACTATTTTTGTGGGTTGAATTTGATATTGATACATTCTTGTTGTCTAGCAGGACTATTTTTGTGGGTTGAATTTGATATTGATACATTCTTGTTGTCTAGCAGGACTATTTTTGTGGGTTGAATTTGATATTGATACATTCTTGTTGTCTAGCAGGACTATTTTTGTGGGTTGAATTTGATATTGATACATAAATGAATAATTCAAATATTCATACCTAGACTATATTTCCTTCAAGTGTAAGGCTAACATGACTTTCTACTATTCCATTGCTGTATAATTTCAATCTGTTCTACGTTACAATGTATCTTAGATGTTTTTCTTTATTTAACTTGTAAATGTAAATGATGAAAAGCCTGACATATAGAATAGAGGCAAAATTCATTGTTGAAGACTGAATGTAGACCACCAGGGCCCTCAGTCATAAAACTTTACTCAGACCACCAGGGCCCTCAGCCATAAAACTTTACTCAGATCACCAGGGCCCTCAGCGAAAAAACTTTACTCAGACCACCAGGGCTCTCAGTCATAAAACTTTACTCAGACCACCAGGGCCTTCAGTCATAAAACTTTACTCAGACCACCAGGGCCCACAGTCATAAAACAATTTAAACTTTACTCAGACCACCAGGGCCCTCAGTCATAAAACTTTATTCAGACCGCCAGGGCCCTCAGTCATAGAACTTTACTCAGACCACCAGGGCCCTCAGTCATAAAACTTTACTCAGACCACCAGGGCCCTCAGTCATAAAACTTTACTCAGACCACCAGGGCCCTCAGTCATAAAACTTTACTCAGACCACCAGGGCCCTCAGTCATAAAAAATTACTCAGACCACCAGGGCCCTCAGTCATAAAATTTTACTCAGTACTCAGAGTTCAAAATATGAGCTAGAAACACAAAATCCAGTATTTTGATTGATTGATTGATGAGTGTGAGGACAATAATTTTGCTCAAAAGTTTTATGACAACAAGTCCAGATGACCTTGATGTTTCATTGATGTATTCTCCAACATCTCCTTTCTTATTCATATAAGATACCTATTTTCCCTTTTTTTTTTTTTAAACCTACCCATAGTTTATTATTTTTTCCTGAGATTATGTCCCTATTATCAGCTGTATCTTCACTACTTGACTGACGCCTCATTTCCATGTGTTGTTGAGCTTTCTCAGAGAATGGTGTGGGTGTGGCTATCTCCTGCAGTCGTTGTTGAAACATCTTCTGAGCATGCTCCTGGTATTCTTGATATTTCTGTTTCTGTTCGACAAGCTGTTTCTCTATCAGTTCGTTAAATGTTGGTTGTTTAACTCTCTGTTGTGCATATGCCATTTTAAATGCATTACCAATCAAAGTGTTTAGTTCTTCTGCCTGAAAATATGTATGTAAAATTTAAAATCAAATAAAATTATTTTTCTGAGCAGTGAAGCGGCCTGAAGATTACAGTCTTCACGCTGAGTGGCAGCCCTGGCAGCCCAGGCTAGTAGAATTGCTGTCGGGTCTGTAAAAATCATATCTACAGGCCAACAGAATCTAACTAAAAAAAAAAAAAAATTGAGCTCCGGGCCTGTAGATTTAATACTTCATCGTGAAGACTGAGATTACATTAATTTGCAGTGAAAACTAAAAAATAAACATTGCATTGGAAAACAATAATAAGCATTGGTTAAACCACAACTATAAACAAAGGAAGATAACTCTTATTTATGTTTTCTTTCTTAAATTTAATAAAAGTAATTGGAGAATTAACATTCTGCAATTCAAAATGTTGGCTCTTTAATTAAGTTACAGATAGATAGATAGCGGATTTTGACCTTGCTGTCATTCAATCCGCACCATTGATACAAAATGAATGCATTAGAACTATGGTTTCACACATAAACTTTATATCTCAACCTGAATATCTGAGTGTTTACGTCATTTATATATTTCTTGAAATGTGTATTGATAGGTTGTATGAATGGAAATGGAGAATGTGTCGTACATTTTCATTGAACTAGTACACATTTTGTTTAGGGGCCATCTGAAGCCAGCCAGTTCAGGGTGTAGGATTTTCTCTTGGTGTTGAAGAACCATTGATGGCCTTCAGATGTTTTCTGCTCTTTGGCCAGGTTGTTGTCTTTTTGACCCATTGCCCATTTCCATTCTCAATTTTATAGAATGTTGTCTTCAATGCACCATATTTCGTTTGTCTCAAAAGTATTGATACAGTCTGGTAAATTGAAAATTATCAAGCCAGCCACATTACATATACATAAGTGTTTTGAAACTTTTGATAGAATGACGTAACAATCCCAACTCCACAATTATCTTAATTAAGTCCTCTCTCCATACCTTTCTCCTACATTTGTTTAATTATTATATATCTATATTCTGATAAACCTTGGCCAATACAATGGTATACAGAAGTTATACATGTAATAAAAATAATAAAAAGCACTTTCCTCCTACATTTTTATTGTGACCATGACCAAACACTATCTTTTTGCAACCACATACTAGACAATCAGAGTCGCTGCTAGTGAACTTTAAATAAAATTTTAAACAAAGTATTTAATTCTTTCTCTTATATACTTTTTTTTTAAATAAATAAAATAGGCACAAAATTCCCTGTACTTATTACTAAATAACATAAGTTTCTAATTGAGTCACATGTTATCAACTGACTAAAAGCATTGAGTTATTGTGAAGGTTATAACACCCCAAACTAACTAACCTATGAACTAAGTGTGATAATCATATACATTTCTACAGGTTCTGAGAAGACCCCTACCAATAAGTTTTACATAATGTGCATGTGAAGAGACAATTAAATCTGTTTTCCCCTAACCTAATGACATGTGTCTCATATTGATCTTACAACTAAATGAAATTTGAACTGATTTAATTGATTCAACGCTCTGTTTAATTGATTCTTAAGTCATTTAAAGACAAAAGATTTCACATTAGGAAACACTTAACTTTTAATTACTAAACATTCCTTGGATGTACAACATATCTTGTAAAACAATTCCATGGTTAAGTGTTGAAATGAGAAGATAGAATGTATATATGTCGGCTTATAATATTTGGCTTTATGCATCTAGCAATCAGGCTGTGTGGGTATTCCCTCAGTTCCTAATCAAATTTCAATTTCCTGATCTGGAGAAAATATATTAATATAAAACTTTTCAAAGTAAATATCTTCATCAACAGGGAATATGTTACAAGTTAATTGCAGTTGTAAATCTTTCTTTGTTAATATGTCGGCACCCACCACAACACAATTCATATATATTTCTGTTAATTATTAAAGGATTGCAAGAAACTGATACATTTCTTTGGTTGTTAATTTACAGTATAATGAATTGATTAATCTCTCATATGTTACATAAGAGACTAATTCTGAAGATTCCTTTCAATTTTTCGTTAATTTGTTTATAATAGTAATTTATTAATGCTTGAATTGCTTGAAAGAAAAGAAAATTGCCTAAAATATCTAAAATTTAATCAGTGGGGATGCAAATTATGCCTCAATAGAAGGCAACCCCACAACCCTCTTGATTGTAATTTTTTTATATAAATATATCATAGGTTTTTTACAAATTTATTGCAAAGCATAAAATCTTCCAAAAAAATATTGCCACTTACCGTCTTCTATTATTGGGAATTACATGCTCCTTTTTAAAAATCCTGGCCATGTTCCTGATAATATACTTTAAAGGACAGTAATCAAATTATGAAGGGAAATGGGGAATATGTCAAACAGACAACAACCTGACCAAAGAGCAGATAACAGCCAAAGACCACCTAGCAAGAAAATTCCGCACCCAGAGGTGGTCCTCCGAAGCTGGCCCCTAAATAAAATTGTGTACTTGTTTAGCGAAAATGCCTAAATGGATGTCTGTGACACTTCAACTCCAAAACATATAAATGAACTAAAATTAAAAAACATACAAGACTATAACAAATGCCACAGGCTCCCAAATTGGGAAAGTTGCAAAAATACGGTAGGGTTAAACATGTTTTGTGAGATCTTATAGAATTAATAACACTTGACTTAAAAATTCATGTGGCCTTTTTATGATGAGCCTTTTATAGATGAAACATATATATATATATATGTATTACAATTTAAAAAAGTTCATTTCAAAGATTCTCATTAACATAGCAGTAATAGTAGATCAAATTCTGTGTTGTATTATTTAATATATACAAGTACCATATATGTACACATTAAAACATTATGTGGAATATCTACTTGGCAGTGTTATCAGAACCTACCTTTTTCCTTATTCCTATTTCCTTCTTATTAAATTCCAAATTCCATTGAAATAACACTTTATCATTTACAAAAATAGACCTTTATAATCTAATATTTACTCTTTCTCTTTTCAAAAATAAATGAATAAATTTATAAACCTGGATAAAACATCATACCTCGATTAATCTTTAAATAAATATTAGATATAAATTATAATTCATTGCCTAATCAACCTTTCCTATATAAACATATTTTGTAGGACAAATCACTGTCATAGAGATCAAGTTATTCATTTTAATTTTTAAAACTGTTTATTTTTGTATTTCGATCGCTTATAGAATCTTAATCGTTCTACAATGTATGTTAATCTTCAATCCATTGTCTGAATGCATTTATCTCCCTTTATTGAGGGTGACTGGCGGAAAAGATATGGTCAGTAAGGTCTTCTTCTGACCTACAGTTAGACCCTTGTCAAAGTGGGATCATGTCTTAGTGTACTGTGCAGTATGTACAAATATACACTGCTGTCTGGTCCTAATGGGGACATTAAATTCAATGTCTACTGTAAAGAAAGGTGCAATGGTTTATGCACTGTAAAAAACCTTGCAACAACTCTTTGAGGGGTCAATCAAGTGGCCGGGTTGTAAGGCAACATTTCTGTCCTTATCCACAACAATGACAACATATACCCTCTCTTTCTCATTGTAGTCCTAATTTCACCAACCTTCATCCTGGACGACCTCTAATAAAGGACCTATACCTATTGTATACATGTATTGTGAATTTGTTATGGTCCTGAACATGCATGAAATATTTGCCACTGGAAGTTAAACAAACAACAACCAATTATCAATATTATAATATTTACTAACAACAAACAAATGTAAACATTGACTTTGAATGCTTGATAGTCAGTGCTGTATATATTTGATAGAATTTTAATAAAGACTCACCAGCAAAATTTGAAAAAGTAAAATCCTCCAAAAATGTTACAATTTTACAATTATTTTCACCTGTAACTTCCTGTGCAGGTAAAACTTTACAGGTAAAATAGGGTATGATAAATGACATATGATATATGGAAAACATTATAATATGTCAAAAAAATTCTGTGCATACTGTGTCATGCTGAGAGTTATAGTGGTGGATCAGACAGAATAGAGGGAGGAATGTAATTAATCCATAGACTGTATGGAATATACACCTGTAGGGGTGTACTTGTGGCTATATGCTAAGTCAGCTATGTATTAAGAGTTTTTTCATTTAGTCTAATGTATTGCAGGTGGGTATTAGAAGAATGTTAATTTTTTGTTAATTAAAAAAAAATCAACATAATCAACCTTGAGCTTAATCAACTGATACAATTACATAACAATTAAGAGTCATAAAAGTTATAAAATATATACAACCATTAAAAACATGTCAAGAACCCAGGGTCACAATTCATATTAGCATCGTTATCATTCATTATATGCCTTTTTAGATAGACAGCTCGCATATTGTCAACTAAACATTGATTTAATAATAATTAATATATTCATATACTGATATATATATATCAATTTATTGGTGAAAGATATAAACAACAAGAATGTAGGTGTTCATAAAACAGGGATGCCCCCCTCGCACTACCACTTTTGGTGATCAGTGGACCACAAAATAGAAGTTGGGCAAAAAAAGATATTCTTCACTCAAAAGAATTGCATTTACACATAATCTTAACATTGTCCACCTGACACAGCCCTTTATCTATCCCTATTCTGAAGCAATCATGTGTGCATAAATAGCTGGAGGATTTCTACAGTACTGCAGGGTAAAATTTGGAATATTATGCCAATATAAATGGGTTAATTGTGGCAGAGATAAAAATCTGCTATAAGTTTAAGCACATAATCCTACACATTTATAAATATGATTGTTTAAAATTTCAAGAATTCAGGTCAGTGGCAGATCCAGAACTTTTCCTAAAAGGGGGGGGGGGGGGGGACTGATCAACCAAATTTTCCCCACGAAAATATCTATCTCTAGTATTAAAAAGATAACTATGATACTTCTATAAAATTTAAATCTGACAAAGGATTTTGATAGAAAGGTTGTCCTTGAATTACATCTTAGTTTCTTACAATCTCTTTGTTTTTTCAAGGTAAAATCAATTGCTGTAATCCAATTGTTTGTTTACTAACTTTATATTAACATATATACATGTACATGTATTAACATTATTGAGATGTTCCCTATTAATACCAGCTGAACTTCTACCGATATTTCTCAAGGTAAAACAGCCTTAAGTTAGGATAGTCCAATGAATATTAATTCAGTTTCTCACAGTGAACATCTAAATCGTACTTTTTATACTTTTCATTGATCCGTAGAACTATTTATATTTTATGATTAACATGTATTCACTGCACTGGAGAAGATGTACTACCATTCAAACAAATCAGTTATAGATACAAAATGTTAAATCAATCTAACCATCAGCTGTTTAGACAAGCCTTTATGACTTTGTTCATCAGGTACACTTATAAATAAATGCTTTTGTAATTTATTATCAATGTTCATTTCATTTGATTTTACTGCTTTGAAATATTTAGAAAGTATATATATATTTTCATTGAACAGAGAAATGTATCAGTGTATTTTCCTAAGTTAACAAGTTATTTCAAAGAACGACTCTTATCC
Source organism: Mytilus edulis (assembly GCA_019925275.1). Taxonomy (NCBI): domain Eukaryota; kingdom Metazoa; phylum Mollusca; class Bivalvia; order Mytilida; family Mytilidae; genus Mytilus; species Mytilus edulis. Next base: position 74,374,566 of record CM034359.1, on the reverse strand, counting down.
TTAATGATATGAAAAATAACAATAATTTCTTCAATTATATTTTATTCCTTTTTGACATTGCCCTTTCAACAGTTCACACTAAGTAATACTTCAGGCACACTTATAACCTTTCCACATTACTATTTTAAGCATCACTTTCCAAGAAAACAAAGGAGTCTATAAGCAACCTACTTTATTCCTCTTAAAATTTGTAAATTTTGGTATATTGAATAAAATCTAAAGTCTGTTTGACTTTTTTAAATCAAGTGTATCTTTTGATTAAAGTCATTGGATTTTGTGTCATACTTTTCTCAACGACACAAATATGCATCTTCCTTTTAATCTGCTTTTTCAAATGACAAACTTCCTACCAAAAATATCATTACATACTTGTGTGTACTTGGACTACATAACTTCCTCATGTATATCAAAGGTGAAAGACTATACCTCAAGTATGGTTATATGGTATACCACAACTCAATATTTTGCTTACAACACCCACTGATCAAAATAAAAAAATTTCAATTCCTTTTGCCTGAAGAAATTGAATGCAACAAAATAAGTGACAAATATTTGGTCAATTCATGGCTTTATAAATAATCATTTAGTGTTGACCCAAGGATGTTATTTCACATTGTTATCAAACATGTAACCACCTTGACCATAAATCAATGGTTTGCAGCAATAATGAATGCACTTTATGAAATAAATGACTATTACTTGGGTGATTTAAAGCTAATTCACACATCCAGCTAAAAAGTATGGGATTGAGGTTTTAAACTTTTCTAACATGATTATAATACTAATTTAAGACTCAGAAATCAACCCATCAAATTATTGGATTTGGTGTTTCATGTACAAATGTTTTGTTCTGTGTACTGAGTAAAGTGTTATGACCAGTAGCCCAGGACTGTGGTTCTTTTGATTGGTTGATTTCTAAGTCTGGGTACAATGAACTTGCTCAATATATTTATGACCAAAAGTACACTTTTGATGAAATGTATCTTTTCTCAAGCCACACATAGTTGATACAATGGAATGTTTATTGACACTTTTTCCTCACTTCCATCAACAAGATTCTATGAAGATTTTAACACAGTATAAAATTGCTGACAATACATTTAATCCAATAAACACATAAAAAAAGATGTGAGAATCATATGTGTTGATAAGGGAAAGAATCATCCAGTTTCATTACCTCCCCTTATCACATATGAGGTTTCACACAAAATGTGAGCAAGATAGATTCTGAATCCTTCATTACATGCCTACATTACCACAAATTCTGAATCCTTCATTACATGCCTACATAACCACAAATTCTGAATCCTTCATTACATGCCTACATTACCACAAATTCTGAATCCTTCTTTACATGCCTACATTACCACAAATTCTGAATCCATTACATGCCTACATAACCACAATTCTGAATCCTTCATTACAAGCCTACATTATCACAAATTCTGAATCCTTCATTACATGCCTACATTACCACAAATTCTGAATCCTTCATTACATGCCTACATTACCACAAATTCTGAATCCTTCTTTACATGCCTACATTACCACAAATTCTGAATCCTTCATTACATGCCTACATTATCACAAATTCTGAATCCTTCTTTACATGCCTACATTACCACACATTCTGAATCCTTCTTTACATGCCTACATTACCACAAATTCTGAATCCTTCTTTACATGCCTACATTACCACAAATTCTGAATCCTTCATTACATGCCTACATTGCCACAAATTCCAATAATTTCATTCCAATATCTCTATATTTCTATATGTAAACATTTCGCTATAGATGCAAATGCAATGACCACTAAACACTTTTCACTGTCAAGTACCTGCCAAAAAAATACCTACATTTTCATATGCCATTTTGATTCTTATACCATTCTATAATTATCCATTCTCCCAAACAACCCACTGAATGATCACAAATATAGGAACTCTGATCACTGTGAAGTATTTGAATCCCTCATTAAACCTAAAGGTTTTGTGAAATGGACACAACGATAACTTAACACCTCCTCATTTTCAAGGTTTTGAATTATTATATATACAGTGTCAATAAATACCTACAATTTCACAAGCTATGATAATTCCTGTCTAATATTACTATTTATCCATGGTATTTGTAAACCAGGTAGTAAATACATGGTCCATTACATCAAATTACAGATCCTCCAGGCCAAAAACATCTGACTAAATACACCATGTCAAATGACCCAACAAATTATTTAAATCATTTATTTTACAATTATACCATCATTAGCATGATGTGAAGTGACCCAAAATACAATTTTTGTACTATAAACAAATAACTAAACCTACCTTTAGGCTTGAAAATTAGAAGTGATATGACCCAATAAATTACAAAATTAATTCATTTCATCCTACTTTATCATTGATCTATCTAGAGTTCAATGACACAACCATATTTCATCAATTAAGTCCAAAAACAAAAATCTTTCATTTGAGTCCTAATTCATTTGAAAAGAGCAAAATGATGAAACCCTATGAATATACAAAAAAATGTATAAATATAAAATCACAATTTGATAAATAATGCTTTACCATTCAGTTAGCAACAACCAATAGACAAAATTAATTCATGGATATGATCAAAGATAGACCTAATCAATCATAAACTCATTTTTCAACCTCATCTTATCCTCAAATAATACAATGAAATTGTTTTGAGTCAAATTTTTAACCATTTTTTTTAAAGATTTATTAATCAAATGTGTTTCTTGTGTACTCTCTTAATTCATTAACAATCATTACATTGATATTAGATTAGTTACCACTAAAAATATAAATTCGTCTCCCTTACAGTTTACTTTACATGTAATATCTTAATAGTTGTATGTTCCACCGTAATTGTATAGACAAATTGTAGTACTGAGTATGTACTTATAGATCTCACTGGCGTACTGTTCGTATAATGTAGGTGACTATCTTAACACACTATAAATCTATGATTATCACATTCTAATTCATAGCTCGAATTTATGAATATATAATTTATACCATAATGTCTTATACTGATATATGCAATAATTGAGATATGAATATTTCTGTCAAAATATTTAAAAGGCATTAGTTAACACTCTTACGATCTAGATAAGTTGACCAAAGTCAAGTCGTGAAGATTTACAGGACCAATATCATAATATATCTATAAAATAAATAATACAAAAGATTTGAAAATTATGTTTCATAAATATCTCAAAATATTCAAATAAATTGTTAACTTAAACATTAATGTGATAACTGGCTACACCAAGATATTGGAACATACTGCTACTCCAATTAACTTTATAATAACCATATTAACTACATTTTAATTAATAATAATTTCCCTTAAAATAATCATTCAAAACACCTTCTTGTAACTCCAAACTTTTTTTTTGGGACTATTCCCAAAATGTAAAAACAATGATTATCAATCAACATTTGTATTCCCCCTTCCCCAAAATGAAAAATATAAATGCTCCTACTCAGGTGCAACCACGGGAGTTCGGTTGGAACCCACTTTTTTTTTTGAGATCTATGCATTTAAATGTGAAATATATTGACCAAAACCTTGTGTATCTCCTCCTTCCCCAAAATGAAAAATAAAGCTCCTACTCAGTGGTGGAACCGGGGGAGGGTTCCGGGGTTGGAACCCACCTTTTGTTTTTTAAAGATCTATGCATTTAAATGGGGAAATATAGTTGGACCAAAACCCCTCTCCCCTCTTTTCTCCTGGTTTCGGAACCACTCCATTTTAAAAATGGCTGGATTGGCTCCTGCTACATTTTCAGATGTGAAATTAAAAGCCAACAGAATAATTCAGCATAAGCCTAAAGTAATGTGACTTCAATGTGCAGGCACCCATTCATCCACCCCCTCCTCCATCTTTCATGTCTTTGTGCATGAGGATTATTAAAATCAAATAAAAGGATGTTAATAAGGAAAACAACATGAATTTGGGCAGAATTTATTATATAAATGGAAATTAAACATTACAAATTTCAGATATGCAGAGTGGAAATAAATGAAATTGTTTAATAAAGTGATTACATAATGTCCCAATGGTGTGAAGATTACAGGACCAATATCAAAATATATCTATCAAAAATAAATAATAAAAAAGATTTGAAAATTATGTTTCATAATATTCTCAAAATTTTCAAAAATATTTGTGTAACTTAAACATTAATGTGATAACTGGCTACACCAAAGATATTGGACAACTGCTAGCTCCAATTAACTTTATTATAACCTCATATGTATCTACATGTTAAATTAATAATAAATCCCTTAAAATCAAATCAATTCAAACACACCTTCTTGTAACTCCAAACTCTTTTTTTTTGGGACATATTCCCAAAATGTAAAACACAATGATTATCATCAACATTGTGTATCTCCTCCTTCCCCAAAATGAAAAATAAAGCTCCTACTCAGTGGTGGAACCAGGGGGAGGGTTCCGGGGTTGGAACCCACCTTTTGTTTTTTAAAGATCTATGCATTTAAATGGGGAAATATAGTTGGACCAAAACCCCTCTCCCCTCTTTTCTCCTGGTTTCGGAACCACTCCATTTTAAAAATGGCTGGATTGGCTCCTGCTACATTTTCAGATGTGAAATTAAAAGCCAACAGAATAATTCAGCATAAGCCTAAAGTAATGTGACTTCAATGTGCAGGCACCCATTCATCCACCCCCTCCTCCATCTTTCATGTCTTTGTGCATGAGGATTATTAAAATCAAATAAAAGGATGTTAATAAGGAAAACAACATGAATTTGGGCAGAATTTATTATATAAATGGAAATTAAACATTACAAATTTCAGATATGCAGAGTGGAAATAAATGAAATTGTTTAATAAAGTGATTACATAATGTCCCAATGGTGTGAAGATTACAGGACCAATATCAAAATATATCTATCAAAAATAAATAATAAAAAAGATTTGAAAATTATGTTTCATAATATTATCAAAATTTTCAAAAATATTTGTGTAACTTAAACATTAATGTGATAACTGGCTACACCAAAGATATTGAACAATTGCTAGCTAGGATGTTAATAAGGAAAACAACATGAATTTGGGCAGAATTTATTATATAAATGGAAATTAAACATTACAAATTTCAGATATGCAGAGTGGAAATAAATGAAATTGTTTAATAAAGTGATTACATAATGTCCCAATGGTGTGAAGATTACAGGACCAATATCAAAATATATCTATCAAAAATAAATAATAAAAAAGATTTGAAAATTATGTTTCATAATATTATCAAAATTTTCAAAAATATTTGTGTAACTTAAACATTAATGTGATAACTGGCTACACCAAAGATATTGAACAATTGCTAGCTAGGATGTTAATAAGGAAAACAACATGAATTTGGGCAGAATTTATTATATAAATGGAAATTAAACATTACAAATTTCAGATATGCAGAGTGGAAATAAATGAAATTGTTTAATAAAGTGATTACATAATGTCCCAATGGGTAATAATAAGCTTAAGTTTGGATTACTCTAATAACACTAAAGCTTTTATCATAAAATAGACATACCTGCACGTTACATAATACATCCATCCATATGAATTTAAAAAAAAAAAACAATTTACAGAAATAGGTACAAGTTTTGTGTGAGGTAATTACAGGTAACTGACAGGTGAGATGTCAGACAGGAAGTTAATGACATTCTTGTTAGTCTTGTCAAACCTTTGATATAAATACTGTCTGTACTTAGTTCCATTATATATCATGTATAATTAAATACATATACATTACTGCAACACTTGCATGAGCATTAATCTTATGTTATAATTAATCCAATTAAGTCCTAAAACAACTATATTTTGGCAGGAAAAGTATTTCTCCATTTCAAAAATACATTGTTAACAAATAGATATTTTATTGAAAGGTGAAACTGTGAACCGAGTTTACTAATTCATTCCTCCTCATTTTGTTCAGATATAAATATGAAAAAGATATGTTCTACGATCTTCTACTATAGAAAAATTAAAATAATGCTACTGATTATGTACAACACCATAATTAGGTATAAAGATTATGTGAAAGTTTTACCAAGATTTTAATGTCCAAAGTGGACTAGCAAATAATTTGCACCCTCAATCATCTAAATATGGTTATTTACAAAGTGTCCATAAATGTGCAAACACTGTCAAGGTTTTGGAACTGATTCATCTCAAGAAATCTAAGCATGTTAAGATTTTTAATTTAAGTTCATTTATATGTTTTTGAGGTAAGTATGACTTCCATTTTCACTGAACTAGTACAATTTTTTGTTATGGGACTAGCTGAAGTCCGTCTCTGGCTTCTGAATTATCTAACTGTTTTGAAGACCCATTGGTAACCTTTGGCTGTTTTATTCTCTTTGTTCGGGTTATTTTCTCTTTGACACATTCTCCATTTCCATTTTCAATTTTAGTTATCAAATGTAAAGTAATAATATTTTTTCTAACCTCATCTGGAGTTTTTGTCATAAATACATGACAAAACTGGCTGTCGATGTGTCCCTTGGGTTCTCTGGCAAGGAAGGAGAACTGACGAAACTCAGGTTCACAGGTAGCGTAAGAAATTCTCTTCAGAGCATGAGCCATATACACACTCTGTAAAACAAGAAAATTAAACTTTATCACAAATATATACAAACCTTTAAAAAAAAAGATGAAACTATAAGAAGCACATGAAATCCTCTTTGATATAAATCAACTTATTTTGGCAGATACTTTATTTGGAGTTTACTAGCTCACATCACATCAACTTAAATCACGATTTAAATTTGCTTGATGTATTTTAATACCGTAAGTTAAGTCCCATTTTTACATATTGGTGATTATTTACATTTGTGCTATTTTTCCACTTTCAAAAACTTATTGGTTTACAGTATGGGCAAAACAAAACTTTCCTGGTGTGTAAGTGTTTCTTCTTACTCATGTTTTTTTATAGATTAGATCTTTGTGGTTTTCGTGCTTGAATTGTTTTACACTAGTCATTTTGGGGACCTTATATGTTGCTGTTCCACGTAGGCTGAGACTCTGTGTTAAAAGCCTAACTAAATTGCCCTATAATGGTTTACTTTTTACACATTGCGACTCCGATTGAGTTGTCTCATTGGCACGTATATCATTTTTTCTCATTGATTACATACATTTGTAAGTTAGACTTAAGAATTATGTTCTTTAGAAAAGTACTTTATTACCACCTATCAGTAAAGACACTTGTCCTCATCTGACTTGTTGTGACATCAGATAACCTCTTTACACTTACCATGACATCAGATAAACTCAATATACCTAACATGACCTGATGACAAATCAGATCAAATATTTAAACCTTGAAACCATAAATGATTTTAAAAGTTGTAAGGGCAATCAGGGGACTGCACCCAGAATTTTTTAAAGTGGGAATGTAATTCTTGAAAAAAGTTTTTTTTTATTTTTCACTTCTTTCAAAGTTAAGACAACTCCATATTTTCCATTTTCCATTCATGTCAAATTTCTGTCTATACAAGTGTATGGTCTGCATATCACAAAAAAACAAAAAACTATTTAGCCCTAAACAAACTATAAAACATAACTGATTGTCTATAATCTAAAACAGTTTCTATTGTTATTTGATTTGATTAGAACATTAGAGTTCAACATTATATATAACAGGTTTATCTAGTTAACAGAGAAGAAAATCTTGTATGAACTTCTTAACTCTGGTAACCTTAATCTTACTTACAATTACCAGTAGTTATTTCTAGTTTTAATTCAGATTTTATCTACAGGAAAACCAGCATATCACTGTAGAACACACAATTGTCAACTTATATATAGAAGTAAATACCATCACTTGTCTGTGTCGAGTGGTCTCAAGTACTGATATAATCTTGTACATACCACAGCTTGCTTGTACTAGTAACCTTATACCAACAGTAAGTGTTGGTCCATGTCTCATTATCAGTGGTGGATCATGAAATTTTTATAAGTAGGGGCCCACTGACTGCCTAAGAGGGGCTCACTCCAGTCATGCTCTAAAGATTCCCTATATAAGTAATCACATTCTTCCCAGAAAGAGGGGGGGGCTTTAATTCACAATAACTCAAAAAGTTATAAATCGAATATAATTCTTTCAATTACTTTTAAGCTTAAAAATGTAAGACTTACTTAAAAATTAATCTTATTTAATCTAAAACAAAGACACTTACGAGAGAAGTTCAAAATTCACTTTACATTTTAATTTATACGACTGTTGAAACAACTGATAAAGATAAATCTAAGAATACAAAGAGGTTGAAATGGCAAAGTGATTTACAGAAAGACTGGAGTGTGTTGGTGGCAATTTGTAAAATGTATACCAAGTTAAGAGAAAAATCTCTTGCTTGGTTAATACAAAACATGGAATGATCACGGAACTCATTAGTTCTCATTTTCTAAATGTAATAAATGTTACAAAATTGTGTCAACAAGTTAAGAGAAAATAAAATAGAGTTACCTCCCCATTACTGCTACAGACTTTCACTCCAGTCAATGATATCACCAACATGATGTTCTTACTTTTATCTGGTTGCTGAAAAAATAAAATGTAATTATAAAATAACTTTAAATTTTGTTCTAAAAATATTGTTATATATTTTATTTTATTTTGAAATATTTTTTCTATAGTATATATATATATGACATTATCACTTTTATTAAAATATAAACTACCCATCACTGTCGTGTTCATGTACCTATACCTTTAATTGATACATGTAGCAATGATGTTAAGTCTATACCTTCTGGCTACAGACCTAAATTAAGATAAAATCCAATAAACATGAACAATAATGATTAATAAACTGTTGACACAGAGATGTGTCTTGCCTGTTTGTTACTAAAGTTGTGGCAATGCTTATACAACTGCATACAAAATATCATAAACTTTAAATCATTCATGCCTGCTTCTCCTTAAACCAACCTTTACACAAACATGTTCACTTAATTTGCAAAAGTTATTAATTCAATATATACTTATAATGACTTAGGGTGGAAATTAGAGGTGCCAATCTGTTTCCTTCAACTGATCAAGGAGGTTATATGAGAAGGAGAGTGAACACTCTGCTTGATACAAAATTAGCATCTGCAGGACAGCAGTTCGATCAGAGAAAAATGATAAAAATATAAAGAAACCGACATGTTTATCACCCACTTGACATGGCCCTCTGATGTACCGGGCTGTTACCGCGAGCAGTTGGAACTATTAGATAAATCGCATATGTCATGTGATTGTTATCAGTGACTGGGTCATTAAAGTTCAGGTGTATTTTTAGTAACAATGCAGCATATAGGTGTTTATGATATGAAAAAAGATTTGATGCACAATTTCAAAATCAATCGTCTCTCTACGGTGAAAAAAGATAAAGAAATGACAAAGTTATGAGGGTTTAAAGGAAAGTTAGCGTGCAATTTTTATTCAACACTACATCATTTTAAACAAAGATTTTTGTTTCACCTTCCAATTTCTGTTTATGAGAATTGGCAGGTAATAATCATAGAAAATATACGAATATGCAAAGTACTTTAGTTACGGTGACCGGTAACGACCGGAAGGAATATTTGCAATTGAAACATAGAGAAATTTATCGGGAACAAACGTAAAAGTGACTTTCTGTTGATATAAACATTGACGGCAATACGACAGATATTTGTTTCATTTCTATTGGTTATAAGTTTACTTTCAACATAAAATTTTAATTTTTAATTACTTAATAAAAAATATCACAAAAATCTTTTTAACATGTCAATAATTGTATATCTGGTCATTTTATGACACCTCGGGTGTTTCTGTTCTTACTCGGGTATGTAATTAGGACAAAATCTCCCTCTGTGACAGACTCAATCTCAACTAATTAACACCCTCTGTGACAGACTCAATCTCAACTAATTAACACCCATTCACAGAAAAGTCGATAACATTTTATGTGTAATTATCGTTTTTCGTCCTCTCTCCTTCTCACATAACCTCGAACTGAACTTATCACAAACTTTAACATCTTAGTCTAACTTGTGCAATCATTTTTTTTTTAAATCTATACACCATGAATAAGGGGGTGACTAAAACAATCTCAATGATTTTTTTTTCATTGGTATAAAGAAAACACTGGTACAACAATGTACTATCTGAGATAGGAAACATTTTTTCATGTGTGATTGTAACAGACTCTTTATGTATTTGTGTATACATATATATGTGTGCATTGTTACAGTTTTGTTTATGTGAAATAAATTTATACATGACTTTTTTGGGCTTATTTTTTGGGTGGGTTTTATAATATTTGTTTAAATCCTACCCTCATTTTCTCCATTTCATTTTGTACAAACTCCGTCCTGGCATTTTGATCACTTCCTGACACAGAAAACGAACCAATATACTGAAAAATAAAATAAATATAAGAAATAGAAATTTGAAATTTCTACATAGATAAAATATGTGAAAATGCAAACTGCATGATATTTAATATACATGCAATTTCTATATATATATATTTGAACAATTCTTCTGTTGTGTATTCACTCATTTTCATGGGTACCAATTGTCGTGGATTAAAGAACTCCGAAGTTGCATACAAGCCAAAGAAATTTGTCATTCATTGAACATTTAATTTACCCTTTATCCACGAAATCCACCAAAAATTGGTATTCAACGAATAATAATGTATCCACAGTATTTAGGAATTAGATAGTTCATTTAAGACAATCAGGAAATACAACCTATATTCTTGGATTTTAAATGACAATATGAGAAATGTCCTATCATTAACTAAGAATTATGCTGACTTTGGTAAAATATTTAAATTACAAAGTTTTCATCAGCATAAATACTGCAAAAAAAAACTCTTTGTTAGAACCAAATCTTTTTGCTGTTATGTACTTTTATCAGAAACCAATATGTTCTAAATAGCTTGTATATTAAGCCAAAAGCTAACAATATTTTTTTTACATTTCATAATTGTACTTTTTCAACCATCTTTATCTTAGAAAATTATCATAACACAGTTTTTGCTAGAATATCTTAAATAATTATCATATTACA
>CM034359.1:74346959-74363376 GCA_019925275.1 Mytilus edulis | reverse complement strand
TTTTCAACTTATGGTTTCTTCAGATTGACCTTTCACTTGGGAACACATTTCTCATCTATATTCTTGATGATGTATCTCATGATAATTTCATTTTTTCCATAGCTAGATGTTAATAAATCTATTGGTATTGAAGCTTTTTGAATGGTTTTGACTTGGTACCCGGAAAAGGTAAAGAGTTCACCAGATTCAATAATAGTTGTGTTACCCAATTTAATATACCTTAGAAAATAATGAATGTATATATATACTTTGTACCTCCAGTATTATGTACTTATTTTTTTTAACAGAATAAAAGCTTTTTAGAAAAAGAGATAAATGCACCAAAGTTGTATATTAATTTTAATGGACATGAGACATAATGGATGTACGTACAGCAATTGTTGAATACTTTTCTCATACCATCACATAATGGCAGAATACAATTTGACTTAATAATTAATTTAATCATCATATAGTTTGCCCTGAAGGGTTAATTATATCAAATTACTATAAATAGGTAATCAAGATAATAGTTGTTAACTGATTTTTTCATTGTATGTTTTGAAATGCTCCCTCAAGTTTTTTATCTGACAACATGCAGACAGTTTTTTTCTGCTGATATTTGATTTCTGACATTATGCCACATTGATAAGGGTAAAACAGGTGAGAATAAAGCACTACTGGGGGGAAATAATCTAAATTAATAAGACCCCACTCTCCTGTGTACAAGAAGCAGACAATTGACATACTAGTACTGACATATATTTTATAGTTTAGGTTATCTTGTATGATTGCCATATAGTCAAGCATATCTATTTGTATTTCATGGGAATATTTTTTCATTATACGCAATATTTTGTTTCATTAGAGAACATCTAAATACCACATATGCTTAATATTTATCACTTTTAAATGAAGATAAAATACAATTTAACTTTAAGGCCACCTTTAAATAACCATTATTTTTAAGAGGAAATTTAACAATTCAAGAGGGAAAAAATCATTCCTTTATTCCTTGGTACATACTATTTATTTTTGTTATGATCTGCAGTATTTCTTTTAGAGAAAATATTTATAGTTATAACTTTACTTTATCTATACTATTAAACGAGAAGACCTCATTTTTGGTGTCGCTTCTCTTCTTTCCACAATAAATTAATCAACACGCCTCTGTGTCCTATAGGTACAGTGCATGGTCGCATTTGTCATCCATTCATATGATTATTCAGATTGAGTTATTTTAGGAGAAAAACGAGAAAAAAGGCATCCGGGTATTGTCCCGTCATTGTACGAAATTTTAAGTCAGATTAGACTTCCGGTTTGCGTTTTTCTGGATACTTTGAACATACATATACTACGAATAAAGTGTATTTTCAGAATTTTATCTGCTATCATTTTCAAGTTTACTATCCACGGCAGTCACAGAGTTTATTAAATAGAGAGGGTCTGTATACTATATCAATGATCACCATGGATCGATTAGTAAACTTAGAATTGAAAGTAAATACGCTTTATTTATAATAGTAGTGAATGTTCATAATATACAGATAAGCGCTGAAATTATTCATGTGAACTTTTGATACTTTTTCTGAAATTCTCCAGTCATTAAATCTTTTACAAAATTCATTGATTACAAAAAAAAAGAAGATGGGGTATGATTGCCATGTTGAGACAGCTCTCCACAAGAGACCAAAATGACACAGAAATTAGCAATTATAGGTTACCGTACGGCCTTCAACAAAGAGCAAAGCCCATACCGCATACTCAGCTTCAAAAGGCCCCGAAATGACAATGTAAAACAATGCAAACGAGAAAACTAGCGGCCTTATTTATGTACAAAAAATGAACGAAAAACAAATATGTAACACATAAACAAACGACAACCACTGAATTACAGGCTCCTTACTTAAATAAATGTTCATAACATACTAAATGTATGTTCATATTGAAATTGATAGAAAACCAAAAATTGGGAACTTTGGAAATAAAGGTGGAGGGTAAAAAAAAAAAAATTTCCTGTCCCCAATAACCTATGACTTATGATATTTTTGCTGAAATTCTCCAGTCATTCTGTATTTAACAAAATTCTTCCAACAACACTTTACATACTGATACTTTAAACTACGCTCTGAATGCCCGCGATTTCGCGCGTGTGTTCTAGTTATCTTTAAACGAAGATCAAAATGCAATTTAACTGTTTAAGGCCACCTTTGTATAACCATTTATTTTTTAGAGGAAATTTAACATTTCAAGTGAAGAAAAAAATCATTCCTTTATTCATTGCAAATGGTATATATTATAGTATATTAACTCGTATTTCTGTTATATCTATAATATACACTCAGTTGAACAATTTCACCAGTGATATAAATACCTATATACCTTTACCTATCTCTAACTTTTATCTGACATGTTTATGAATATTTGTGATACTATTTAACATTTCAATGTAGGCCAAGCATGACAATTTATTTCTACCTCTTTACTTTAACATCAATGTTAAAACACGGATATAAGTTTGTCTTGTATATAAATACAAATATTATACAGGTTTATAATCTCACATATTCATTTCACCAATATTGAAATATTATTTAGCCAAATCTTCTAGTTTAAATATCCTAGCACCAAATTTTGGCAGAAAAAAAATCAAATGAGGTCTGCATACATATATATATATAGACTTACAATATTGTATACAAAAAACATAATTCATACAAAACAGTGACATTATGTATCAACATGATCAAGCTCTCAGTAAATCAGCCAGTCAAAAAAAGATGGATTTAAAATCCAAGATCTTCAATGCTTATTATTCCATTATAGGGACATGTAAATCACAAAATTATACAAATAAAGACATGATGACTGCACTTCAACTTACATGTACATTGACAATGAGACGATTAAAAAAAGTACTGTTATTTCTTAATTGTGGCTCAGAATTTAGCTTAACTGCATGAGGCTACGCTCAAAATGTTAAACGCTGCATGAGAAAAGACATTCAGTCACCAAATTTTACCTGATTTTTATCTACAACTATGGAATTTTTAAATGAACACAAATTTCTAAGTTCCATGCAAAGACTTTAATCTCAGATTTTTTTTAATTGACGAAAAGAAACTTTTTTAACAAATAAGCCATCTGAGATCACATGTATTATAACTTCATGTTTCAATTTCAATTTCAAAGACAAAAGTTATAAACTATATTACTAATTTCATTCCATACATGTACATTGTTTCTTATTAATTAATAAATTATACATTAACAAAGTCATACATTGTACAAAGACAATTTATATAAATCAACATACATATAATCAATGACATGAAGTTACAAATTAATATAAGTAAGATTATACCACTTATTATGATTATATTTTTAGGTACAATTGTCCAGTAATTTGTCTCAAATTTACAAACAATTCTATTCTAACCAAGATTTACATTATTTTATAAAGCAAAACAAGTTGTGAAATCAATGCCGCACAGTGAGTTTTCTATCATAATTTTACCAATTTGACAGTCCTTAAAAAAACAGAACTCTGGCAGTTGTAAATTTCAGAAATCTTGCATGTTAAAGAGCATATCTCTTAATGTCAACATCAGTTTATAGACCATTAATTTGAAGTTCAAAATTAAACCTATGCATGCTAAGACAAGGAATAGCATAACATAATTTAAAAGGCTCGGCTTGTTTGAACATAGGTCAGATATTGAATCTGAAGAACATCATATAAATGTAATACATTTAATGTATATATATAGCACATTAAATTGCAAAATCAATAGATTTTCTTTTCTATAAAACAAACAAAGAGTAATTGGTTTATACAAAGAGAATTAGAAAGAAAAGTGCACACAAATAAAGCATTATTCTATTCTTGGTTTATTGCTGACAATTATCTATCAAATAAGTATTTTAAATAAGGTCAATGTACATCTTTATCATGATGATTTCTGGAAGTTTTACAATCATTTCCCAATGTGAACTTCTATTATCTGAAAACTGATACCATAACATGTACAAGAATGGAGCAACTTGATCAAGTTCATTGTTTTCTGTGAAAGGTTAAAAGCCTCTAACTTTCAGAGGGGATTGACATATTAATGTCATTTCTTGATGGTCATTGTACTTTTCTTTCTTAACTTCCTTATTCACAACTGAGATTGGGACTTTTTCTCATACCTTGTTGAAAGAACAATCATTATTTCTATGAATTACAAAAATAATACTATTTCTTTATGTAGAGGTCATCATAAGATCAAATGTATAAGTATCCCCTGAAGGCTTTCTATGCAGCAATGTATCTCACTGCTTTCTCTAAAGGAGATAATACAACATGTATGTTATTTTGTCAAACTGTGAGTGTGAACAGCACTTGTTATGGTTCACGAATGCCAGTGTCCCCTCTCGCATAGAACAACAAAAAAATATCAAGTATAAGTATCAAACTAAGGAAATGAGCTCTTATTAAAACTTGTAGGAAAACTTTTGGAAAGTTATTGCACTTGACATTTTGATTTAGCGTAAATATTAAAGAAAAATATAAAAAAATTAAGCAATTGCCTGCATTAAAACATTAGGCCCAAACTAAAACCATATTTACTAGGTCTACTTCAGACCTATAATGGTCTGAACAATTTTTAAAACTGACAAGATTTTCTGAAAATTCAGAAGTGATTATTAACTTAGACATTATTAGATAATAAGCTGTTAGCTATAGGAGCAGTGTAAATTATATATACAACAAAGGTTTACATTACTGACCAATTTTGGCCAATAGCAATCCGATATTCAGTACCAATTATTAATGGCAGAAAGAATTAACTAGAAGCCATCATTTATACAGATCAGATAATTAGACAGAAACATAAATTGTTTTTGAAGATTAGCATTCTGTTAGTGTTAACAAGCAGATCAATTTCATTGGTGTCATTATCAAGTTAAAGAGTAATTGATTGGCTTTAGATGAGAATTTGACAACCGTGGACTGACAATCTGGAACTATAAGCTAAGACAAAACCACATTGGGAATTTTTGTCACTGTTATATATTTCTGTTAAATCCACAAGGAGGGATTGTAGAACACTTCCATGCCGTTTCTGATGTACATCAATCCTGAACTTGTGTCACTGTACTGATGGAATCCTTAGTATAGGATTTTTGAGTCATTGGGCTTGCTCTATTTGAATAGGAAGGGTTGCCAACCTATTAGTCATTATACTGATGGTTACCACCGCAGATCAGTCAGTGGTTGGCAGCCCCCTCCCCCCTTTTTGTGGGAAAAAATAATTATATAGTGAATCATTGAACATTAACTGGAGCAGGCACCCTCTTAGGCAGTCAGTGGGTCCCCAGTTATGACAATTTGCATCCTCCTTACTATCAGGACTTAGACTAAATGTGTAGATGTTTACTGATGGCATCATATAATTTTGAGTGGCTGGCTGAATTTGAATCGGAAGGGTTGCCAACCTTTTGGTCAGTATACTGATGGTATCACTGCAGTAGTCAGTGGTCAGGGTTGCCAACCTTTGGGTATATATGATCCTGATAATAAATTTGTGTCACTGAACTACATACTCATGGTATCAAATAGAGTGGTAATGATCTGTTTTTTATTGATGGGTTACTGGACCATCCTGATACAGACTTTGTGTCGATGTGTACTGATGGTATCACCAGAGTATTTTAAGATCAATTGATCAGAGGTATTGCCAACCTCTCTGTGTCTGATGGTAATGCATATGTATGTCATCATTACCAGATACATAATCTGCCATCAAACATAAAGGTTGCCAAACTCTGGTCTGGTTATCTGGATACTATAACTTACAATATTTATATAATTTGTCACTGTAAGGGAAATATGACCTGCCAAAAATTGCTAATGATAAGGGAAGACATCTTTATTTTATAATCTATGAAAATATTGTACAAGCAGACTTGTCCACAATTATAATTATACATATTTTAAAAAGCCTAGTCATACAACATGTATACATTGTATTGTATTTGCAAATTTAGTTCATTCAAAAAATTGTGAAATAGTTCCATGATCAATTTTTGTTCACAAAAATATGAATTCAATATATTCTTCCTTACTAATTGCACATTAGGGTGAGGGACCCATACACTTACAGGCCGGGGTATTGGGGAGAGTAGGGGAGGGTGAAAATTTGGTTGATTATATAGGGAATCACTGAAACATGACTACAGCAGCCCCTCCTGAAGACTTCTTGATCTGCCATTGACAAAAGTCACTTATTAGATTGTAAAATGGAATTATTATTGGTGATCATGTATATTTCTGCACTTTTATGTTGTTCTGTTGCTATTCAACTAATATTTACCTCACAAGATTTACAAATACATTTTTTGTATACATGTGTATGAAATCCAAACCACTATTAAAAAGTTTGTACAGTATATATGTGTTATTAATTACTAACAGTAACTATAATATGTATGGATAATTCAAAATTGACTGATGATTTTTATATATATATATATAAAACATTTAATTAAATGGTTATGATGCTAATAGGAGATAACTGTATTGTATTTTAAGCTCCAACGGCATCAATTGGGGATTTGATGGTCGCAAATTAAGTTTACTGGCGACGCCTTAGTGGAGACAGTAAACGGGTATTTGCGACCATCAAATCCCCAATTGATGCCGTCGGAGCTTAAAATACAATATTGATATTTCCATTCTAATGAAACTGACAGAAAACAACGTTAAAACATGTATTTAAAATCTGTCATATACCATCTGCGCTTGCGCGTACTTCCCATAGCATCAATTGTCAATTGATGTCATGTAGATAAGTGACGTTATCCAATCAAAATGAACATTACAAACGTTGTTGCATTAGAATTAATAATATCAGACAAAATCTGGGCTGTTCTATAAAATTTAACTAGTAAATGAATACAGAGAAAATAATACTTTGCAATGTTATGTTCCTGTATTGATGAGATTGTAATCAACTGATTGATTTGAATGAATCACTTTTGACTTCCTATTTCTATTGTGAGTCAGATCAGTATATGTCAATAGACAGGTGTATACTGCTATTCAGGTTAATTACAACTGACTAGGTACAAAACCTGTAGTACAAAGGTGATACTATAAGTAGAAGTCTGCTCCAAGTAATTTTACAGTACTATACTCACAAGCAAAGTTATAAATCATCAACAAACTAGAGGCCCCTTGCTGATTGTATTAAGATCTCAAGGCATTTTTTCCTTGAATTCTTAATGGTATCACTAATTAAATGGAATTTATATTCTCAGGGGCAGATCCTGCCATTTTGAAAAGGGTGTTCCCAACCCAGAGTAAAAGGGGGGTCCAACTATATGCTCCATTCAAATGCATTGATCCTCCAAAAAAAGGGGGTTCCAACCCCCCCATCTGGATCCACCACTGATTCTTTACTATATCAAATCAAACTTATGAAAGATCCGCTCACCCCATCCCTCCTTAACTACAGATATCTATCCTTTTGCATTTCTAACCATTGAATAGTTGACATTAATTAGATACGCCCTATTTACCAGCATAATACTTAACTTAGTTGACAGAATTTTAATTGCATTTTAGTGTCTTTTTTTTATTTTTCTAATTGATGACCTACTTTAAGTATAAATATAGATGTACATGTACATGTATATAGTGGTTAATTTTGTATAGCTCTTCTGTAAATAAAGATTTCAATTTCAAAATACATCATAATTTGTTTAATCAATCATACATGTACATTTTATTTGTATTTTTATACTAATATTATGATGTATGATATTGTTCTGTATTGGTATGTGACACTATAATAAAATATTCTGTCTGTCTGTCTGTCTGTAACAGTAAAAGTTATAGCTCTGAATACATTCTCCTACATTTACTGTACTACATGTATAATCTAATTATTGGAAACTCATTATTATGTTCTACTCTCAACTGGCAATTAACAATAACAAAATACCAAAACTCCAAAGGTAATTTGAAAAGAAATGGGGTCCATAAAAACGGACAAAATCAAACATTAGACTGTAACATATTTATCAACCAACAGAGCCAATGGAAACAACTGTCATACTCCAGACTTAATACTGGCATTTCTGAAGAAAATGGTGTAAGACTGATACCATGACCAAAAGTGATCAGTCCCAGCACCTAAAGTAAGAAATCTGATACAGTGTACAATGTACAAAATGTGTACTTTATGTCATCACATAAACTGTGTTACAGATGTATAAATGTCTGTAGTACGTACTATGTCATTATTGTGTGAAACATTAAAACAATGTCAGAACTTAACAAATACAAATGTACATTAGCAAGGATAAACAATGTCTGTTCTGATTTCACAGACAAATAAAGCATAAAGTTCTATTAAAACTAGATTTTACCATTGAAGAAAAGTGGTAGATTTTTTACATTGACAGTGAAATCAATAACAACTGCAATCAATTACCTTACACCACTAATTATAGTGTTATACAGTAGAAACATTTTTAATGGAGACTCACTGATCAAATTATAAACAAAGACCTGTCTACATCAAAATCAATTTACAAATTAATGGAAAACCGTTATTTACAAGTGTATATTCTTTTTTTCTGATAAGAAAATACATACTTAGACTTACATTTGTAGTTTCTCTTACTCTGTATATTTTAAACATAAAAGACTAAGAGAGCCATGACTATCTTATTTATCATACACATATATTTATACAATCAGGGGCGTAGCTAGGTTAAAATGAAGTGCACGCTTGTACCGCCGAGCGGAGCGAGGTGAAAAATTTTTGGGACTATTTTATGCTGAAAATATCATTTTTTTTGGTTTTCGGTCATAGGAGGGTGAAAAGAGGTGATACATAAACAAAAGACTTGACGTAGACAATTCAAAAATATAAAGGCAAATTATGGTTACATAAATAAAAAAGCAACACATTTTTGTTAGATAGAATTTATTCAGAATTGTCCAAAATCTGCTCTTCGGGTCTTTGAAGAAACGAACTTTTCCATTACCTTGTCAATATCAACATTGAAATCCCGATGGATATGCATTAATGCCAGCGATGATAATCTGTCATTATTCATGGTTGATCGTACATACGTTTTCAACCGACGAAGTACACTAAACGATCTCTCCGCGGTAGCACTTGTTACCGGCATTGTCAACATGATACTTAAAATAGTATCGATAGAAGGATACAGCACTGGGCTTACCGCATCGAGTGTCTCACACAGTGAGGTTGGCATCTGATCGCGAGGTGTGATACACCATCGTGTTCGCCATCGAGCGACCTCCCGTTTAAATTCGTCTAGATTACATGTCAGGTCTTCCTCGTATGTTTCAAACAGTGTTGTGATTTGATCGTTTGTCACGTTTTCTACAACTCGAGGAAGCAGATACTGTGCGAAAAATCGATTTTCGGACGATATTAGACGCGACTCGAGTTCCATTATCATGTGGTCTATGAATGGAAAATACAATGACACTTTCCAATATTGTTTTGGTGTGTTTGCCGGATGATTGGCCCTAGTTGTCTGTCGACCGCATCGCCTCGGCATATTCTCCACAATAGCAAATGGTTCTGATAAATCTAAAGCTGTTTGGTAAATTTCATTCCAAACAGCTTCATCGCTGCGTTCGGACCGTAGCATCTCTATAACTGTTCTACATTCTTTCGTAGCCTCTAACAGATCACATTCTACACCTTGCAGATATTTTGATAGATATACCGTACTCTGCAAAATGTGCTCCGAAACTACAAGAGCAATTACAAATTCAAATCTGGTTATAGAGGCAAGATACTGTCCGGATTTGTCATCTCCGTTTTCTCGTAATCGTTCCAATGCATGAACCACCACAGGAAACGATGTTTTAAAAGTATAAAGCGCGTCGGCTCGACTCGTCCATCGTGTTTCACAAAGGGTTCGCAATTTGGTCCTCTTGTCCATATTTTCTTTTGTAGTTGCATCGGAGTCCAACTCTTGGTAAAATGCTTGAAGTTTTTTAGATGAATAATCGAACGAAAAGGCAACTTCCTGTACGGTCGACATTACATTTCTAACCGATGAATCTTTACAACTATGGACTATGGCTAAATTCAAGCAGTGAGATTTACAATGAACATACATAGCACCCGGAACCATTTCACATATTCTTGCTTGAACCCCTTTATATTTACCAGACATATTGGCGGCCCCATCATAGCCTTGTGCCCTCATATTCATGGTAATGATGTCCGCACTGATCAGAGTTTCAATCAAAAGTTCCGCCAAATGCTCACCTGTAGTGCTGGTGGCCATCACGAAATCAAGAAAGTCTTCCTTAATAGATACTTTGTTTGTGATAGTGTCTCTCTCCAAGTAGCGTAGACATACAGATACCTGTTCACGGGTTGATGTGTCAGTTGTTTCGTCTGCGATTAATGTGAAAAATTTACTATTGTTGCAGTTTTCAACTATCGATGTGCGAATCTGATTTCCGATTATGTTTATTATTTCGTTTTGAATATCAGGGGACGTATATTTTGCCCTGCTACTACTGTTTGCTAAGTGGTCCCTTAAAATGTCATCGCCCTGTGCCTTTGAGTTTAATATTGCCATAAAGTTACTAAGCTCTGGTGTGTGTCCACGTATAGCAATATTTTGTTTCCCGCATAACAAAAGTGTCTCAATAATTTTCAACAGAACATGACGATTTTTAAGAACTTGTGTCTTTTTGAATTCAGAAAGTTTGTATATGATTGCTTCATCAGCAGAATCTTTTGAGTTTATGTGTACAAAGTTATCTGCCATTGCCTGGTATTGAAAGTGTGGTGAACCTTCCCTAGTATGGCGCTTTATGAAGCAAGACAAATTGGACCAATCTGTAACTTTATTAATAAAAAGTTTCTCTTTTGCTTCTTTTCGACCAAAAATCACACAAGGGCCACAGTATAACGCATCCTCAGAGACTGAATAGCGCATCCAGCTATTTTCCAACAACCATTTAGCCGAAAGGCGACGACTGTGTTTACCTATTTCCCTGTAAAGAATGACGATTATTAAGTTTGTAAATTATGTAAATTTATTAAATAGCCATTAGGGTTTATTATATATATATCTGCGCACAGTGAGTCAACATACCCCCCTTTTTTTTTTATTCAAATCCCTGTATCAATATACGGTTTGCCGGAAATTAGACGCGTTTGTGAATCTCATGTTGATTTATTTTTTACTCGGGGAACGAAGAACTAAGATAGATTCGGGTTGAAACGCGGGTTCAAACGTGGCAATTTACATAGGCTATCTCATTCTGGGTCTGTTATTATCAATTTAATTTACGACGTGTGAACCTTTTGAAATTGCCTGTTTTTCGGACAATTGATGGATTTACATAACCACTAAAAAATTTGCCGGTATACTAATTTTGAAGTGTTACTCATTGGCTTTGCATATGATATAATTCCATTTTTTGGAAACGTTTCATACAAATTATTAATTTATAGTGACTTTGAAGAATAAGAACACAACATACCTCGCCGGGAAGTCATAATTATTTACATCATTCCAGTTGGATGTTAGTAACTGCATCTTAACCTCTGTCATCTGCAAGTTAGAATCGTGCAGACTTGACATATCTGGGTACGGAGGTGTGTTGGCTTTGCCTCTGGAGGTGACTGCTAAAACTGAGCTGCAGCTTGCAGTTGCATTGTCACTCTCAAACTCTGGCAAGGATTGTTGGGATATGGGTTCATCTGAAGAATCTTTCGTTTCTGTTGAAACGGGTTTGGTAAAAAAACTATCAATAGTTTTCCATTTAGACTTTCCATCTTTTTCGTTACGTTTCGACGCCATGCCGTGTTCAACGCCGGAAATGTAACGTTCGTATATTCCAGAAACAATAACGGATAACGATGATAAGTCCGGGACGTACTTCATGAGTTATAGAAAACTTTCTGTTTGAAACCAAATGCCGTTATTTAATTACGTTTCATCAAGTAAAAAAAACCATCATAAAATTGAGAATGGAAATGGGGAATGTGCCGAAGAGACATCGACCAGACCATTGAGCAGACAACAGCATAAGGTTACCAACAGGTCTTCAATGCAACGAGAAATTCCCGCACCCGGAGTCGTCCTTAAGGCCAAAAATAAAATATTGTTTGTTTCCCCTCACACGACCGACCCGGTAAAATCACCGCGACCCGAAAAATTTTATTGGCCATTCTTGTCCACTATTTTTTTTTTTTTTTTGCTATGTTGGTTATTGGTGATATCTTTCCGATGCTGTAGTCAACGATCGTTGGGTTTTGGTGATACCTTTCCGATGCTGTAGTCAACGAGCGTTTTAAATCAAGGTATTTTTGCATTGAAGCGTCTACATGATTCGGAATCAAGGAAAACAAACAAAATGATTTCCACACGATTTGTTTGAGTGCAAGGGTGATCTTTTTTTTAAATAAAAAAAAATACTGAAGCATCTTTTAACCCGCTGAGTGCATCTTGATTTGCTTTGTGTCTAACCTCTGTTTCTGTTTAAAGGATAAAATCTTAAAGACTTGGAGTAAAAATGGTCTGACTCATGCTTTAAAATCTATCTACTTTGTCTTTGAACAGGTTGGGCACAAGTCGGGAAATGTGGGATACATGTATTCCCTGCTTTCAGGGAACGTCCCTGTTTTCTGGTGTGAAAAAAAAACCCAGTTTAAATGGGATTTCATTTATGGCATGAAAATTACAAAAGGACACGTTTTAACGTTATAACTGCATCAGTAGAATTCGTAAATACTTATAAGTATTTTAGGAAATACAAAACATGAATATAAAGTGAAGCCTTGTTTCTTCTAGAACTTGAAAAAACATACAAATCTTTAGGAATCAATTGACCAAGCTGCATGATCCAGGTGTAACTGAACATAACTGAATTATGTTCACTTCTATTGAAAATTTTTATTCATTGAATTTTAATTCCCAAGTGATTAACATACATGTATCTTTTTGTCATCTCATAATTGATGATCAAGGTATGAATTGATGAACAAAGGAATTGTTTTGTTGTGAGTTATGCATCAAATTAGACTTGAAATAAGCTTGATTTTTTAACTAAAAAAACACTTGCTATCATTAAGCATTGTTATCACAAGTAGAATGTGTGCTTTTGTAGAATTCATTACATTAAACATGTTAAATGAATAGGGAAAAAAAAGAAGGTCCCTATATACTGTTTTTTTAACACCAGAAAACTGTGGTGTACACTGAATTAGAATACAGGGAAAACCCCACTTTTCTTGACTTGAGCCTTTCCTGTTGAATTTTGTACAAATTCAATATAGAAATTCATATCAAGGAATAAAATAAAATAATTTGCCTACCTACCTACCCATACCCTAACAACCTCAGTCGGGAGAGGGGAAACAAAGATATTTTTAATGTTGGCCTAACCTGGTCCCCTAAAAAAATATTTTATTCATCAAATTTTTTTTTTTTTTTTTTTTTTGCACGACGAAACGATGTGCACGCAACTGCGTGTTGGCGTATATGGAGCTACGCGCCTGCAATTAAACATATGTAAATGATGTCTGTGTCTGTTTAAGAAAACTAAAACAATTCACTTCAGCATGTTCTAGTCTACTCTAAAGATGTGTTTAACATGTTATAAAAG
Organism: Mytilus edulis; assembly: GCA_019925275.1. NCBI lineage: Eukaryota > Metazoa > Mollusca > Bivalvia > Mytilida > Mytilidae > Mytilus > Mytilus edulis. The sequence continues at coordinate 74,349,728 of CM034359.1, read as the reverse complement.
CATAACTTTGATCAAAGAAGAAGCACTTCAACAAGGCATATATATTCATGTGCTCAAAGCTGTACAAAATATAGGTGCTAATTTCAAATGTTTATAAAAGTAATCAGTACCCATTACATTTAGGGCTAAATGTAATGGGTACTGATAAAATAAATGTAAAATGAGTCTAGGGACACAAATGACCCTGCTCAACCTTTGCAGTTTTTTTAAGTTTAAAAAAAAGAGCGATATCTCTAGAAGTTACTAGAACGGTAAATGACTCACTTAAATACCCCTCACCCTTTATAAATTTGCACTCTGTTTGAATGTTGTGGTTCTTAAGCATTGTGTATGATTGTTTACATTTTAAACTATTCTTTTAGTCATGGTTGAGATGAATAAAAAAGTATCATTTGGAAAGAGGGATGAAAGATACCAGAGGGACAGTCAAACTCATAAATCGAAAATAAACTGACAACGCCATGGCTAAAAATGAAAAAGACAAACAGACAAATAGTATTGTCAATATATAGTACACATGACACAACATATAAAACTAAAGAATAAGCAACACAAACCCCATCAAAAACTGGGGGTGATCTCAGGTGCTCAATAAGGGTAAGCAGATCCTGCTTCACATTCGGCACCCGTTGTGTTGCTCATATTAAATCAAATTCGGTAAATAGTCTTATTCAGTAGGTCACATTCATCAAAGAGAAGGGGATTGTAGTTACGACGTAAGGAACATATCCAATATCATTTGTGAAATGGTTATTCCATAATGGTCAACCAACTCGTGATGGCATCAGTAAAATTTAAGAAGGGATGATTTCAACTTCACCATTTGGAACTCTTGGTTTAATAGCTTTCATGTGAGCAGTTTCACATGATTATCAAAATATATCCTTCTTCAGAATTGTCCTACATTCAGAACAACAATGTATGTATGAAGGAAATATTTCTATGATTTGTCTGAATCAAATGCTGCGCAATCATCACGAAATTTACATTTGTTTCAGGGGAGATAACTGTTGACCCAATAGTGAACATTTTCAAATATTCACATTTGTGATTTCCCTTACATTTCAAATGTCACACTATTTATGTTATGAGGATCATCATGTAACAGTAAGAGTTGATCATGAATGTTCAATGATGTAATTTACACCAATATTGCAATTTGGAAATCTGTATCACTGTACCACGAGGATATTATCTGTTCTGCTTGAACTTTTGACGTCATACAAAAATCTCTTTTCCATTGTGGCTTCAGATATTTTCTATTATAACGTCAAAATTTCATGGGAACTTCTGTATGTCCAGTTGTTAATTAGGTCTATAGACTGAATTGCTGTGTAAATCTATGAATGTCAGATAGAATCAAAGTTTTAACTTTTTTTTAACAGACATGTTATATTTAATTTCTTTTATGATTAGGAAGGTTAGTCTTATATTAGTATGTATAACTGTACATTAAAGACTATAAATCATATGCAGTCTTAAAATTATCAAGTTATAGATTAAGATTGACTGATTGCAGTGACTAAAATAAAAACTAAAAAGGCCTCCCCCTCTTTTCACTTAATTTACACATAGACATACCTCGGCTGATCTGACAGCGGACACGTCATTGTCATTATTTACTTCTGTAGCAACAACTTTAGGCCGAAAGCATGCCCCGTCTGGCAGTTCGTCCTCCAGAAAACCATTGCTGTCACTTTTCTCGTTTTTGCCCCTTTTTGTGGGACTGGATACGGCTGCTGAACTCGTCCCATCTTTTTGTTGTCGTTCAGCTATTTTCTCCTTTTTTGTATGAAGTTCTTTGCATTCTTGTTGGTCAAATAGTTTCTTTGTTTTCACAAAATACATACTTCATTCAGCCTCTGAAATATGTTGAGTTGTAAAGGTCCCATCTCTTTGTTTTGATTTTCATCCTCCGAAACGACTGCTCGTGCTTGCTTTACTACTTCCGGGTTATATATTTAACCTCCTAATTGGGGGAACATCTCAAAATTGTAATTTAAAAATAAAAATAAACAATGCAGGCAATGCAGTCCTTGAAATATTGATCCATAATAATATAGTGATCTATATTTATTAGATTTACTGCGGTTGACTAAATAAATGTTTAATATAAAAAAATAATAATCTAGAACCGATTTATTAATATTATATCTATTTCTATGCCACCGGTGATATATATCATTTGTCACTCACTATATTATCAGTTTTAAATGTAGGGTTGATACATATGAAATATTGTTGATGCCACATATGTCACTATTTTAAATGGCTGTACTAACTAATTGTTCAAGAAGAAAATTTGTAATGTTATAAATTAATGTAACTGAAAAATTAAGGATGTCACTGAGCATGGAGTCGGGGATAAAGAACAAAATTATTTTTCTACAAAATTAATTTCAATGTTTCAAAGATAGACTAATATATTGGCATACACATAGTAATAACAATACAAGTTAGTACTTTAAACTATCCAGAGTTATGTACAACACACATGTTTCCGATTTATCATTTTCATTTAAAACTGAGAATCTGGGAAATCAAATTTTATAACCATAATCTTACAAATATTGGGTAGAAGCTTGTTCATTAACAAAAACTACTAATAGTAAAGATTGATATAATGTTTTTTTATTAATGATTACATTTGTTCTTTATTTCTACATGTGCTATGTCGTTATGGCCATTTTTATTTTTCATTGCTTCTAGAAACAAATTAAAAGTGGCTCAAATTTAGGATATCTTTTCATGACATTAATTTTTTATATT
>CM034359.1:74322023-74346859 GCA_019925275.1 Mytilus edulis | reverse complement strand
ACAACTTATCAAATATTCAGTAAAACTGCTTGTATGTTTGTCACCATAGAAATAAAATATTTTTATCTTCTATGTTGTTACCTGCAAGGTGCTATATTGAATATGGATATTGATTTATGTTGCCATTTAATCATACTAGATGAAAAAAATGTTAAAATATCAGCTTGTTTCATTCTTTGGGGTTTTGCTAGACCTGAAGGTCTTGTTATTCCTGCCACAGACAAGAGTATTTGATAAATGGAGATCAAATTAAAATAATTACATGTTATGATAGATATCAAGGGATAGATAATTTGAACATGGAAATTATGAACTTAAAAGATGCTGTAGGGATTTTGTTATGAAAATTTAAACAATAAAAAAAATATGGCAGATATTTATACAAGTTTTAATATTTCGAAATTTTGAAATAACTCAATATAAATATAAAAATAAGGAGATGTGTTATGATTGCAAATGAGACAACTATCCACACCTATTTATAATATGATAAAAGCATGCATTATAGATCCCTGTCGGTCATTCAACAATGAAAAAAACACTTGTACCCTCTAGATGACTATAAAATACATGAAATTATTGAAACAATTCAACAGAGAAAACAAACAATGTAGTTTATAAGGATACAATATATCAAAAAAACAATTATAAGAGACATGAAGCAAACAAAAACCACTGAACTACGAACTCCTGAATTTGGACAGACACACAAAAAATGCTATTTCACCCAAAAAAAACAGATAAGGAATAATACATACCTTTTTTAAAAAAAAGATGATGTCTTAGTGAAATAATACCAGGACATAAATCTTTAGCAGCATTATATATTATATTGATTTTTTTCAGGGTTTAGATAAAGAATGGCCCGATTTGTTAGCTCTAGTCACACATCATACTGTCATGCCTGAAATGTTACCATGTACTTTAAGACTGCCACATAAGTCTAAAAATCCAACATATAAAGACAATGATAGAGATGAGAAAGATGAAGATCCAGACTATCAGAGATTATCTGACTTTACGTCAATGATGGAAGCTCTTAAAAAATGATAATTTAACATGCATTTGTGCTATTGTTGAATGTAGTCCTTGCTTCGGTGTACAAACCAAAAACGTGCATTCATTCCTGGACTGGTATCTACTGATACACAATTACAATGGAAAAAAGCAATCAAATATACTACCAGTCATGTGTTGTTAGTGTTGTGCTTGTGTGAGGACCGAACAGATCACCGAAAAATTTACTTGTACACTTTAACATGTGCAAAGTTTCGAGGAAGAATCTATAGGTCAGTAAATCCATTTCCTCATAGAAAACAGATAAAGCGGCTGCAAAGATAATCTCTGGGGTTAAACTGAGGCATCATGTGGAAAGCACAGATCATTTAGTCATCAACAATAAAAACACTACAGCAATATTCTGTCATATCGAAGATTATTTTGTTTTTGTCAATACTGTAATCTTTTGGCAGAATTTGACATTTGTATTTTTGCAAATTTCATCTGTAATGTATGTACTGTATTTAGATAAACTTTTCTGAAAGGTCACATTTTATGTTTGCAAAGTCATAATGAAACTACTGTGCTAAATTGAAAATCCATTCATTATAGTGACAATATAGTGCTTGTTTTGTTGTACAATGTAATATATATACCAACAGTTCATACATGTATTTATACTCATTGATGTATACATAAGTGTAAAATCCATTGGATTAAAAAAAAACTACAAACATGAGACAATGTGCATTTGGATGTGAGTGTAAAAGTTGAACTCCTAGTCAATTAGTAAACATTTCATTCTGCAGAAATTGTCTTTTCTTTTTGAAGAATACGTTTATTTGTAACCTGATCAGAATTGAACTAAAATACCTATTACAATCAGAAAGTACTGTAAAAATTGAGCAATTTCCATCCAAAAAAGAGTAAAACAGATTGTTTGTATTCTGTGATATGATTGGCTAGGTATCTATAATTCTGACCAATTATATGGTTGGTTGTTTGTGTTATGACAATGTGATTAATTGTAATCCACTGAATCAGTTTTTAATCAGATTACAAGTGATGTGCCAAGTGGATAGGTGTGGTTATATGTGATATAAGTGTACATATGTTATATATATATATATTAACGAGTTGTAGGAATACAATGTTTAAGATTAGTTGCGATCTTTGTAATAAATTTGTGTTAGAGTTGAACATGGTTAATTCCTGTTCAAGAGTACTATAGTCATACCATACCATTTGGGAAAAGTCATTCTCCATAATTTGTTTTAGACTAACAAAAATAAGGGGTGGAATTTAAAGTGTACATTTCAAATTGCTACTCTTGCAATACTACACAAAAAAATTAGCGTCAATTATTTTTATTTCAGGATTGATAATATAAATGTAATCATTTTAACTGCAGCAGATGCTCATTTCGACACACCTTTTGTCTATGTTGATATTTTCAAATAAAGTAACGGAAGGATTTCACTTTTAATTTTTTTTTTTAAACGATGGACTAAGGGAGGTAACTCAGACTTATTGATAACATTCAAGGAAATACAATTTATGATTTAATTTCAAAAGCCTTTACTTATAAGGTACAGAAAAAGGTCTCCAAATTATCATTAAAGGTTGTCTTTTTTACTTAAAACAGTTTTATTGTTTATGAAATATACCAGGTTGTACATTTGTATAGTTGTGTATAACTAAGTTATTATTTATATAAAAATGTAATGTTATGGCTTCCTGAAAGTGATAATAAAGAATGGTCACACCAGAAATCCTAGTCATGTTTAAAATGCTGTGAAAAATATGTTGTTAATTAAGTTTTATTCAAAAGAGCATGCTGCATAATACTAAACACAGATTTTACATACTGAGGCTTACTTGGGACTAAATGCAAAACTTTCTTTAAATAAAGAGTAAATATTAAATTTTATTTTTCTATAAATTTATGAAAGTAGATAATTCTATACAAACCATCCTGTATTTGACTCAAAGTTATATTACCAATAATGGTTCATTTAATTTCGAATAAAACAAATTTTTCTTCATTTTACTGATATTAAATGAAAATTTTATATAACTTTTGTAATATCCTGACCATAAATGAACCAACCCTTTTGAATTTCGATTTTATTGCGCTATCAAATACTGAGCTCCATACTTTAGAAAAGTAGTATTTTGAAGAAATAAAACTGATAATATAGATAGTTATTTTTGTTTTCGTATTTCTTAAAAAGAAATAAATAAAGTGTGATAAAGAAGCTGTCTACATCCAATTGTTTATGATTTATGACAATGTGTATCATTGGTTGTTAAATATTTGACAGATGTGTGCCTAAAGTAAATGTTTAAATAAACAACTAACTATTTTTCTTTATTTTTCCATTAGAAATTGCTTTTAATAGTTAAAATGATAAGTACTATAAGAAAAGTACCTAATTTTTTCGCATAAAAGGATTGTTTTTAATCTATGACATATCATAAATTTTCCTTTTCATTTTTTGATATAAAATGCTGCATTTTAAGAATCGTTAAAGCCTTGAATATTTAAAGTTAAAAAATAACTTCCAAAAGCTACTGTGGTTTGATTTATTTTCGTGGGTTTCAATTTTTCTGGATTGCTTAACACCTTCGTATTCATGGATATTTAATTTCACGCTTTTTCCAATCTCTGTATACAAAGCCTATTGAAAATATGCTATTTTAAAACTTTATTTCGTTGAAAAAGTAGAATTGGTGTTACCCGTGTATCCCCTGTATCCACAAAACCCACAAAAATTGCTATCCAACGAATAAAAATGAATCCACAGTATATATCAAAGACAAGTAACTTCAACTTATTTCAATGTTGAGTTAAGCATTTGTAATTATTTATCTTCAATGTGTTGTTATACTTCTATTCTACTATCTAGTTATTGTTTTGTTTGTTGAAAAGAGAATTCAACTTAAAAGTTTTAAGTATTATCAAAAAAGTCATCTTGCCTGAATAAAAATTTCATGAATTATCTTTCTTTGTTTTACATAAACATGTTTACTTTTATTTCCATGATTGGTTTCAATTTACTTACATCAGTATATATCTTGTCCCCTGCTGTTAACAAGTTAAAAAAAAAACACCAGAAGAAATCCATTTCCTGTGAGATATAAAAGTTGAACCAGAAATAAAATACAATCAGTAGTTTTGATACTTTCTGTACACTTCTTAAATAGAGTTTAGATGACAAGCCTTACACAAGTTTGCTGACTTTGCTAAGAATTTGAAAGTGCTATACAGAGTTTGCCATAATGAAAACAAATAGTCAGGACGATCCTTGATTGTGCAAGCAATATGCTTGAAAATTGACAGTGAACCATGGAATGTAGTCTATATATAAAAAAAGGAAACTTGGTATGAATGCCAATCAATCAACTATTCATCAATGTTTAAATGAAGTGGATCTAAGCAATTATAGGAAACTTGATGACCTTCAATACCTTATAATCAGCTATAAAAGACTTTGTTTCTTATGTTGTACTGTTATACCACTGTCCAAGGTTAGGGGGAGGGTTGGAATCCCACTAACATGTTTACCCCTGCAACATTCTGTATGTATGTGTCTGTCTGAAGTCAGAAGCCTGTAATTCAGTGGGTGTTGTTTGTTTATGTATTACATATGTTTTGTACATAAACTAGGCCGTTAGTTTTCTGGTTTGAATTGTTTTACATTGTCATTTCAAGGCATTTAATAGCTGACTATGCGGTATGGGCTTTGTTCATTGTTGAAGGCCGTACAGTGACCTATAGTTGTTAATTTCTGTGTCATTTTGGTCTCTTGTGGAGAGTTGTCTCATTGGCAATCATACCACATCTTCTTTTTTTTATATTTGACATGGAAATTATAAAACAACTGTAATGAGAATACTTATGGCCGTATTTATAAAAAAAAACAATATAAGAAAAACTTATATTACACATATAAAACAATGACAACCACTAAATTACAGGCTACTGACTTGGGATAGGTACACAAAGAATGTGATAGGGTTAACAAGTTTGAAGGCACCAACCCCACTAACCTTGGACAGTGGTGTAACAGTACAACATGAAAATCTGTTGAAAAGGACATAATTCATTATATCAATACAAAGTTGAAAAACATCAACAAAAAGTGCAAATCTGAACAGTTACTGACAGCAAGTTCAAAATCAATAACAAATAATGTATCTTTAAGTTTATAGTTGGATGGAGAGATGTCTCATTGACGGTCATATCACATCTTATTATTACTATATGATTATTTAAGGAGGGAGGTAACAGATGTCTCTTTGCATACTAGTACACTGTTGTCATATGTTGCTTAATGTAAGTCAGATCACACTTACATTCGTTCCCTCCTTTAAATATTTGGTTTGCCTTGGGAATACTGAAAATAATTTGTTTTAAGCTGATACTTTATTTTGTGTTTGACCCTTTTTAGCCCTCTTCGCAACGATTAGATTTCACAATTTTCAAGATTTCACAATTTTCAAATTCATTTAATATGGTTAGATGTGGAAAGATCCAAGTCTTAATTTTCTTGTTGATTTATATTCGTGTTATATTTCCACTGGCTGAAGTCCAGAAAATAAATCGATTGTGAAAATTAGTTGGTTTACAGTATACACATATTAAACACATGCAAAGCAATGAACTGACCTTCGACTTATAGCTTAGCAGTATATAAATGCTTTTGAAAGAAGAATATACTGCCTTATTAGATATCATCTCTGAGAGTATGTACAAAATATTGACTTTAAGTGCTGTTAATATGTCTACATGATGATTTAGTGAATTTCTCGTTTACTCAATACATTTTATTTTACTTGAATTTACAATTGATTTTGATTTCCGATCTCAACAATAGTTGCAGAATTCAAAACAAAAGAGAAGATGTCGTCTAATTAGATGATGCAATTATAAGCCTGGTACCTTTTATAACTATTGATCGCAAATTTCAAATGTCTTTACATGAAAAAAAAGGGATTTTCAAAACATTCTATCTGACAGGAAGCCAAATAAAACGATATGTGTATTGGTTTACGAAGTCCTTCGTTTGAAAACATATACTAGTAAATGAGAACCAACTTATCAAAATGGATTTCAGCAGCATGTATATATATCATGAATAAATGTGAAATAGTTAAGAAGAAAAAAAAGACCTTTACACTTTTTACAAGTGTTTTATGTCACCAACCTTTTAATTTTTATGTTACCAATGGGTAATGAAACCATTCAATTATTTAATGCTGATTCTGAAATAAAAACGTTAAAGAAAGAGAATGTAACTAGCAGAGCTTATACAATAAAACTTTAGTAGGACATTATTGAGCTGAAAAATCACTTACCGAATACTAGTAATCAGGAAGGTTCAATGAAAGCAAATGCCCCTCCCTAACAATCAAGTAACTACTTTTGACACAACCTGATTAATCTAATCGTCTGATTATAAAACCATATATAATCTGCAATGCAGAGTATAAACAAAACACTGCAGAAGAAGAGTGCCCTGTGATATCACTAAAGGTATTGACAGGACTCGTTATTGAGGCCCATGAAAACGATAGAAAAAACCTGACTTTTTTGCTTTAAAAGGGTTATTATAAACTGCTGAATCCTATTGACGTTAATGTTCCTGAATGAATGCTATTTATTTTCAGAAACTTGTCTTTGATCTAAAGCAGCCTTTTCAACCTCTATCGCCATCCCTTTAACGATTTTTTTCTATCTTTTCTAGTGGCTTTCTTAATTTATATAGATTTTTTCACTTGGGTTTTCAAACATTTCGTTCACCACCTCTTGAAATTGTTTATCCACTATTTTCTTTTCTTCCATGTTGGTACGATTTTCTAGAAATACTTATTTGAAGTCACGGTTGGTTTTTATATCTCAGAGTTTCCTTGTGTCAAATCTCTATACAACGCAAGTTGCTAATGCTCCCACAAATTTTGATATTTGCTGTGATAAGATGATGGTTACTGCCTACACCAGCGCCTCGCCTTGCTCTCACATCTTGTAAGGATATCCCTCATTTACTATTAATTGCTATGTGGTAAATCTGTTTTTTATCTCTGCCTCCAGGAGATAACGAAGTCAGCTTATAGACCTCCTTGTGTTGGAACAACACTCCACCTATTACAAGATTGTTCTGGCCTACTAGATGTTCTCCGTTTTCGTTCATGATTCCACATCCACGTTTCCCCATTACAACATGTCTTACTTTAGCATTGAAATCTCCATGATGATTGTTAGGTCTTTTTGAGGATTTTCTCTGGCTCATTTTCGAGCATTCATAGAATTCCATTATTATTCATTTATCAGCTTTATTTGATGAAGCATAGACTTGTGTGATTGATGTCTTTAAAGGTTTTGTATTCAGTCTTGTTGTTATCATTCTTTCATTGACTGGATTATACTTAAATCATCGTGATTTTGTAGCTGATTTGTTTAGAATGATGAACTATCCTTTGATTTTGATTTCAGAGTTTTTTTCTCTTGGGAAACCTGGCGGCGACCCTCTCCTTGCTGACTATTTGACCCATAGTTGCGCCAAGGTAAATGAGTGCTAGGGCATGTCCACATACCCGCGGTAGCTCGCCCGCGTCTAACGTACGACTCCTCGATGAAAAGTTCTCACCAATGGACCTATACACTGCATTTCCCTGAGGTCTCAAAAAGATTTACCTGATTTATGATATCAATATCCGTGTGCTACTGCAGAGACTCACTCACTCGGCTTTCTTTGCAAAAAAGCGGCGTAAGACATCCATTGAACGGTTCCATACACTAGATGCATGACTACCCTTTGGTGCACTTCCACCAACACACAATACGCTGGTTAATACAAATAGCGAAAAAGGTTTGAACAACCGTATTAGACAATCCTCCATGCAAAAAAAAAAAAAAAACTGAAAAGTTTGTTTCAAACACAATTAACATGTTTTGGCTGTGTAAAATAGAAACGGATGATGAACATTTTTATATCTTTGAATCGAAACCCAATCACTGGCAATATTCCTAATGTTGTTATGAAGCCCTAGTTGCCGCTTTACGATGTAACATCAAATTTAATCTTGTTGTAACCGGCACACTGTAAGCTTGTTTTGTTGACTTTTTGGGGGGATTTGATATGAAGCCTTTATGCGATATGGACAACATATACATGATATGCATATGATGAATTTTATATGCCGTTCGATAAAAAATGAAGCCTGTTTGTACTAGTAATAGTATCTGTGGATTATCATTTGTATATGTTTGAACCGTACGCGTACGGTCCGGACCGTATATGTATACTCGTACGGTTCGACCATACGCGTACGGTCGGACCGTTTGAGTATACGCGTATGGTCCTGTACGAGCTAACCATACATGTCATCATATGGGGTAAATTTAAACAAATATTTATCACAATCTTTTTTTTTTGTTTGTTTTAAAATTGTTATTATTATACAATTAGATGGATTAAATGAACAAACGAACAATTGAAATTAAATAGTTTTTTAATTGTATATCTGAGTCCTATATATTTTGGGACTCTCGCCCAAGGTGACGCTTGCTTCCACAAGTAACGTAATATTTTTTACATTTAGATATTTTATGCATCTTCCTTTGCATTCACATTTTTAGCTCACCTGGCCCAAAGGGCCAAGTGAGCTTTTCCCTTCACTTTGCGTCCGGCGTCCGTCGTTGTCGTTAACTTTTACAAAAATTTTCTCCTCTGAAACTGCTGGGCCAAATTTAACCAAACTGGGCCACAATCATCATTGAGGTATATAGTTTAAAAAATGTGTCCAGCGACCCGTCCAACCAACCAAGATGGCCGCCATGGCTAAAAATAGAACATAGGGGTAAAATGCCGTTTTTGGCTTATAACTCAAAAACCAAACCATTTAGAGCAAATCTGACACTGTTAAAATTGTTTATCGGGTCAAGATCTATCTGCCCTGAAATTTTCAGATGAATCGGACAACCCGTTGTTGGGTTGCTGCCCCTGAATCGGTAATTTTAAGGAAAGTTTGCTGTTTTATTATTTTGAATATTATTATAGATAGAGATAAACTGTAAACAGCAATAATGTTCAGCAAAGTAAGATTTACAAATAAGTCAACATGACCGAAATGGTAAATTGACCCCCTAAGGAGTTATTGTCCTTTATAGCCAATTTATAACAATTTTCATTAAATTTGTAAATTTTTATTAACATTTTTCACTGAAACTACTGGGCCAAGTTCATTATAGATAGATATAATTGTAAGCAGCAAGACTGTTTAGTAAAGTAAGATGTACAAACACATCACCATCACCAAAACACAATTTTGTCATGAATCCATCTGCTTCCTTTGTTTAATATTCACATAGACCAAGGTGAGCGACACAGGCTCTTCAGAGCCTATAGTTTGTAAAGTTGCTAAATATTCGAAAACAGTTGTTCTCTCACATTATGTTTACTTCCGATATCTTCAATTTCAGTGATCTTATTCAATTTATGTTAATTATTACTGATCGACATGCTTTATACTAGAGATTAACAGATTTAATTAGCGTGAATTTGTTAAATAGTTAAAATATAAAGTTTTTATTTCAATTACAATTGCACTTTTTTATATCAATTTGAGAGTTACGTTATGTTGAGCTGTTATATGCATTTGTATTTAATAAACTTCATCAACTTCTTAATATTAGTCCGACTGTACGCGTACGGTCCGACCGTATGATTATTTTGAAAAAGTACGCATACGCTCCAGACCGTACGCGTACGGTCCAAATACTCATACGGTCTGGAACATATATGATATATAATGAATAGAATATTTGTATGTTTCAAACTCAGTAATTGAATTATGAGTGCATCGAATTTAATTATTTATGCAAGTTTAAAATTTGTGCTGAGATTTGAACATTAATATCAACACTTAACAAAGACAACAATTTCAATTGTTGATCTGAGATAGGCTACAAGTAGGGTAGAAAAAGGTAGTGTACAGGCCACAAATGCGATCACATGACCTCCTTGTATATTGAACTTCCTTGTTGGGCGGCTAGACATTTTCGTTTATCATTGTTGGGCTCATGAATACAATCTGTTGGGTAAGAACATTTTCACATAAACATTTGTTTTCATATTGCATTCTTTTTTATGATAATGAAACGAAGAATTAAATAATAAGCGAGAATTATAGTCTGTAAATACGCAAGCGTCTGTTTCATAAATTTATTACACATGACCTGGTCCCAGATACTTATAGTAAACGGAGTACTATACATGTTCCTGCTTGTTTCCTATACATGAACTTAGTATATGCCATTTTGAAAACATTGGATTTTAATTTGTATATGTATATCATTTTGTTCATTTTAACAGTAAAATGTTAAATATTGTGATTTCACTTATTCTTACGCGATTTATGTCTTTCCTGACCCTGCTGAATATTTTTATTCATTCAATGTGTGGTTCGTTTGATCTCAGTTCTTCGTTGGTCAAAATTCGATTATGACGTAAAATGACGAAAATATAATTTCTTGCTTTCTTCTGAATATCATACGGTGATGTCATGAAAAAGACGACAATACCTGACGACGTCACATGAAAAAAAAACCATCGTTATGTTTTCAATCAAAAAAAAAAGAAGATAGGATTGCCTGCATATCGTCTAAAAATCGTTAGAGAAACAGATTCCTCCACCGTATCTCATGCAATACAATCTCAGCATTTAATTTTAAATCGCTCGTTTACCATTTTAGTCCGGCGGCTTTGTGAAAAATTGTGCACATCCTGTTACAAGCATGAAATTTGGCATAGACCTTCCTCAACTATTACTCTTTTATTTCAGATAGGGAGGCATTTGAAAAAAAAATCTCACTTCCGGTAAAATCCAAAATGGCGGACATCATACTTAAATCAGCCCAATATCGAAGGCTAGCGTGTAAAAATGTGTTATCATCATGCTACTATTAAATAATTGGTACAGACCTTTCTTTTTAACTACTTTTGGATAAATTAAATAGATAAGTTGTCTTCAGAAACCCCACTTCCGATTAAAATCCAATATGGCGGACATTATACTTAAATAAGCTTATTTTTTAGGGAGGGTAATTGAAATGAGTTTTAACGTATTACTACTATAATAACATTGTGTATGAACCTTTCTTTTGTGTTTCTGATGGATACAATGCATAAGACATATGTCTTAAAAACCCTTACTTCCGGAAGTATCCAAAATGGCGGACATAGAAATATCAATTTTTATTCAAATTTTCATTTTTTTCAAAATTTAAAGAAAATGATTCTATTTTGTGCTGGTCATTAAACTTTTGGCTTTAAGTTATCCCCAAAACCACTTATTCTAGCATGTTGTAAATGCTAAGATATAAAGTTGACACTTCCGGTAAAAATATGACGTAAGTTTCAAAGATGAGTCCTCAATCTATTTCTTCGATGTAGAGTTTTGGATAGATTGATTTAAACAAAATAAAATCACTATAGTACTAAAACTTATTTTAAATTACTACTATTATGCCAAGGATACATGCTTATTCACAGTCACCACCACATGCACAGAAGGCAGTGCACGGGATACCCGATTTTACACATTAAAAATAACCGCGGTATCCTTTCTTACATCCATAATGTACAAGCCTCTGAAAAGTGATGAGGTCTCAGAAAGAGTTTTTTGTTTAAAAGGGACCCTCTTTGTTCCTTCGCAATCCATTAGTGACAAGACTAGGTAGCATAAGAGTCAATCCGAAGCTCGTCTCACTAAACACCTGCATTAGTATATTACACGTTTTACATGCTTGAAAAGACTAGAACAAGTCGTAGGAATAGCCTCACTTAAAATGAGTTTTCCCTCTCGTGCAAAAATTGACTTTCTTGCTTCGTTAATCATGTTAGATCTTATAAGTTTGTGCAATCTTACAGTACAACCCCGGTGATTTAGGCTGGTCAATCATCCTTCTTTATGTAAAGGTCACATCTTCAAATACCGTCAATGTCTGCCACGCAGTCTTTTTTTTTTCTTTTCAAGCAAAGAGAGAACGGTATCACAACCCGTCATAAGGTATGGGTCAGAAATAAAAGTGTGTGATCACTCATTGCCTAGTGCATTTGAAAGGCCATTGATAGATATTAATCCAAAGATTTTTGCCTCCCCAAATACATTCCAAAGTTCGTCTGTCACGGAATAGCGAAATAGTATTGACAGCATCATCAGTGACTGTTAATCATGACTCTTTTAAGTGTGTGTTTCACTGCATCAGACAAATGCACCATGATTTACGTGTCAGTCTCTTTATGTGAACATGGTGCTACACTTAAAATAAATCACGTGGTGAATAAGATAGAATATCCTGAGCATTTGTTGCTACAACTACCATACTCATCAAAGACTTCATCCACTCTTGTTACAGTCTCAAGGTATTTTATTAAGGTAAGGACATAATACCCAATCATCATATAGGAAACACCTTGAAACTGTAACAACAGTGGATGTAGTGTTGGATGTGAACATAGACAATACTGGTAGTTTAAAAGGTGCTTAAAGAAGCAAGAGTAACATTTAGGGGAAAGGGAATACGCAGACGAACCCAGGATTAAAAACATCCTCAAAATTGGGAAAGTTTTCTGAGGGATGACGACAGTAAGAAGGAACTTTTAAGTTTTCATTCACAGAAGCTTGTTCAATACAATTTTGAGTACAAGGTAGTTAAAGCAACAAATGCTCAGGATGTTCAGTGTCATCCACCGCTTGATGATGTTTCATGTTTAGCACCATGTTTACACTAAGAGACTGACACTAGAAACTAGATAGATGTGTCTGATGCAGTTAAACATAGACTTAACTGAGTCATGACTCAAACAGTCGATACTGATGTCATTGCTGTTTCGCTATTCCGTGACATAGGGGCAGAAAAACTTTGGTTTGTATTTGGAAGGGGAAAAGTATAAGATATATATCAATCAATGACCTTTCAAATGCACTAGGCATTAAAAGATAACACGTTTGCTGGAAAAGGAACTACGTTGGTGACATTAATGGAGTTTGAAGATGTTACTATAGCATTTAGAATGATGATTGACCAGCCAACATCACCATATGGATTTGATGTTTAATGTCATTGAAAACGACACGTGGTTTTGTTGGAAGATCGAAAAAAAAAGAAACAGATTAGGTTAACAAGGCAAGAAAATATGTGTTTTTGCAGAATTTATGGATGTGAGAAACAACACCACAGTCTTTGTAAATGTTGGAAATCAGCTCTCCGATTGTGAATTGCGGCCTACTGAGTATGCTGATTGGGTATTATGACCTTACCTAGATAAAATACCTTGAAACTGAATTACGAGTCGATGAAGTCTTGGGTGCGTATGGAATTATTGCAACAAATGGTCAGGCTATTCTATCTTATCCACCACGTAATGTATTTCAAGTTCAAAACCAAGTTAACATTTAGAAGCAGACACTAAAATCATGGTGCATGTGTCTGATGCAGTGAAACACGCCCTTAAACGAGTCATGATTCGAACAGTCGTTAATGATGATGCTGTCACTACTGTTTCGCTATTCCGTGACATAGGGGTAGACGAACTATGGATTGTGTTTGGGAGGGCAAAAGACTTTAGATTAATATCTATCAATGGCCTTTCAAATGCACTAGGCAATGAGTGATCTGAGTGATCTGAAATACTTATTGTTATCCATGTCTTTACCTGTTGTGATATGGTTCTCTCTGTGCTTGAAAGGGGGAAAAGACTATGTGGGAGACATTGATTGCATTTGAAGATGTGACTTTAACAAAAAGAATGATGATTAATCAGACTAAATCACCGGGGTTTTACTGTAAGATCGCACAAACTTAACCGATGGGTATAACATGGTTAACGAAGCAAGAAAATAACTATTTGCGCAACAGGGACGGCTTTTTTAGGCTTTTCCCTCAACTTGGTCTAGTCTTTTCCAGCATGTAAATCATGCAATATACTTAGGTAGGTGTTTAGGGAGACGAGCTTGGGATTGGCTCTTATGCTACCCACTCCAGGCGGGGACAAAGAGGACAACTTTAAAAAAAACTCTTTTTGAGGCCTCATCATTTTGTCAAAAGCTTATACACTGTGGATGTAAGAAAGGATACCGCGGTCATTTTTAATGTGGAAAATCGGGTATCCCGTGCACTGCGATGTGTGCATGTCATGGTGACTGTGAATAAACATGTATTCTTGGCCAAATAGTAATAATTTTAAATAATTTTTAGTACTATAGTGATTTTATTTTGTTTGAATCAATCAATCAATCTATCCAAAACTCTACATCGAAGAAATAGATTGAGGACTCATCTTTGAAATTTACGTCATATTTTTAACCGGAAATGTCAACTTTATATCTAAATATTTACAACATGCTAGAATAAGTGGTTTTGGGGATAACTTTAGGCCAAAAGTTTAATGACCAGCACAAAATAGAATCATTTTCTTTACATTTTGAAAAAAAATGAAAATTTGAATAAAAAATTGATATTTCTATGTCCGCCATTTTGGATACTTCCGGAAGTAAGGGTTTTTAAGACATATGTCTTATGCATTGTATCCATCAGAAACACAAAAGAAAGGTTCATACACAATGTAATGATAGTAGCAATACGTTAACACACATTCCAATTACCCTCCCTAAAAAATAAGCTTATTTAAGTACAATGTCAGCCATATTGGATTTTAACCGAAAGTGGGGTTTCTGAAAACATCTAATCTATTTTATTTATCCAAAAGTAGTAAAATAACAAAGGTCTGTACCAAATATTATGATAGTAGCATGATAATAACACATTTTAACACGCTAGCCTTCGATATTGGGCTGATTTAAGTATGATGTCCGCCATTTTGGATTTTACCGGAAGTGAGACATTTTTTTCAAATGCCTCCCTATCTGAAATAAAAGAGTTCTAGTTGAGGAAGGTCTATGCCAAATTTTATGCTTGTAACAGGATGTGCACAATTCGTCTGAAATATGCTTGTAGCCGCCGGACTATTTCTATTGCGTAATATCTCTGTCGTTGAAATATTTTTGACACATCATAACGTTTATGTTTGTGATATCGTAAAGAGTGAGACTTAAACTTTGATAAGAGTAGAGGAATTACGTTAGTAAACACCGATACATGCTTAAAAAGTAACCTTAGTGTGTACTAGGAACACAAGGCGGGTACAAAGGACGGGTCTGTATCTGCTTTCCCTGCCGAAGCACCTGTCGGGGCTCGTTTTGTTCAGGCCTAAGTTTTTCTATGTTGTGTTTTCTATATTTTTCTTTGTCCTTTTTTTGGACATGCGTTGTAAGTTTATTTTTTAAATCATTCGCCTCTATTTCTAACTTTATTAATGTGTATCATTTTTTAACAAGTAAGAAAGAAAGCGAATACTCAATTAAACAATTAAATGAAAACCGAAACAATCTGCCTTCAGGAAGTAAAAGAGTTTGAACCCATATTTTTGTTAAAATAAGAAAAATAAAACCGAAAGTTTTTAGTGGATACAACTAAATGATAACAGGTTTCAAGCTATTGGCCGTAGATGAATATGAATTTTAGATGAATATGAATTTTAGATGAATATAAATTTTAGATGAATATGAATTTTACAATATTATTTGTTATCAATGTAACATTTGGGAAATCATTTTAATTCTTTGTAAATCACAGTTTGAATTTCTTCTAAGAAAAGTATAAACCTTGTTCATAAAAGCTTATTGTCATTGAAATAAGTAACTGAGACATTTTATGAAATAAGCCAAAAATATTGATTGATTGTTGGTTGCTTAACGTCCAGTGGCAAATATTTCATGCATATTTAGGACGGGAACAAGTTCACAATAAATACAATAGGTAGGTCTTGTCACAATAGAGGCCATCTGGGATGATGGTCGGGGAAATTTGGACTGCCACTGGAAAATGAGGGTTCATTGGATAGGGACTGAAATGTTGCCTTGCAACAGGCCACCTACGGACCCCTCAAAAGAGTTGTTGCAAGGGTTCTTAACGTGCAAAGAGCGTGGCACTCTCACAAAACGAGACATCGGATTTAACGTCCCCATTCTGACCGGACGTGACTGCGAACTTGATACATCCCGCGCAGCCAAACGGACGCCCCACTTCAGCAAGCGTTTTACTGCCGGTCGGGAGAAGACCAAGTGACCATATTTCTATTCACCAGTCACCCTTGGGGTTAAGCCAAAAATAAAACGAGACCGTACAGCACATGTAAAAAGACTTATGTGTATCTGTATTATGACTGATTCAACTATCATCACCGTTATCATCGATATTTCTATCAGAAATGTTTTAGTGGATACAACTTAATGATAACAGGTTTCAAGCTATTGGCCGTAGATGAATATGAATTTTACAATATTATTTGTTATCAAAGTAACATTTGGGAAATTCTTTTATTTGTAAATCCCAGTTTGAATATCTTCTAAGAAAAGTATAAACCTTGTTTATAAAGGCTTATTGTCATTGAAATAAGTAACTGAGACATTTTATGGAATAAGCCAAAAATAAAACGAGACCGTACAGCACATGTAAAAAGACTTATGTGTATCTGTATTATAACTGATTCAACTATCATCACCGTTATTATCGATATTTCTATCAGACTTAAACGCCTGAAAAGAGAAAATCCCGATGGGCATTCTGTTTGTTGTTTTGTGTTGTTCAATCTTATATTCTTTTCTATGAAATATTTGATATTCTTTTTGTTTTTTTCGTTGTCGTTATTTTTGGCTATGATAATTCTGTCTCTCTTTTCAATGGACCTGCAAATCAGAATGCTATATCTTATAAAATAGTTTCTTTTGAGACTTGTTTGATACACATTGGTGTTTTCTTTTTAATAGGCCATATGGCGACACCAGAACCCTTATGTGATGTCTGTCAACTCCAGAATATCTCTAAACCAGCAGCATCATGGTGTTCCGAATGTGATGAAACTTTATGTATCACGTGCGATGATCTCCACAGCCGTAGGAAACTAACAAAGAATCATAAAACAATAGCGATTAGGGATTATTCAAATCTCCCGCGATCTGCACTGGAAATCAAGCACCACTGCAGTGTACACGGAGAGAAGTATGAATTTTATTGCACCAACCATGTTTCTCCTTGCTGTGTCAAATGTGTGAAAGAAGATCATCAAAAGTGTGAGATCGATTCGCTTCGAGATGTTGTACAAAATATAAAAACATCGTCATCGATAACAAATATTGAGCAAAATCTATCTGAAATCCGAAGCATTTTCCAAAAGATAACGGACGAAAAAAGAAGTAACTTAAAACATATTAATGAGAAAACTACAACCTACCAGAAAGAAATAGCAGATCTAAGGAAACAGATCAACAGTCATCTGGACTCTTTGGAATTAGAAATGAACAAGATCGTAAAAGACAAGCAGCAGGAGGTCAAGTCAACAGTTGAAGGTTTTATTTATATAATAGATAGTAAAGTAAAAAACGTTGAAAAAGCAATTAAAAACATATGTCAGATGAAAAGTCATGCTTCAGATTTACAAATATTTTTAGCTCTTCGTGAGATCGAGAAGGATGTCGAAAGGGAACTTTCATACATCAAAGATCTTAAAACTAGACCTGAAATTAAAACATTTGATGTACAATTTAAAGTATCAGATGGTCTTAAAACGTTGCTGAAGGACATCAAAAGCTGGGGTGAAATTTCAATCAAAACGTTTGAAAGCGCAGTGTGCACAGAAATTACGACAGACAAACAAGCGCAGATAATATTACCTGGGAAAGGAAGAGAATACGTGACAGATATACACTCAATAACATTAAAGAAAAAAACTTCGTACAAAGTTCAGAGTGTGAATATCACATTGACTGGGTGTGAGATTGTACCTGATGGCGAAATAGTGTTGGTAAATGATACAGACAAAACAATTCTAATATACAACCAACGTGGTAGTCGTATTAAGGAATTTAAACTGCCATGGAAACCTTTCGACATTACCTATATAGATAATGATATTTTTGCCATTTCGTCTTACAATGAAAACAAAGTCTTTACGTTCAATACTGAGAACGAGCAATTAGAAACAATATACGAGTCTCCGGAGAAGGTATATGGCATAGTATACAAAGACGGCAAACTTTTTATACGTTATGCAACTAAAGGTATCAGAATTATATCAGTATCGGGAACATTGATATCAGATATTCAATTCAAAAGCGGTTCAACATCGCATCTGTGCGTAGGAATCTCTGGTCAGGTTTATTATCCGATCTGGCGAGAAAAAAGTTTAGTATGTTGTGATAGTCAAGGAAACATTCAGTGGAAAGTAACAAATGATTTACTTGCGAGAGTGTTTGGTATCACATGTGGATTGAACGATGTCGTATTTGCTGCTGATAATTCTGGTGGTATCACCATAATATCATCTGACGGACAACAAATTAAACGTATCCTAGACAAAAGTAGTGGACTAAATCGTCCATATTGCATTCATTTTAGTGATAAAAGGAATCAGTTGTTAGTTTGTAATGAACTTGATGGTCAGGTATTCATATACGATGTTAAGTAATATTTTTTGTGCACTAGGTAGTATCAACAATTTATAGCATGAATAGCATTCATTCACATTTGTTGTTCTATTTACGCATCAATAATTTAAGTTAAATGACAAGATATTTTTATTTTGTCTTTGCATTGAAGTTAACATTCGTCACATGTATGTGCGCTATTGTTCAGCCAGAGACATAAAATAATTTGTATTATATGTCTATGGTTCAGCACAAATAACTTAATTAAGAGTGATTTTTTGCATTTATTGTAACTTGATCAGTTAAGATATATCATTTTATCCTGCAATTGGGTGTTCTACTATACAGATACAGCCCTACAGATATCGCTATACTGTATCTGTATACTATACAGATATTGCTTAAAAGCTCCGCCCACTGCCGGACTGAGTATTGTATGAACCTGCAAGACCTCATAATGTGTATTGCATTCGCATTCCAATGACGTATCAATTGAGAATTAACGATTACTTTTATACGTTCTGTTTGTTTTCAATATTTTTTTAAGAGCAACACGAATCACACCAATATTCTGAAAACATACATACATTAACAGCAGTCGTTTCTACGATGACAACTATCAATTTCAAAACTTGAATGTGTATGATTGTGTAACACAAACAACCATGTCAATTTCAGCATGCAGTCAAGTCTGAAGCGTAGGACAACTCGTACACTCCTGATTCAAATTGGACGATGTTTTGTTATTTGTTTTTACTGTTGAAATTAGTTGTTCTGTTAAATTAGATAATTATTCACCTTGAGCGATGTATTATTGTTGACCATTCGAGATTTTTTTTTTGCGAACCCGCCTTCAGCTGAATGTGTGATTACTGTATCGTACGTATTACTACACGGGCCTCAAGGGATTTCATAACGAAAATAAATGCAAAATATGTGTTTTTGTGTCTTTCAAAACACAAAAAACATACAGAATTAATTGCAGGATAAAGCTGTTCAGTGTCTTTAAATATCAGCTGTATTTGTACGAGGCTAGGTAACCAGGTGTATGCGAGCTTTTAGCGAGTACAAATACAGCTGATATTTAAAGACACTAAACAGTTATTGTCTATATACATTATATGCTACAATTTTGTCAAATAGAATTGAATTGAACTTTATTTCTTAGGTGACCATAATTATTAGATAAGTAAATTAATTACGATACCGTATAAGAATCTAATACTTTCTGTGTTAGTGTTCCTATGGAAAATTAATAAACATATAATTGAATAAACTCTGAAATTTGCTCTTTACTATGTTGTGATTTTAATTTTTTAATATGAAATGGTATTACAAAATTAGAACCACACTT
This sequence comes from Mytilus edulis, assembly GCA_019925275.1. NCBI lineage: Eukaryota > Metazoa > Mollusca > Bivalvia > Mytilida > Mytilidae > Mytilus > Mytilus edulis. Next base: position 74,326,956 of record CM034359.1, on the reverse strand, counting down.
GTGGCACAATTATGCGTGTTTGCATATCCACCGTGTATTGTCGGTACAGCGGATATAGGTACTAACCCAGAGGGCGAGATGGTTTTGACCTTCCACGGTAACGAAAATCTTTAAAAATTGTTTTGTTCACCTAATATCAATGTGCACTTCGATCTAAACATAATTGTTGTTTTATGAAATGATTTGGTCGTAGGTTGATGATTAGAGAAGTCTCATTATTTTCCAAAAACAAGAACGATTACTAAAAACATATTCAAATTCTTGTCAAAGAAGTTGGCGCTTGTCTCATCTGATATGATTCTATGTTCATTGCAAATATCATTCTAATTTGATAGAAGGCCACTGTGTGTTCGTAATAAGTATAGCTGATTCAATAATTGGAATTTAAATATTTCAAACATATGTTATTTTTCGATATTTTATTCCGAAAAAAAAGCGTTGTGTACGTTGTATAGCTGACCACATTAATCCATCTGTACGGTGCATAGTTAAGTTGCTGTACACCGTACTCAAAATCTTTATTATCCAAAATGATTCAAGGAATGAGTAATCACAGGTAGGTTTATGATTGGTAACTATTACTTTGCCCTATTTAATTAGCCTTCTTTCAGATTAAAAGTTAATTATTCTTATTAGAATATATATATCAAAATTGTCAAATAAATAGGAAAAATCGATGCGAAAATTTTTTGGGAGCAGGAATTTCAGAGGTTGAGAAATGTACACTGAATGAAGATGAAACAAAACATAGATTTTCGTTACCGTGTCAGGTCAAAATCGATCATGCCCGCTTGGTAAGTACCTATATCCGCTGTACCGATGATACACGGTGATATCGGAGATCCACAAGTTTGCGTCGGGAAGGGGCAGCTATTGTATTTTGTTTAGCTATAGGCATAGTTTCAATATAGATTTTTCAAATGTTGACATAGGTTGAAGACCCCAAGCTGGAACAGTTTAACCGTTTCATTTATTTTTAATCTTTCAGCAACAAACAAAACAAACGCACACACGCAGTCGAAAAGAGAACTGAGCACGAGTAATGCATTACAAAAACATATTTTATACTTCTTTTGACAAGTATCGTAAATACAAAAGTACTCCACTTCTAAGCCAGTTCAACCTCTAAAACACTTTTTCAATCATATATTTTGATAGTTTTAATGTTCTTCAAACAACATACTTTTAGTATTGAGTGGCTGAACGAACGATTTTTACATATAAAAACATTATAAAACTTTTTATTTTTGCGCTTCGTTCTGATGAAATATATTTTTCCTAAATATCGTTGTAGTGTGAAGACAAATTGAAATTCCGATTAGTTATAACCTATCATTTAAATCATATAATTTAAATTTGAACTTTCATATATAAAAGATCTAAAAACTAAACAAGAAATTAAAACAATTGATGTACAAATACAAGTACCAGATGGTCTTAAATCTTGCTGAAGGACTTTTAATGTTAGGGTGAAATTTCAATCAAAACGTTTGAAAGCGCAGTGTACTAAGAAATAACTATAAACAAACAAGCGCAGATAATATTACATGGCAAAGAAAGAGAATACTTGACAGGTATACACTCAATAACATTAAAGAAAAAACTACGTACAAAGTTCAGAGTGTGAATATCACATTGGCTGGGTGTGAGATTGTACCTGATGGCGAAATAGTGTTGGTAAATGATACAGACAAAACAATTCTAATATACAACCAACGTGGTAGTCGTATTAAGGAATTTAAACTGCCATGGAAACCTTTCGACATTACCTATATAGATAATGATATTTTTGCCATTTCGTCTTTAATACAATAAAAACAAAGTCTTTATATAAACTATGATTAACATCACATTGATACAAAGTGTGTAGTTCGCTTAAATATGTCGATGTCCAAGGAACTTATGAATAAGACCAGAAAACCTAAATCGAAAAATGTGTGTAACTTCATTTTATATGTGAATTCCCATGTGTTCTCTCCTAGCTAAATACAATCAGTCTAATTATAAAGAGTGGATATATTTTGCTCTGGGTATTAGTGTATTTATGTCTGTATTCGAGCAACTGTAAAAGGTCTGGAAGAATAACATATGTAATATATGTAATTCAAATGCAATTATTTTGTATCAATGGTTCTGATTGGATGACAGTTAGCGTAAAATTCTCTATCTCCTTGTATGTAACTAAGAAAGCCGACATTTCGAATTGCTGAATGTATTAACATGTAATTTCTACAATGATAAGCCAAAAAAACTCACATGCTGCACCTACAAATCTTCTTATTATCAAATTTTATTACATTCTGAAGCGCCACAGAAGCCAGAAAACGCCCGGTGTTTATGTTTGACGCCGGAAGCATACCTATGACGTCACCTAGTGTAGGGACCAAAGAAGATAACATCTTTTCGCGGATTTTTTGTTAATGAAGATTTTACACTGAAATAATGATTGAAATTTAATTATGAACTTGTTTTGCATTATAATAGAGATAACTGTATTGTATTTGAAGCTTTGCGGACGTCCATCGGTAGTTTTACTGTCGCAAATGCCCGTTTACCTGTCTCCGCTACGCGTCACCAGGTAAACTAAATTTGCGACAGTAAAACTACCGATGGACGTCCTGAAAGCTTCAAATACAATACAGTTATCTCTTAAATAACGCGGAAACTATTATATTACATATACAGCTGCCACGTATAACATCTATCTTAATGCATATCACATTTATGTATTGCCCAATCTGCATCCAGAAGGCATAAGGATATAATGTTTTGATCTGCATTGTCATATATACTTGATACTAAAGTATTGGATGTATGTATAAAAAAGTTTCTTGTTTTGTCAATCAACAATAACAAAACAATATACAGAAAACTAAAAATCGAGGAGCACCAATCTCGTCAAATCCGGGAAGAACTCAGGGTGCTCCAATTGACAATTGGGACTATTTCAAAATTCATGTTTGTGCAGCACCTATACCACCTATAATGAAGTAAACACCTTATGAAACATGTCATGAGGTCTTGCGTTTTCAGAGAAGAAAATTTGCTGCTTACAATGTAGCGATTGAACCAACAGTCCAAAAAAATAAGTTTTAAGTCATCAGTTCTGAGGTTTTCTGACGCCATAATGATTGGAATGGCCGGTATGAAATGTCTGTTTCGCAGATGACAAATGATAAGTCCTGGTGTATTTCACAGGGAAATAAAGGTGCACGAATCTGATCATGGGTCACATTATGTTACAAAATACCTGGAAAATAAAAGTCACTCAATCACCAATATTATGGGCAATTAATTTAGCCCAATATCCAAAGTAATTGATTCCAAAATTATAGAGCTATGGGAAATCTGGTTTTATCTGTACCTTGTGTTAATTCAATGTAAAAAATAATTCTTATGTTCATAACCAGTGTCCTTTTCTGCTTAAAAAAACAGTACCAAGTCAAGTTGAACAGAATAATTGGTGTTTGTAATATCTAATAGAACTACCTCAACACAAAATTATCCAGTTTGTTATTTGTTTTGCAAACAGTAACTATTAAATTACACAGAATGTTTGGACACCGTTATGAACAGAAATATTGCTCTTAAATCTATCATTACGTTCCCTGTATCAATAAACAAACATTTCAAACACTATAGGTGAAGTCATTAAATCAAACAATACCATATAAAAGCTTTAGGACTAAACAATTCAAACATCCTGTGAATAAAGACTTCATAACAAGCATAATTGGGTTCATAACAAGGACCCAATTTTTTTAAAATTTTAGGCACCTTATGAATTAAGCATCATTTGGCAACACGGACCAGACAACACTTAGTTTTACATTCTTTTCTAGAATTGTTTTCTCAGTCAATGACATTTCAGCCTTACAAGTTTTAAAAGTGTATTAATCAGACAAAACCAGAGGATTCCGTAACTTCGTTAAAACACAATGTAGAATTGAGCGTCTTCAGATTCTTGTATAAAAGGCTTGGACATATGATATGCTTTTTTAAAAAGATTGTATACAAAGTGAAATCACAAAAATACTGAACTCCGGGAAAATTCAAAGAGGGGAGTCCCCAATAAAATGGCAAATAGAAAAAGCCCAAACACATCAAACGAATGGATAACAACTGTCATATTCCAGAGGCTGATTTGGTACAGGCATTTGCTCATGTTAGGTTTTTTACAGCTAGCTTAGCCTCTCACTTGTATGACAGTCGCATCAAATTCCATTTAATTGACATCAAAACAAAAAGACATGATAGGTACCTAAAACGTAAATCACAAAATAACGGAAGTCCGAGGAAAATTCAAAACGGAAAGTCTCTAATCCAATGGCAAGAACTGTCATATTGTTGACTTGGTACAGGCATTATCTTTGTAGAAAATAATTGATTAAACCTTGTTTTGAATCTAGCAAAATCTCTGACTTGTATGACAGTCGCATCAAATTCCATTATATTGACAACGATATGCGAACTAAACAAACAAACAATAGGTATCTAATAGATAGGTAATAAACAGGAGAGACAGTTTATGGTTAGGGACCAAGATCAAATCAACGTTGCAACACTAAAATGGAGAAACATCACAAATGAGTAAATAAAAAAAGGTAAAATATTTTATTTAGAAAAACATGTAAAAAAGACTTATCACAGATGTACGTTAATAGCACAATCCAACATTACAATAAAGAAAGAAAAAATGTTATATATGTTCATTTTAGATATCATTCTGATTATTACAAATAATCCTCACAAAACATTCACACAATGCAAAATACTTAAGTAACTTATAAATAAACTCATCATAGAAACCAGGATTAAAATTTATGTGAGTATGTATTTCTTTCATAATTATGTTTCATAAGATTGCTGAAAATCAGACTTTTAGTATAGAACGTGCATGTTTTTCTGATATACTACTCTCCGGGACAAAATG
>CM034359.1:74305652-74321923 GCA_019925275.1 Mytilus edulis | reverse complement strand
ATCCTTTCAGGATCCGGGAATTCTTTTTTCGAATTTCGGGATGTCAGGATTTTAATTTCTTTCAATTCTGGAACTCTGGATTTTATATTTTTAAACTGGGATTTCGGGATCAGGACCCCTCTGACCCCCCCTCATAGATAGATATTTCTGCATAAGAAGCACTTTTCAGCATTACTTTGAGACAAAAGATTTAGAAACTAACAGCATAAAGTCAATAAGGAGTACCAAAGGTTGAAGGGTTCTATAAAAAAGTTGCAAAAACCATTCTGCAAGGTTAATTGTGATGTAAAGATTAAATTGTCTTCTGACACATACAAACTAGAGTAATGTCAAAAATCTAAGCTAATCCCTTTACTTATTTCTGGTTGAGTTACTGTAAAAATCAAAAGAAGAAGGCATATCTAAGGGGGGATTATATTGTTGATTTATATCTTTGTCACTTTTATCTTAAATAAGTGACCTCTAGAAAATGACACATCTTTATATAATTAGGGATATACATTACATTCATATGAATAATACAAACTCATCAGCTTTAGGGAGAAAATATGTATATTATAACTTCTTAGGTGGATGATCTAGAAGTTAATGTTTGAAGTTTGGACGACATTTTTGTCCAACAGTCAGAAACTTGAAATCACTGTCAATCATAATAAAAACACAGGGTGACAAATAATGAAATGTTTTATAATATTTCATTATTTGTCACCCTGTTTTCTTTGCAAGTAAAATTACAAAAAAAAATGTTCTAAGATGGAGTCAGGCTGTTCCAGAATGGTTATGGTAAATGTGGCACCCAGGGGGAAACATGGATCAGCTTTGCAATACATGAAACAAACTAAACAAATTTCTGTTATTTGTTACACAGGAATGTTGCCAATTTGAATTATTTAACCTGTCAGTATCAAGTCCAACTTAAAAACTTTAACATTTCTGGAGGGACACTTCTCTGAAAAGCACATGGCATTAGGTGATTTATTTTACATAGAAATGCCTTGCATTTAAACTGGTACCTTAAGAAGACTTTGCTGAGAGAGTCCATGTTAGAGAAATAGTGTCTATTAATTCTTTTGTTGAGAATTACACCTAAAGTCTTGTTAGCTGCATTATACTTAAGGAATAACAGTACTGTAGTTGAAGAGTTGCCACCGTCAATTGTAGATTTGACGGTCGCAAATGCAGTTGGCGACTCGTAGCGGAGACAGTAAAACAGAGATTTGCGACCGTCAAATCAAAATTGACGGTGGCAACTCTTCAACTACAGTACTGTTATTCCGATTCTAATGCATTTCAAAAAGAAATAATACGATAAAACTTGGAAAAATGTCTAAATTTGACAAATAAAAAAAAATCCGCTAAACTTCATGAATGATTTTGGCGCAAAGACGTCATGGGTAAGCGTGACGTCATCCAAATAAAAACTTACAAACTGGAGGTTATTACGTTACCTGTACGCTTCAAATTCGGATAAAATAACTTTGAAACGGCGAATTTGAGGTAGGTGTTGTTTTATTTGGATTATATAGTAGTAATCGAACATTTTTTGATTCAAACATTTCAAAATTGTTGTCCCTCCTTAGTTACGCCTGGTCAACTGTGGATTTGACGGCAACTTTTAGCCAATGAAAAAAAATTGTTACATACAAATTGCATTAGAATAAATTGTACATTTTTTACCTTTATTTTATTGTTTTGTAGAGAAATCGCCTTAGAGATACTACAGCAAGAAGATATTGGTTCTTTCATAGTACGTGATAGTACGACACATCCAGGATGTTACGCTCTGTCAGTCAGAGTACCGAAATACGACAACCCAACAGGCATCTCACATTATCTTATACTAAAAACACAGAGAGGGGTCAAGTTAAAAGTAAGTATCAGGAGTAATTGTCTCTAAAGACAACCACAAATACTCTGCGAGATCATTGTTTCCCTCCTTACAGAAAATCCTCGTTTTGTTACGATTAGTTGGAAAACATGGTGGCATATGAGTTCCCATAGAATAAGAAACAAAATCAACAATAGGGGCCAGATGACTAACAATCCATTTTGGATGGAGCATTGTCTCATTGGCACTCATGCCACATTTTCTTATATCTATAAACAGGAATGAATAAAGCATCTAAAATGTTGCTTCTGCTATAAAATGTGATATTCTCTTAACCTTATAAACTATTGTAAAAAAAACCAATTAGATTGAAACATATTATATTTCAATAATATTTAAAATGAAAGGAACAAGTCAATATATGTAAAATATTAAATTACATACAAGCAGTCCAGTGTGTTTTTTTTTTAAAGATTATATGAATGAAAAAAAATTATGACAACTTCCCAGAAATACATTTCTGACAGATGACAATTTATAACAAGATTGAATTTCAATAAGATATAACCACACATTCTAAATGATAATCATCTCTGTTTATTGTTCTGTAAAAATGGGAAAACTTCCTGATGTGTTTCTATAATTATAGCATTGTAAAAATTCCCTATTTAATTGAAACCAAAAATAGATGATGAGAATTTATAGTTTTTTGTTTAGGTTTGCCATACTCCAACTTTTTTTTAAAGCAACTTTGCAATCATTTTTTTTCTTCTCAAAATAGACTCTAAAGTTCATGTGTTAAATTATTTTGACCAACAGAACCTTCCTACCTCATTACATTAGTTGTGTTACCTTAAACTGTGTTATTATACCCTTACAGTTGTATATGGAATAACTTATCAACTATTCAGTAAAACTGCTTGTAGGATTGTCACCATGGAAATAAAAGATTATTCTATTTTGTTACCTGCAAGGTGTTATATTGAATATTGATATTGATTAACCTTGCTATTTAATCATACTATAGGAACAAATTGTTAAAAATTCAGTTTATTTCATTCTTTTTGGGTCGGCTTTACCTGAAGGTCTTGTTATTCCTACCACTGACAAGAATATTGATAAATGGATATGAAATTAAATGATTACATGTTATGATATCTAGGGATAGATAATTTGAACATGGAAATAATTGACTCAAAAGATGCTGTAGGGATTTTGTTCTTATGAAAGTTTGAACAATAATCAAAATATTACAGATATTAATACAAATTTTAATATTTGAAAATTTTGAACCTTTTATTCAGTACAAATATAAAAATAAGGAACTTGATAAAAGCAATTATAGACCAATGTCCAGCATTCAATAATGAAAAAAGTCCATACCCTCTACACAGGCAAATTTCACTCACATCAATTTCACGTGAATTTAAATTCATGTGAATCTCACGTGAAATTCACATCAATTTCACCTCAAACGAGCTTATACGTGAAACTCACGTGAAAACAATTTTTGTGAGTTTCATGTGATTCTCATGTGAAACTCATGTGAATTTCACATGAAAATCACGTAAAATTTTTTCATGTGAAATTCACATGAATTTTGAAAATAGAGTAATTCAAATAACATCTAAATTTTCAAATTTAATTAAAATCATGAAAAATATCAAATTTTTTTGTTGTAAATTTCACGTGAAATTCATGTGAAAAATTTCACATCAGATTCATGTGAATCTCAATTCACGTGAAATTCACATGAAAATCTTCACGTGAGTTTCATGTATAAGCTCGATTGAGGTGAATCTCACGTGAAATTTTTCATGTGAATTTCACGTGAGATTGATGTGAAATTCATGTGAGCAAATTTTGCCTGTGTAGTTGGTTATTAAAGGCCTCAGCATGAAATATTGAAATCAATTCAACAGTAAAAAAATGACACCCTTTTTTAAACAATACAGTTTGTACAAAACACAAATAAGACAGACATGAAAAAACAACCACTAAACTCCAGGCTCCTGACTTGGGACAGGCACATACAGAATGTAAAAAGACTATTTCGCCCAAAGAAAGCAGAAAAGAAAGATCATGTAAAAAAAAAGATGTCTAAATGAAATGATAACAGGACATAAATCTTTAGCAGCACTATATATATTATATTGATTTTTTTTCAGGGTTTAGACAAAGAATGGCCCGATTTGTTAGCTCTAGTCACACATCATACAGTCATGCCTGAAATGTTACCATGTACTTTAAGACTGCCACATAAATCTAAAAATCCTACATACAAAGACAATGATAGAGATGAGAAAGACGAAGATCCAGACTATCAGAGATTATCTGACTTTACATCTATGATGGAAGCTCTTAAAAAATGATAATTTAACATGCATTTGTGCTATTGTTGAATGTAGTCCTTGCTTCGGTGTACAAACCAAAAACGTGCATTCATTCCTGGACTGGTATCTACTGATACACAATTAGAATGGAAAAAGAAATCAAATATACTACCAGTCATGTGTTGTTAGTGTTGTGCTTGTGTGAGGACCGAACAGATCACCAAAAAATTTACTTGTACACTTTAACATGTGCAAAGTTTCGAGGAAAAATCTATAGGTCAGTAAATCTATTTCCTCATAGAAAATAGATAAAGCTACTGCAAAGATCATCCAAGAGGTAAAACTGAAGCATCATGTGGAAAGCACAGATCATTTAGTCATCAACAATAAAAACACTACAGCAATATTCTGTCATATCTAAGATTATTTTGTTTTTGTCAATACTGTAATCTTTTGGCAGAATTTGACATTTATATTTTTGCAAATTTCATCTTAAATATATCTACTGTATTACAGATTTAGATAAACTATTCTGAAAGGTCACATTTTATGTTTGCAAAGTCATAATGAAACTACTGTGCTAAATTGAAAATCCATTCATTATAGTGACAATATAGTGCTTGTTTTGTTGTACAATGTAATATATATACCAACAGTTCATGCATGTATTATACTCATTGATGTACACATAAGTGTAAAATCCATTGGATTAAAAAAAAAACTACAAATATGAGACAATGTGTATTGATTGTATTGGTGTTATTGTAAAAGTTTTAACTCCTAGTCAAATAGTAAACACCTCATTCAATAGAAATTCTCTTTTCTTTTTGAAGAATAGGGTATATTTGTAACATGATAAGAATGGAAAAAAAATATATATATTACAATCAGAAAGTACTGTTCAAAATTGAGCAATTGTCAACCAGAAAATGAAAAAATTTAAATGAGACATTGTTTTTGTATTCTGTGATATGAATGGCTAGATATCTGTAGTTCTTAACAATTATATGGTTGGTTGTTTATGTTATGACAATGTGATTAATTGTAATCCACTGAATCAGATTACAAAATGATGTGCCAAGTGGATAGGTGTGGTTATATGTGATATAAGTGTACATATGTTATATATATATATTAACGAGTTGTAGGAATACAATGTTTAAGATTAGTTGCGATCTTGGTAATAAATTTGTGTTAGTGTTGAACATGGCTAATTCCTGTTTAAGAGTACTATAGTCATACCATACCATTTTGCAAAAGTCATTCTCAATAATTTATTTTAGAGGAACAAAGGTATGAAATTTGATATGAACATTTGAAATTGCTACTGTTGCAATACGACACAAAAAGATTAGTGTCAATTATTTTTATTTCGGGATTGATGACATTAATTGAAGCAGATACTCATTTCGACTCAACTTTTGCCTATGTTGAGATTTTCAAATGAAAGAATTTCACTTTTTGAAAGTTTTTTTAAAAGTATGGGCTAAGGGAGGTAACTCATACTTATAGATAATAGTCAAGGAAATACCATTTATCATTTAATTTCAAAAACCTTTACCTATAAGGTACAATAATTGAAACAGGTCTCCAAATCATTAAAGGTTGTCTTTTTTATTCAAAATAGTTTAATTGTTTACGAAATATACAAGTTTGTACATATGTATAGTTGTGTATGACTTTCTAAGTTATTATTTATAAATGTATATATACATAAAAATGTAATGTTATGGCTTCCTGAAAGTGATAATAAAGAATTGTCACACCAGAAATCCTAGTCATGTTAAAATGCTGTGAAAAATTTGTTATAAATTGAATTTTATTCAAATGAGCATGGTGCATAATAGTAAAAACAGATTTTACATACTGAGGCTTACTTAGCACTTAATGTAAAACTTTCCATTCATAAATGTAGAAAGATTTTTTGCATCTGTACAAGCTATCCTATATATATAATGGCTTAAATTACAATACCAATAATGGTTCATTTTATTTCGAATTAAAAAAAAATCTTCATTTTGTATGAAAATTTAGTGTAATTTTGGTTGTAATATATCCTAACCATAAATGAACCAAAACTTTTGAATTTCGATTTTATTGTACTTTCAAATACTGAGCTCTATACATAAGAGAAAATAAATAATATGAATATTTATTTTTGATTTTTCGTATTTCTTATAAAGAAATACATTGTGATAGTAAAGCTGTCTACATCCAATTGTTTATGGGTCATAACAATGTGTATCGTTTGTTGTTAAATATTTGACAGATGTGTGCCTAAAGTAAATGTTTAAATAAACAATCAAACTATTTTTCTGAATTTTTCAATTAGAAATTGCTTTTAATAGTTAAAATGATAAGTTCTGTCAGTGAAGTACCTGATTTTTATCATAAAAGGATTGTTTATAATCTATGACATATCATAAGTTCTCTTTTCATTTTTTTGATAGAAAATGCTGTATTTTAAGAATCATTAAAGCTAGGAATACTTTTCAAAAAAAGGAAAAAATATTAAAAATAAGTAACTTCAAAATTTTTCAAAGGCAGTGTTGAGTTAAGCTTTTGTAATTATTTATCTTCAATATGTTGTTATACTTCTATTCTACTTTCTAGTTATTGTTTTGTTTGTTGAAAAGAGAATTCAACTTAAAAGTTTTAAGTATTATCAAAAAGTCATCTTGCCTGAATAAAACAAATTCATGAATTATATTTCTTTGTTTACATTTCCAAGCCAAACTTTATTTACTATGTTTGCTTTTATTTCCATGATTGGTTTGAATTTACTTAATCAGTATATATCTTGTCCCCAGCTGTTAAAAAAACAGTACATTTCCTGTAAGATATCAAGTTGGACCAGAGATAAATTATTTACTATAAACATCATTTCTTAACAGCTTAACTCATCAGATCGACACAAATCAGAAAAAAAACATTTAACAAAAACACAGACTGAACTAGAAGGATAGTTAAACATCCCTAGAAAAAAAAACACAAAGTGCAGATATGAGCAGTTACCGAAAGTAAGGTCAAAGCTAATAATAACTTATAAAAAGTTAATGTATCTATGCCTATATGACTACTACTATTCCATTAGGAAGGGGCAGATTTCATGTCACTGTGCTTACACTATTGTTATATGTTTGCTTTATGTAAGTCACATCACATCTAGGTTGGTTCCCTCATTAAAATATTTGGTTTGCCTTTGTAATAAACAAATACTGAACACATGCAAAGCACATGTTTTTGAAAACAAAGGTTTTGTATTCAGTCTTGCTGTTATCATTCTTTCATTGACTGGATTGTAGTCAATACTCATTTTGTAGCTCATTTGTTCTGGATGACGGCAATTCCTCTACCAGTTTTTTTCTACCTTGTTATATGATTGTATTTCCTGTATCTGTTAAATGTTTTTGCCAAACCTTGTCCATCTAAATTCACTAATGCCTAGTATTTGCAGCTTATTTTCTTTCGTTTCCTAAACACTTTTTTCTTCTTTTTCAAAAGCCGATTTAAAGTTTGGTTCTTGTATTCATGATACTTTTCGTGGAACCAACTTCCTGTTTCACTTGTCCCATTCATATGCACAGAATGCTGCTGATATTGTAATATTAGCGAGAAAATGTGATTTTTTTTTCAAAAACTAGATCCCGTAATCATATGATGTTTTTACGATTAGGTGACATAATTACCCTACCTCAACCCCAAACGTAGTGGTCCAGGTTATTTGCTTGTGGTTTTCCTTACAATAGATATTTGTCTTCCAAGGGTTTACGAGTCAGATCTACACGTTGATTTTTATTTTAGAGTTTTCTTCTCTTAGAAAAATTACTGTAACCAGGTTGAGACCCTATCATGGCTGACTTTTTGACAAAAAGTTGGGATCAGATTTATTAGTGCTAGGACATGTCCACATACCAATGGACTTACATGCTGTCATTTCAGGGACTCTTTCTTCTCCGAAATTCCCAAAAAGAATCGCATGACATATGTTATCAGTTTCTGTGTGCTAATTTCCCCACAGTATCACCAGCCCAGAAGTCAGCCCTTCTGTGCTGACATCATTGATATGGTCATATTTATAAATTAACAGTTTACAAAACATTTGAATTTTTGAAATACTAAGGCTTTTCTACCTCAGGAATATAATAGCTTAGCTGTATTTTGAAACACTTTTTGGAATTTGGTCCTCAATGCTCTTCAATTTCGTACTTTATTTGGCCTTTTTATCTTTTTTGGAATCAAGCGTCACTGATGAGTCTTTTGTAAAGGAAACGCTCGTCTCGCGTAAATACAAAATTTAATGCTTTTATCTATAGTGAGTGTATTAACTACTACTGGGTCGATGCTACTACTAGTGGAGCTTTAATTCCCCGAGGGCATCACCAGCCTAGTAGTCAGCACTTATGCGCTGACATGAGTTATCATTGATATGGTCAAACTTATAAATTAACTGTTTACGCAACTTTTGAATTTTTGAAATACTAAGACTTTTCTACCTCAGGAATATATTACCTTAGCTGTATTTGGCAACATGTTTTGGAATTTTGGTCCTCAATACTCTTCAACTTCGTACATTATTTGGCCTTTTTTTAATTTTTGGGATTAGAGCTTCGCTGATGAGTCTTTTGTAGACGAAATGCACGTCTGGCGTAAATACAAAATTTAATCTTGGTATCTATGATGTGTTTATCTTCCGCGGGGAGGATACTGCTGATGTCTTTGAACTGAGAGGTTATTTATTGGCGGGAAAGACTAACTCACTCGGCATTCTTTTCATATAAGCGGCTTAAGACATCCATAGGACAGTCCCATTCACTAGACGCATGATTACTCTGTGGTGCACTACTAAGATAAAAATTATTTAATCTTCGGTACTGACATGATTTAACAAACTTTACTAAAATTGTCCGTTTTTAAGTTTTGAAATTATTAGGAAACTAAGACTTCAACTCCCTCAGGCAAAGTTGGCTTTATATTAAGTTGGCTATTTATCTTAGGTATTTTTGACATAGAGCTCTTCAATGGTTCGCGGTACTTATGAATCTTCGGATTTCAAATGTTTGGCTTTGAGCGTTCCTGATGAAGATAAATCCAGAAAAGCGCTTCGAACGCAAGAAATTATTAAACGTGTTGTTATCACTTTTGTTTACATCACTGGGTCGATACCTCTACTAGTGGACTATCAGTCTTCGAGGGTATCATCAGCTTTAATAGTAGTCGGCACTTTGGTACTGACATGATTTAACAAACTTTACTAAAATTGTCCGTTTTTAAATTTTAAAATTATTTAAAAACTAAGGATTCAACTCCCTCAGGCAAAGTTGGCTTTAAATTAATTTGGCTATTTATTTTAGGTATTTTTGTCATATAGCTCTTCAACGGTTTTGGTCCTTATACATCTTCGAATTTCAAATATTTGCCTTTGAGCGTTCCTGGTGAGGTAAATCCAGAAAAGCGCTTCGGACACAAAAAGTAATTAAACGTGTTGTTTTCAATTTTGTTTACAGCACTGGGTGAATACCTCTGCTGGTAGACTACATGTATAAGTACCCGAGAGTATCATCAGCTCAGTAGCCAGTACTTCGGTACTGACATGTTTTTTAAACAAACTTGACTAAAATTGTCTGTTTGTTAATTTTTAAATTATTGAGAAACTAAGGTTTCAACTCCCTTTGGCAAAGTTGGCTTTAGATAATATGGCTATTTATTTTAGGAATTTTTGACATATAGTTCGTCAATGGTTTCAGCACTTATACATCTTCGAATTTCAAATGTTTGGCTTTGAGCGTTCCTGATTAAGTAAGTCCAGAAAAGCGCCTCTGACACAAAATACAATTAAACGTGTTGTTTTCATGTTTTTTACATCACCGGGTCGATACCTCTACTAGTGGACGATCAGTCCCCGAGGGTATCATCAGCTCAGTAGTCAGCACTTCGGTACTGACATGATTTAACAAACTTTACTAAAATTGTCCGTTTTTAAATTTTAAATCATTAAAAACTAAGGTTTCGACACCCTCAGGGGTTGAAGGCATAAAACTTTGCTCAGTGCTCGGAGCACAAAAATCATGAACGAAACATGAAATCCAGCAATTTGATTGGTTGATTTTCGAGTCTGAGTACAAAAATCATGCTCGAAAGTTTTATGACGGTGAAGCCAGGCAAAGTTGGCTTTAGATGAATTTGGCTATTTATTTTAGGTATTTTTGACATAAAGCTCTTCAACAGTTTTGGTCCTTATACATCTTCGGATTTCACATGTTTGGCTTTGAGCGTTCCTGGTGTATTGTAATAAATGAATAAAACGCGATACTTTGCGTTGTGTTACTTTTTATGCTCAAAATCTATATCGAAGGCGCCCATACAAAGGTACAAAGTAACGTCATAAACATAAGACGTAAATACGGGAAACATAACGTTAACGTTTGCATTATATTCTCAACATACTGGGGGGCCGCAAAAGTATATCTTTGTATAAAATTCAAATATTTCTTTAAATGTCCATAATTGAAACGAAAAAATATGATTTAAAATGTGATGGGTAATTACAGTCTCTTGAAATCACTATGATGAAATTAAAAATTAACAGTCTCTATAACAATTTGAAAATTGGATACAAAATTAATGTCTCCTAAGAATTTGTCCAAGATTTAATGTTCTCCTTTGCACGAATAGCTGCCTTTCGCAGAGGCACTGTTCTTCTGGTATCAACTTCATTCGTCTCATCTGCTGTATTTGGTAGTTCCTCTTCGTTGATCTCTAGCCGATAAAGTTTGACGATCTGGGAAAATTGCTTTTTTCCACCGAGTTCGTGGTTTTTCTTCACGAACTTGCCCAATAACTCCGAAACGGATGTTGATTGTGTTGTCTCTACCCTTTTTATGAAACTCTCTCAGTGCTGTTAAATATTCGGACTTCCAACGATTCCAAAATTGTGCAATTATAAACGAAAGTCTTTGTGCACGCTTTCTTGTATTTTTTTCTGTATACGATATTAGAAGTTAGCCTCGACATTTATCCTGGTCACGGCACCATAAATGTCGAGGCTAACTTCTAATATCGTATACAGAAAACAATACAACCATTCAGTTTGACGGTTTCTTCATTATGTTGTGTATCGACTTCTCCTAGTGACTCTACTTTAAACTCTTCCGGTTTCTGATTTGCCAAAATGCTAGCCATTCCTACTGCTCCCGATTTACGATTCACATCTGGTGATGTCGGACCAGACAATAGGTAACCAAGTTTAGATTTAACAGCTGTCGGACCTTTTCCTCTAATAACGGTATCTTCTATAAAATCCCAGTAAAAATCAGCACCAATCAGTAAAGATATACTAAAATTGTTGTCGTTCGTGATCGGGTGTGCTAATCTTAATCCTTCTAGATGTTTGCAATCTGTTTTATTTGCACTATAATTTGTGATCGGACTTGCTATAGTAGGAACTACTAAAACTTCAATGGGTATTTTCTCTCCTTCTATTGGTTCAACATATATAATTGCTTTCGGTAAGTGTTGAACTTTAGTGCTTGTATTTCCATATGTCGAAAGATTAATTACTTCGGTACCTTCTGTCTTAATATCTAGTGTTGAAGCTAATTCCTCGGTAACGAAAGAACGCTGTGCTCCTTCATCGAACAATATATTCGTATTTATTCCTTGATGTTCACTCCAAACGGGTGCTACGGCGGTTTTCAGTAATACGCTAGAACGGGATTGCATCGTGGACGAATAAAAACTTGTGGCAGTGGCAACAATTTCATTGTTGACTACGGCGTTAACTGACGTATCATATCTACTTACATTAGCGGTTTTATCAAAGTACGATCTGCCGGTATTTTGGGTACATATACTAGTATGGTGATTCTTGTTACAGAATCTGCAACGAAATTGAGATCTACATTCACATGCGCGGTGCGATCCCAAGCAATTAAAGCACAAGTGCTTGTGTTTAATAATTGTTATCCGGTGTTCATAATCTGGAACTTTTAAGCATTTTGCGGGGTCGTGCATATCGTTGCAATAAATACAAGGTTTCTGACGAATGTTTGTGCTTTGGCGGTAATCTAATCTATCTTGTGTTCGCGGGTAATCTCTCGTATCGGCGCTTGTCAATAATGACGCTATAGACGGTAAATTTTCATTTACTTCATCGATTTCAAATCTATCTTGTATTTGCGTGTAGTCTCTATTATTGGCGATAGTCAAAAATGACGCTGTAGACGGTAAGGTGTCAATAAATACATCGGTGCGTTTCTCTCCGGCTTCTAAAATTGTGATTTCTTTCAATATCCCATATCTTAATCCCTTTAATTCCCAATTATCGGTTCCGTTTTCTCTAGCTAAGTTTTGTCTTACAGCTGACGGTAGCTTATTCAAGATGATTGGGATGAGCAGTGCCCCATATGAATCTCCCGATCTGCCTAACGATTCTAGTCCTCTTATATATGCTTCTTGTTTGTCGTAATAATTACGGAGGCTGATAAGGTTGTATTGTGGTGCGGGAAGGTCTAACAGGGCTTGCATGTAGGCATTCGTGATTTTGTGTGGCTGACCAAAACGTTCTTTTAACAATTTTATAGCTTCCGTATACACTAGTAGAATTTACATGATATATTATATTTACTTTAAATCATTGAAATTATATACAAAATAGAAATACAATTTATCTGTTTGAATAAACATTCTTCATTAACTAAAATAGGAAAGATTAAAAATTAAAATCATTTATTATATATAACAGTTTCAATTAAACAACTACGTCAATTGTTAAACAAACATCCCGAAGATAACAAGTCAAACTAGAGGAATGGAAGATACATGCTACCGTTGAAATATTTAAATCTTAGATGTTTTTTGAAGAGTTCCTGTATTTATCTACTGTAACACACAGGTAGTTGAGTTCAATAGCCTGCTGCTCCTCCTGATGATTTTTCAAAGTACATGAAGTCCTGAAAAATATTAAAAGTAATATGACATGTCATGTCAAAATTAAAACAAATCTTGTATACCAGGAGTACACTGCTAATACATATATTTTTTTTTGGGGGGGGAGGGGATTTTATGTTATAACTGCCAATTAAATTCTCTCCACATGAATAGTATGACTATTTCTTCTTCGAATATACATTCTTAGTAAAAACTGTCCGTAATAAACTAAATCGTGTTTTGCTTTATATTTTGTCAATGAATGTTTGATAATTTAAAAACCATGATGAGTTTAAGATTCTGAGTCAACAGTAATGAAAAAGAAATAAAAACTCCAAACTAAAGTATAGTCATCTCACTTTTTAACTAGTCTAGACAATATGTGGTCATAATTTGTTTTAGATTGGCAACATTGCTAATTAGGATAGAAAAATGAAATGTATACGATATAGTAATAAACGGATAGAGCTTTGTAATGATTAACTATAAATGCTTCTATACAATTAACACAACATAATACAATAAGCCCATATTAGTGTGTAGGATAAATGGTTTAACAAAATACAATTATGTAATATAAATGTATATGTACATATTAACATTGTCCTCTTTATTTTTCGAAGTATATAATGCTTTGCAAAACATTCATGTTAGCACATGGTCGTCATTTTTTAAATTTTTTCCTTTGGAGAGAAATCCCGATTGATGGCGGTTGAAAAAGAGGGACGAAAGATACCAAAGGGACAGTCAACATAAATCGAAAATAAACCGACAATGTAATGGCTAAAAATGAAAAAGACAAACAGACAAACAATAGTAAACATGACACAACATAGAAAACTAAAGAATAAACAACAGGAACCCCACCAAAAAATTAGGGGTGATCACAGGTGCTCCGGAGGGTAAGAAGATCTTGCTCCACATGTGGCACCCGCCGTGTTGCTTATATGATAACAAATCCGGTAATTAGTCTAATTCGGTAGGTCACATTCATGAAATGGAAGGGGATTGTAGTTACGACGTAAGGAACATATCCGATATCATTTGTGAAACGGTTATTCCCTAACAGTTAACCAACTCGTGATGGCGTCCGTAAAATTTACGAAGGGATGATTTCAACTTCACCATTTGGAACTCTTGGTTTAATAGCGTCCTTGTGAGCAGCAACCCTCTATCAAGAAAAACATGATAGGAAATGCAAGCACGGGAATATCGTATCAATTGGGAGATATATACCCCGTACGCAGGTGCTGCTGGAATGTTGCTACTTAGAAATGGAAAGTTCACAATTGGAAAGCTGAAATCATCTCTTTTTTCAACCGACCCTCATTGTCAATTTCTAGATGTAAGTCAAGATATGAGGCCGACTTGTTAAGAATGAGGTCTTTTGAACAAGTTCTTATCCTCGAAGGAGTCGTTTGTTTTATTTTTCTTGCCATTTCGTAAAATCATGATTAGATAAGGCTAATGAAAAACTAAAAGAGGCCGAAAGTCATAACATTGAATAAGGATTACATTAGCGGAGTATATAAACAAATTATAAATCATTCGAAGAATTAATATCATAGCGATAAACAGATTATCATTTGTCTTTTTATGTAGGGTGGGGCATTATATATTTGACAGACTGAGATCTAGAAATACTAATTTTTGACCATTTCAAACTGGGCCAGATCACTACTTTACCTGAATGTAAACATTAAACACGCTGTTTATACATGCAATTTCACCTCCCTTCTTACTATTTTATGCCTTTCATATGCAGAAATAGATTTTTGAAGTATATTAAGAAAATCTACACAAGTTATACACGATCCGACGGATCGGAGATAAGCTAATGTCCAAACAAAAAACAAATATCCATTTGTATCGACACTTGATACACTTTTACTCTTATTGTATAGTTGGGTAGTTTTAGAGTTTGGAAATAATAGCAGACTGGGGAGAGCAGTCAAATAATTTATGGTGACCTGAACAATATCGCATAAACCTAGACACTGGTATTAAAGTAAATATGATTTCATTTACTAGGTGGAAACAATTTTTTAGCAAACCATCTAAATTATCAGCAAACTTTTTAAACCATTGTATATGTTGTCAAATGAAAATGATGTAAATATTAGTTGGTTAAGGCATGTAGAATCAAGAACGCGTCAGAAAATGATAGTAAACTATACAGAAACCAAAAAACCGAGAATCACAAACCCTACCAAAAACTGAGGTGAACGCATGTGCCCAAATTGACAAAATAGATTATTACAATTCCATCTCTGTTTCGCGTTATTCAAATACCATTTATAATGATATATACCTCTCGGAGAATATTTCAGCAGCGTCTGTACTGAAGAAATATCACCAAGATGATAAGATAATCCAGGAATTGTGTTGTCAATAAGATTTATTTGATAGAGGATTGTTGCTTACAGGATAAGTTTCTAAAATTAGAATTGAAGCCATCCGTTCTGAAGTTTATCTGACCGTTTTTATTTTGGGTTGACCGTTATGAAGTGTCTATGTTATACGTAACTTAGGATCGATTCCCGGTTTATTTCGCAGGGACTCCTTACAAGTTAAGCATTGAATTACAGGACATTTGCAATACAGAGGCAAATCTCACTCACATCAATTTCACGTGAATGTCACCTCAAACGAGCTTATACATGAAACTCACGTGAAATCAGTTTTTGTGAGTTTCACATGAATCTTGTGTGAAACTCATGTGAATTTCAAATGAAAATCACATTAATTTTGTTTTCATGTGAAATTCACAGGAAATTTATAAAAAGAGTAAATCAAATAACATTTAAATTTTCAAATTTAATCAAAATCATGAAAAATATAAAACAAAATGTTTTGTTAATTTTATATGAAATTCATGTGAAAAATTTCACATCAGATTCATGTGAATCTCAATTCACGTGAAATTTACATGAAAATTTTCACATGAGTTTCATGTATATAAACTCATCATAGATACCAGGACTAAATTTAGTATATAGGCCAGACACGCGTTTCGTTTACAAAAGACTCATCAGTGACGCTCGAATCCAAAAAAGTTAAAAAGGCCAAATAAAGTACGAAGTTGAAGAGCATTAGGAACCAAAATTCCTAAAAGTTTTGCCAAATACAGCTAAGGGGATCTATGCCTGAGGTAAAAAAGCCTCAAAAAATTCAAAAATTTG
>CM034359.1:74072536-74305552 GCA_019925275.1 Mytilus edulis | reverse complement strand
ACAAATTAACAGACTACACAGACTACAATGCTACATCTTTATCTAACAATTTAATTTAAAAATGCAAAACTGGATTACATATTGTACATGTCATATAGAATCATATAACTTGTATTTCTAAATATATTTCGAAGACTGTTTTATCCCGACTTTAAGTGTATTGCAAGTACTTAGTATGACTTTGTTGTTAATTATGTTTTTTTTTAATTATATTTCTCACAGTACTTTTGATTACTCCTTAATGATAAAAATTCGATTTCCATATTGAACTAGCATATTCCAAAGGGAAAATTAATTATTTCTAATGAATAGTTAATAATCCCCTTAATCTGTTTTAGGTCACACACTTTTCATGGTAGTAGTTTTTAAGGACATGCTATATTTCTAATTGATTTTGACAACTCGTTTCGAATAATATATTTGTTTAAGAGTGATTGATAACATAGTATGAATGATCTATGTATATTGCTTACTAAGTTGTGTATGAAGCTATGACTACTATTTCATTTACATAGTCATTATTCGTTTAAAGTGCAGTTACATACATTTTTAATGAAATGAATTATTTACCTAATATGAATTATCTTTTTTGTTACAATTAGAGACCTGATAATAATTGAATAGTCCTCGTACTTTTACAATATAGTTCCTTCGTGTCCAATTCAATTTCATTACATTTTTTGAAAATCAAACAATGAGACAACGTTTTTGTTTTTAGAAATAAAGTATTTTTTACAATGTCCTTTTTATGTACTGAAAGTAAATATTTAGTTAAAGAAAAAATCAAAATATATAAATATCTCCTTGTATCTTATCTCTATGCTTTTTTTTTTTTACATGAAAAAATATATTACAATAAGGACGAAAAAACATGCAAGATTTGAAGACGTTTTGGTATCCTCCTAGGTTGATTATGGCACATATGGTATACAATACTGAAAACGACTAGCACTTCTATATTTTCGAGGACATGGCATATATCCATATAATGATTTGAAGGTTAACAAATTAGTATAAGTAATTGTTTTCGGTTAGGAAGTTTATACAGAACCAAAATAATAAAACGAAATGTGAAATACAGGTAAACTAAACAAGGACTATAAAAGGATGACTATTGTATAAGAAAAGGGAAAGCATTGATTATCATAATTACTTCCAATCGCCTGTCCTTGTACGGTCATTTCGTTTTATATAAAAGGTCGTGAACGCACTATTGCACTAAATACAAATTGACTATAATGTGCAAGCATACTCCATGATCACCCGTTCTAATTCTTGACATATTTATAATTTGAATGGATATTTTCGGTTCTATAACTATTTAATTAATAATGTTTTCTTGATCATAAATAAAATCATTTGCGCGATCTTATTCATATAATTTGTATGATTAGTGTGGTGACATCATTTACATGTTGTTCAATTTCGCCTTTTAGAATGTTCTTATTATCCTTGATATATTAGCAGTCTCTTTAATTGAATGACCTAACGTTCTGAACCCTGGACTTTTTAATTATTAACTGTTTATTTCAATTTGTGAATGTCATATTTTAATGAATACACTAGTAGAATCTATATATTGTTATATTTACTTTAAATCATTGACATAATGTACAAAATAGAAATAAAATCAAATTATCTGTTTCAAGTGTTTGAATAAAACATTCTGCAATAACTTAAGTATGAATATTTCAAATCAAAACCATCTATTGTTACAATGTACGAACTAAGTCCATTCTTAAACAAAAGATCCAAATAACAAGTCAGACTAGAAATTGACGATGAATGCTACCGTTTAAGATAAGTAAAACCAAGATGTTTTTGATGAGTTCCATATTCTTCTACTGTAACATACAGCTTATTAAGTTCAATAGCCTGCGGCCAATCATTGTTTTCTTTCAAAGTACATGAAGTCCTGAAAAATTATAACAGCATTATGCCACGTCAAATTCATATTAATCAGAATTAAATTTTTATAACACATGAATATAGAGCTGTTGCATATTTAATTTTTAGGTGTATATATGTTTTTTTTTTCATGCTTTAATGAAAACATTTCTTATAGTCTAAACTCTGTTTTGGCTAACAAAATGTGTCATCGCCAACATTTTAAAACAACAATGACGAGTTGAAGATTCTTGATCAACATTTTACAAAAAAGAATTAAAAATTTTCTAACCAATGTGTGTTTACCCTAACTCTTGAACTAAGCTATACATATTGTCATTATTGGTTTACTTTGTAACATTACTACTTAGATCCGTCATTGACAAATGATGTTGTACAGTAACAAAGTATGTTAAACATTTGCCATTATACCCATAGTTATCAAAGGTATAAGGCTTATAATTTTATACGCCAGACGCGCGTTTCATCTACATAAGACTCATCAGCGACGCTCAGATCAAAATAGTTAGAAAGCAAAACAAGTATATAGTCAATGGCGAAACTTGCTCTATACATGCATTACTAATCGATAGGTAAGGGTTAAATTGCAGGTCACATGAATACAGATTCAAGGGGTTGAATTATTTACTTGCAAGTGGATAATTCATCAGCGATGTTTATGCGTATTTTGGGAATGTTAAACTAAACTGGCTGCTAAAAGCGAATCATTATTTCACTATTTCACTTTTATTAATGATTAAAAAACAAAACATATTCTACGTGTTATATCTCGTAGATTTTTTTATGTAAAACTATTAGTACATATATATTCAGTAAAGTGAGTATAATTGTTATGTTTAAAAATATAAAGGTCAAGACCACGGGTTAGTTAATTTGTGATCAAATTTGTTATTAAATTTTCTAACAAAAGATTATAAGACACAAACGATTTTCAATTATTATACATTATTATTATGTAACTTACCAGTCTTTATTGTTATCCAATACTTCCAAAATTTGTAAAATTCCAAAAGGATGAAATGATCAAAAGTATCAGAAACAGTTACCGCGCTGTATCTCATTCACAAACTCGCATGGTAACTTTATTTAATAAATCGATATCGGATTTTCTCCGTAAATTTCACGACACATTGTGTGTAGCATTTTACATCGATAAAATTTGATATAAAATTATGATTATTTATAAAAATTTTATGAAATAAAATATGTTTTACTGTATATTCTCCATTGATATTTAGTAATAATTGTGTGTAACAGGGATACTTGATGGAATGCTGTACATAAAGTGTTTTGCTGGCGGAGATTTATTTCACCGAGGTGTCACCAGCCAGTAGTCAGCACTTCTGTTTGACTTGAGTTATCATTGATATGTTCATAATTATAAATTATCTGTTAGCAAATCTTTGAATTTCTGAAAAAACTAAGGCTTTTCCACCTCAGGAATAGATTACCTTAGCTGTATTTGGCTAAACTTTTAGGAATTTTTGGTTCTCAATGCTCTTCAACTTCGTAATGTATTTGGCCTTTTAGCGTCACTGATGAGTCTTTTGTAGACGAAACGCGCGTCTGGCGTAAATATAAAAGTTTAATCCTGGTATCTATGATGACTTTATTTATTTGTTAAAACAGCAAAGAGCGCAATAAAGTATTTATGAATGTGAAAAAATAGTAAGAGGCCTTAACTTTTTTTCTTTTTGGTTATAAGTTTAGTTTACTGTAAATGAAATTAAATCATTGATTCATGATAACTTTTTTTAATATTCATGTGGTACAATTCCTAGATCCTTCAGTACACATCTTGATATCAAAATTATTGTTATCAGTATAAATCAGAATTCCAATTTGTATTAAATGTAACTATTAATATCCTATTTGTACTAGGAGAGTCCTAGATCTTTCTGAATTAAAGTTCATATTAGAGATATTATGGATCTCACTAAACTCCTAGTTGTAATGTCACATACACATACTTGTAAACTTTACAAACACATTGCAATATTTCCCGTATTTTACTCGAAAAAACTCTCTAACTCAATATGTTTGAAATTATTACGTTTCCTGCTGACTAGCTACAGACACATTTACAATAAAAGGGAAAACGTATCATATGGAACATGCTAACATTAAATGAAATTACCTATAAACATAACAACGTATACGTAAATGTTAATTGAAAACAATCGACGAAAACAGTCAACATAGATAATGAAATGTATACAAAATGGTTAAAAAATGATATAATTTTGTCATAATGAAGTATGCACATATCTAAACAACCTAACACAAAACACAAAGCACATATAGGTGTGTAGGGTAACGATACAATTATTTTATATAAATGTATATATACATATTAACGTTTTCCTCCGGATTTCTCGAAATACATAAAGTCCTGCAAAAAACATTCGTATTGATACACAAGAGTACACAAGATTTTTAATGAAGCTATGTATTCTTGTGGACATGTATGGGATTTCATATATGTATGTTCTTATCTCCATTATAATTTCCGAAATTATATCTATAAATTATCTTGTGCTAAAGTTTATTTATCTTTTTTTTTTTAATATATTAACCTATAGAGTTAATAAACTTTTGGATAGAAAATGAAAAAAAATAAATATATGCTTACAGTAGTTATAGTGAGACTATGAAGAAAATATAAAAAAAATGTTAACAGAATTTTCAAGCAATATCAGTTTACTTACAATTAAGAATACTGCTCCAAGCATTGCTGCTTTCACCTTTACATCAAGATTCTGTGGAACTACAACATACAACATATAAGACTAGAAACATGTTTCGAGATGAAACAGTTTTATAGACATGTAGCAAAACACTTGTCTGGTTGGTCCACTATAGCTTAATTTAAGGAAGATTACAAAATGTTTTTGCATTTTTTTTTTTTTTTAATATTTTTGATTTGACATAGAAGTTTATAATTATTATGTGCTGTATGTACTATTGTTTGTCTTTTCATTTTTAGCCATGGTGTTGTCAGTTTATTTTCTATTAATGAGTTTGACTCGTCCCTCTTTTATCATGTCGACACACCCGTTCTTGTTTTTTGGCCATATGATTCCTTCCCTTTTCCCTTTAATTTGTATTCATTGACCATATACGAGATTTAAACACCGATGAACTACTGTCGTCTTAATTTGCCAAAATGTCAAAATGATACAGAAGAAATTGTTGTAAAATTTGAATCCTTATTCAACAGTAAAGATCAAATTAATTAAAACTGTCAGTTTATGATGTGTCACATATGTCGACGACGAACTTGTTAGTCGGCTCGACTTATTATAGTCGGATACGAACAGACGAAAGTGGCAGTGAAAAGAAAGAAGTTAATCAAGCATTTTTGCTTCGAAATGATACAATGCACCTCGACAGGGAACGCTTATCTTTCATATGTCAACATTTGGATATTTTGTATTACCATACGTTCATTCAACAGTGTGCCCGACGAAGATTATTCGGTATACACGTGTTGTGTGTACGTTATCGAAACAAAAAATTAGGATTTGTTCCACAATTAGTACTGCTATTGTGATGTTCCTCAAATAGTCTAATAAATAGTATTGAGCAGATATTGTTTTTTTTCATAAATAGAATACTTACATGTTGCTCCGAATGTGTTAGCATCCACAAAGAATTCTTGTAAACCTTTTTGTTTACAGATTGTGCCAACTTCTTGCGTATCATCTTTGACCATACCTGGATGAGATATTTGAATATTAAATAAAACTGCACTACTATCAACAATATTGTTATTTCTTCAATACAATCTGTTTGTTTGTTATCACTACAAATTGTATTCATATAATGATCAATGTTTAAACAAAAACTGAAGGCAACGATTAAAAATATTGGCATTCAATGATTAAATGTAACTTATTAAAACCAATTCACCAATCATCGTAAAGATAACAAAGCAATGTCATCAATGTAACGATAGTCACTATTGGAGCAGGAACTGCTAGACTATACAATGTTCACTTTCGGTGTTTTGTAGGGATCATGTTAAACCATCTTTTGTTGTTTCCGTCATATTTTGGGGCAATTTTATGTCTTTTGTCGTCTTAAGGTTTTTTCTTTAGGCCATGATTGTTTTCTCTCTTATTGTTTGTGATTGTCATTTGAGCATATATTCCGCAGAAATATTCGCCAAGGGAAAAGTATGTATTTTCTCAAATCGATTGATTAATTATGACAAAACGTTTAAATAATTTATGACTTTTCACAGTTTTTATGAAGTAAACCACGCTCAACTATTAAATATATATTTGATGAATTGTGATTCAGTTTTAAGCTCGCAACTTTACTTTAGATATTGCTTCCTGTGTCGTGTTAAAAGTTTTGAATGTTATTTTTTATCTACGGTAATTCCTTTTTCTCATTAACAGTACTTTAAATTCAGAAATTATTTCGATGTTTTTATTCTGCGAATAATGCGACAGGGTTAATATCGCAATAATAAGAACTCGCATTCTGAAATCTGCAATAAACATTTTTATGCAGGTTTTTTTTTTCTATAATTTCAATAATTATTGTCGACTTTTGGTTGATCGTGCCAAAAATGCTTAATAAATGCAAACAACAATTTCTGAATTTACAATATGAGCAGACAGCTTACATTAAATGTATCTTCACAACATGGCATATTGAGAACACAACATGGACCATGAATTCTTAATATTGGATTCCGGTCAGCATCTCTCAATGTGAAATTCGGAGACCAACTGCTGTATCTATTGGAAAACAAAAGGAAAATTAAATTAACGCATGAAAAATAAGTTGAAAATATAAAGTCAAATAAACTATCTCAGTTACATCACAAAAAGAATAAGGTCAAAATATAAGGTCAAATAACCTATTTCAGTTATATCACAAGAACAATTAGATTTAAGTTTGATTTTTTCCTTTGAACAAGGAGTGTTGAACATTATCATTACAAAAAGATATTTGATACAGTTGGTTGACCATTATGGAATAACCGTTTCACAAATGATATCGGATATGTTCCTTACGTCGTAACTACAATCTCCTTCCCTTTCATGAATGTGACCTACCGAATTAGACTTTTTACCGGATTTGTAATCACATAAGCAACACGACGGGTGCCACATGTGGAGCAGAATCTGCTTACCCTTCCGGAGCACCTGAGATCACCCCTAGTTTTTGGTGGGGTTTGTGTTGTTTATTCTTTAGTTTTCTATGTTGTGTCATGTGTACTATTGTTTTTTTTTTTTTTTTGTCTTTTTCATTTTTAGCCATGGCGTTGTCAGTTTGTTTTAGATTTATGAGTTTGACTGTCCCTTTGGTATCTTTCGTCCCTCTTTTATAGTAATGTATCACCAACATCATACATATTTTTATTCTACTTTATGCAAATTTCTTATAGCATCCATTGAATTCATTGAACAGTCGGCAGTTGTTAATTTTTAATCGCATTTCATAATACCTACATCATTTCCGTCGTTTTGATGTTGTTATTTTAAAACTTTCATAAAATTTATGACTTTCTTTATTTTTACAATTGTGAACACCTGAATAATCGGGAAATTCAGTATAATGAAAACATACTCTTTTAGGTGCAGGTATAAGGGTGATTAAACAATGAAAATAACACGTATAAATTGCATTGATCCGAAGCACTTTTCTAGAAGATGTAGAGATTTTGATTAAAAATTTACAAATTTCGTTTGATAAAAATTTTCTATTAAACATCGTTAAAATTCATATTACATTAAAGAATGTTTCCATAATATGAAACGATTTTGTATCCGTTTAAGAGTTATTTAACTTACTCTTGTCTTGCGTATCCAACTACCTGCCCAACAGGAGCTTCTATCATTACCTCATGTGCGCATCCATCAGCGTTTGCACACCAACAACATCCTGCACAACATTTAAAGTCCCTAGACAGACGTATTACTTCCTGACAAATACAAAATATAAGAGTAAAAAAAAACATCGAAAATCAGTAGGCCTGTTTTTTATTTATTGATAATGTTTGACTTTTTCCTGCTTTGTCTATAGTTACAAATTAACAGATTTCATATTTAATACAAATAAACTGCAAGGTCATAGATAAAGATCTATTCATAATGCATTTTGTGACTGTTGGCCTCATGTTTTGGGATACCTGTCCAGAGATGTTGATACACTCAACCTTTTGAAGTCACACAACAAACTCTTTTGTCCAATGTTGTCAAATATTTACGGACTTGTGAGGTCAAAATTTAAGGGGGTTCGACATCTTATATTCATTAATAGCTGACACAAAGCTTTCAGATGTTTGAAATGAAAAAAAAAAACTTTCTACATCGTTATGCTCTTGGTATATTTTACAAATCTCTTGCAGAGATCATAACCGTTCCGTTCAATACTTTGTAACACTACAGACAATATGACGTCATATTAAGTGCAGTATTGCGGAGCAAGCACGGAATGGATATGAACTCTGCGCCGGAGATTGATACTTACCTGATTCATGTTGTCTGTAATGTGTATCACAAAGCTTCTTTGAGGTCCACAACACTGTCTCATGCACATGTCTGTATCTGTAAATATATATAACATTACTATCATTTTTGTTCATTAATATCATTTATGCAAATTCTTAAGCGGAAGGAGTTTGGAAAAAGAGGCAACAAATATCGACGGACATTCAAACTAATTATATAAAAAAGAAGATGTAGTACGATTGCCAATGAGACAACTATAGGTCACCCTACAACCGTCAACAATGAGCAAAGCCCACAACGCATAGCCATAAGTCGGGAATAAACTGACAACGCCATGAAAAAGACAAACAAACGACCAAACGACACAGAACAGTAAACATTACATAGAAACCAGAAGACTGAGCAAAAGGAACCCCAATAGAAAATTAGGACTTATTCATGGTAAGAAATGCAAAACCACATAGGTTATTAACATTATTTTTTATCCATAGAATGATCGATTATCATTTAATCATCTAGTTGTTTACAATTATGCAAAGATACCTAAATTTTCACACCTATATATAGGTTAGGGCAATAGTGTGATTTAATTCTTTATATACAACATTAGAGTAACCTTAAAATATGAAAGGTATTATAAATCCTATAAGACTTTTATAATTTTAAAATCATTGAAAGCTACTAGTATTCTTCGTTGTTTTATTATTAAAGGGAATGCTGTTTATCTTTCTTGTTAATTTAAAGTGAAATGAAGGCAAGTGGCTTTCATATTTTGCATGAAGCGCTTAAATGTGAGTTTAGATTACTTTCATTTTGCATTTTAAAATAGAGCATAAAACAATTATATTAACCTTTGAAATAAATTCTATTTTAATAACATTTTAATCTGAAAGTCAAACTTTGAACAACTTTGGCAAACATTCTCTAGAGGGATGAAGGCGATATAATTCCAAGTGAAACTAATAAAACATCGTAAAGCTGACAAATGCAAGATGAAAATGTTGGTTTCAACGTTGATGTGCTTATAAAATATTAATAAACGTCAATAATTATAAGTCATTATATCATAGAATACTAAGTTATTGTTTCAAAAATTTGATTTGATCCCTTATATTTGTATTTATAATGTTATTTTATTATTTTTTTGGAAAACATGTCATTTTGTTCCAACAAAACAATTAATACAAAGTACACGGACGATGATTAATGCAGTGTTTAAGTAAAAGTTTATAATTTATAAATATGACCATATCAATGACAATTCATGTCAGCACAGAGGTGCTGACTACTGGGCTTGTTATACCCTTGGGAAATTAAAACTCCACCCTTTGTTGATTTCTGTTCTTCCACAACACCAAAAGTTTATAATTTCATCACAATCGAATAAATGTTTTACTATTGACAAAAAAAAACAAAAAAAAAACACACACACAACCTTTCGGCAGTACAGAAAATGTGTCAATTAAGTAAATTCAATTATGTGATTAAAGGTTGTTTCAATAACGTCCTTAACTTCTCTGGGATATAATTAAACCTTTGTATATTGTAGCTCAGACTGTTTTTCACTTTGCATATTGTATGCACAGTCTTTTTTTTACAATACAATATCAAATGTAATATCTAAAACGTTTTATAGCATACCTTCTGCTGCAAAATAAACTTGTTGCCCTTGATTGTTCATTACTTTGTATTTGTTGTTTTGTTCCCAGCCTGTAAATGCTGCAATTAAAACGAAGATAACTGAACATACCACTTATTACATTTCACTTTGGTTTATTGTCGTTTACAGTCTGTTCTTATATTATTCTGCTGCATCACTGTTCAAAGTCTAGTGAAGGCTTACTAGCATGTTTAATCCCTCCATATTATACATGTGCCTGTCCCTAGTCAGGAGCATGCATTTCAGATGCTGTCATTGTTGCTGCATATCATATTTGTTTTCGTTTATTGTTTTTACACAAAGCAGGGTGTTAGTTTTCAAGTTTGAATTGTTATACATTATCATTTCTTTTTAGAGCATGCTATACTATATGGATTTTTGCTCATTGTTGAAAACTGTAAGGTAACCTATGGCTGTCATCGTCTAGTGGCAATTATGTCAAACATTCTTATTTTTCTATCACTGGAAGAAACTCTAAACTTTAGCATTAACAGAATCAATAGTCTAAAGAGATCTACGGTCGATTTCTTTATTGAATAAGACTTATTTTTCTTGCAGCCTTTCCATTATAATAGTGTATTTAAATGAAAATATGGAATCTCATTTTACATTACAAGTGACATCATGTTTATTTCTGGCAAATGACGTCTCATACTTTATATATCTATATTTATATTAAAACATTGATAGTCACAAACGAAAGAAAAATACCTTCTAAAAGTTCAATTTGTTGTTTGATTAAAACTTGATCTAATGTTGTCAGGTATTCTAAACCTGGGGGACATCCGGGCATACTCTGTACTGCTGGAGCCCATTGCTGTTGAACATTTGCTAAACCTTAAAAAGAAATGTATAAAAAAAATAAAAAAAATATGGAAAATCCAAACCAAATTCATAAAGTTATCAACAAACGGAACCTTGTACAGCTGGATGCCATTACTGTTGAACATTTTCTAAACCTAAAAAAAGATGAATAAAAAAATCATAATATAAGCATTGTACAGATATCCATACTAAATTCATTTAAGGGATGTCCATGAAAAGTGACAACACCAAACGTCATCGACCTAAGGAACAAGTGGTATGAATAAGAAGTCTATTTCTAGGTAATACTAATTGATTTATGGTATAATATATACCGCCGGTGACACATATCTTACTTACACCATGGTATTAAAGAAATAACAATTTTCAGTAATTGAGATGAGGGGGTCTTTCAGGAACCTAAGATGAAAGAATTGATCTTAATAAATACAGGATATTCATTTACATATAATGACACGTATATTGATAAATGTCGGTAGATATTTGATTTAAGTTGTACAAATAACTTTAAAAATGGTTATATGTAAATATAAAATTAGACTAAAAGAAGAATCACTCGAAATGTCTTCATTCCTTTACTATTAAAATGGTGTAAAATATTCTTATCTGTAAAATTGATAAAAATGACACAATATTACACTGGTGTTAGACTATTCATAGCAAACAGAGCTCTTTGCGATCGCATTATTTCAATTGTTGAAAAACAGATTTTATCAACAATTATTTCAACAAAGCATTGGTAAAATTTATTTATTCAAGCCCTATATATTAAACGGTACTCTAGAAACCTTTTTGTGGGGATGTTTGAAAGTGGACATGTGTGCTTAAATCTTTTTGAAGTTTTAAACCCATGTAGCGTAAAAGTAAAAAAAAACACTAAAAAATCCAACAACCGGCAGGAAAAAAACTTACTTGAGCAAGGACAAACAGGGAACAAAACATGATTAGGAAAGAAGGGTCACATATGTTATATACTACAGAAAACTAGCGGGGATAGCAACAGATATAGCCGTTTTGATAATTCTGTAGTTTTCTATGTTAAGTCATGTGTTCTATTGTTTGTCTGTTTGTCTTCTTTCTTTAGCAGGCGTTGTCAGTTTATTTTCGATTTATGAGTTTAACTGTCCCTCTGGTGTCTTTCGTCCCTCTTTTAAGGTCAACGGAATTAATTTTGTTTAAAAACGAAATTATGGCAATATTAATATTCATTTGGATACAGCAAATATAGTTCCCTATCGAGGGTTATCTCATTGGGACTCGTACACATCTTTCTATATCTATCTAAAGGTTTATGCAACAATACTGATAGAAGATAAAAACATACAACAAGATGAAATAAATCTATAAGCGGTGCATGTTAAATTAACAGAGTTGGTTGATGTTCGAACCCATGCTTTCATTGAAAAACTTTATATTAAGTACATCGGCTTGTATTCATTTATAAGTGAGTCGACCGAATTAATACCTCGTTAAACTTCTTCAAATTACCTTTATTACTATTATATAACTTTCTGTTATGCTATCACTCAATGCTCTTTATATGTACATGTATGATTTATTCAACGTTCATTGTTGACATAAGACCTACATTATGATCTTCAAATTACCCGTATTATTGCATTATCTGTGTGTAGTATCATACATACAATACGTCTAATACAATCAATACGATATTCAATCGACTGTCCAATTCTTTCAATTTTCATTTTTACTTTGTTACATTATGACGTCGAATAGGGCTTTATTTCACGTATTGTTATCTGAAATCGATTATATTTAAAGGGACTCATAGAAAATTCATCCGTCATATTATTATATTTCTGTTTCGGAATATCAAAAATGTATTAAATAGATTCCTGTCAATAGAAGTTTAAAGGGAAATAAAGTACATGTCTGTGTAATATATATTTCATGTTTATTTGACTAGAAAAAAATCAACAAATCAAACATAACACTGTGTAATCAATTTATATTTTTATTTAAAAACGAAATTTAAAAACGAAATGTAAATAAACATTCCGAAATTTTAAAGACATATCTAACGGGAAGTCTCTTATCGAATGGAAATCGAACACATTTAAAGAATTTAAAGAATGGAAAACAACTTTCACATTTCTGCCTTACATAGTCTATAGAATCAGACGAAAATCGCAAATACAAAACACAGGGAATAACCTTTCTATTCATTATATTAAGGAATCATTTTCGGGAAACAATCTTTTCTTTTTCGAAAACTTTAAAACAATGTCACGCTCTTTGCCTTTAAATGAGATCTATTATTTTCAGAATGCTAATCGGCATATTTGCGTGCACTGAATATGCGTTGGTTACCCATTAAAAAGCGTATTTGTTCAACAATAATGCAACAAATATTGAATAAAAAAAAGGTAGTTGTATATGTGTATTTGACCTTGGTGTCAGATAAAATGTCCTTCTCACAAGACGATTACCTGGTGGAGGGTTTCCATAGCCTGGTTGCATTCCATAGGCTGGCGGTTGTCCATCTACAGGATTCACTAAAATATAAAATATATTACTGAAAGTTCATCCTTATTATCACCATGAGCGTCGTTGTCGTTGTCATCATACTTTATCAGTACAGTATAAATAACGGCAACAACAGTATAACGGTGTTAACAAGTCATAAATCGATTGAAAAAAAACCAACAAATCCAAGTTAAAAACTAATTCGAGGAAAACACACCAACTGTAAATTACTAATAATCGGGCAAAAAGATTTTATAATGTAAATAAATTATCTTCATAGTAGTGTATTCCTTATCACAAAATATCTCCTTTTTATATTCATAATCCATTTCCGGTAAATAAATATGAGAACACTTAACAAGGTCCTGACTTCATCTTAAATAAAATGTGAAATAACAAAAATAATGAACGCAAAAGAAAACTAGTATTAAAAAATGATCGTCCTTAAACAATTTGCAAAATCATACATATCAAAAGAATAGAAAACAAATGTCATATGTAT
The DNA here is from genome assembly GCA_019925275.1 of Mytilus edulis. NCBI lineage: Eukaryota > Metazoa > Mollusca > Bivalvia > Mytilida > Mytilidae > Mytilus > Mytilus edulis. The sequence continues at coordinate 74,291,700 of CM034359.1, read as the reverse complement.
TGTATTCCTGACTTGGTACATGCATTTCTTCATAACTAGCAAAACCTCTCATTTGTGTGACAACCGGGTTTTAAGTATTTCAATATTTCTGGGATATCTTGAAAAAATAGAACAGGAACAGAAAGATCAATACTCTTATTTTGAACACTAGTTAAATAGGTCGTAAATGTATATACACATTTTTACAAGAATTTGCAAAAATTCCGGTTGTGTTTCAGAACTGGTTTATGTGAGTCTCTGAAATCAAAGCAGTTGTTTTGAAGGAGATGCGAAATACAAAATGAATATCCTTTTTTGAAGGAGCAGCGGTTTGACAAATGGAAACACTTAATAATTATTCGTTAAAATGCATGTATTCAGATTGGCAAAGTAATAAACTATGTAAAATTACAAACGTTTAAATGAAATCCTGTACATTTTGTAAAGTGGATTCGTGCAGGGCAATAAATGAAGAAAACAAAATGACAAAAATCTATAAATGGCAACTAATGCTCCTCAGTTACCATTTGTAAATTTAAATTTTAATTCTGTTTTTGTCTTATGTGTCAAAATCTGGAAGGAGTGCAATTTAAATTAATCTAGTACAGTATTGTGGCATGTTGTACATTTCCAAATACTCCCGATTTAACGAATTGACTATTTAAATACCTTGTGCAAATAAAAAATCCTTGTGAATATTTATTGATAAGTTAGAGACACAGTTCTTAAACTATGATTCAATCATGTCAATACCCGGAAAAACCTTTAAAGTTAAATATTGGAATGATCAAATGTGATCAACTTATGATATGACAAAAATATGTAAATCACATTTTTACGCAATGCACCTACGAATGTGATCCTTTACGTGCCCGTGTACGTAGCAAACCTACCAAAGATATATATTGTATTTTCTATGATGAACCATACATGAACGAAAACATGATATTTATTTTTCACGATATTTCATTTCATCCTTTCTTTATATGAAGTACAAATCACCTAATGTCACCCATTCAAACGAAAAATTAAAATGTTATAGTCTTGAACCACAAAAAATAAAATATAAGCTAAAATTATTATTAGGTTCACCTTTAAAAACAATTTAACTAAAAAGTAGCATGAAAGTAAAGGGTTGTAAACTTCGTCACAAAACGTATCTGAAATCTGATTTGACGCACAATAAGATCCAATAAGTCTGCACACATATTTGCATTATACATATAAATGCACAAGATTTTCACGTTACAGAATGTATAGCATGCTTCAAATTAAGTACATGTCCAAAGTCGGGAGCAGTGGTTGTTATATATTCCGGTATATCATATTTGTTATTCGTTCAATTTTTTTGTACATTACTCCGGCCCTTAGATTTCTTATTTGAATTGTTTCACATTTGCCATTTCGGAACCTTTTAATAGCTGGCTATGCAATATGAGTTTTACTCATTGTTGAAGGTCATACGGTACGGTATTTTTTCTGTCATTTAGACTCTTGTGGATAGTTGTCTTGAAATTTTGAGTGTTAAGTGTGAGAAATTTGATATGTCAACGGGCGTATGACATTTGCGCCGATTTTTAAAATTTTCATTCTTTCATTTGCGCCGATTTCATTTTTTCATTTGCGCCGATTTTGTATTTGCTGCTAATTGGATTTACAGGTAAGTTAATACTTGTACATGTACTATACCGTGCAGGTATATCGGTAAAATCTGTTTATAAACAAAGGTTTTAGTTAATTTTGATTCATATTGTTCTGAACTTTGCTGTAATTGATGGACATATTGCACACTGCAACGAGCCGAGGAGTCAATTTTTTTAACCATTGACGGCCATACACATAAGTACGTTAATAGCAAGAAAAAGAAAAGATGGATTTCGTTATTGACAATTACAACAAATACAGAAGAGACGAAATCACAAGAACGGAATATATTAGATATGTTGCCTATATACTCAGCAAGAACAGATTTATGATTTTAATGTATTCCGTTTTTATGGATTTGAATGCTGTAAATAGATTTTCAATTCGTCATTTTAGTATAAACCAGAGTGCTTTTATCTAAAGTTTTTACTTCTTGATTTTAAAGTATGTGAACATAGTGTACAACTGGATGACAGAAGAGGTCTATAATGATAAATTAAAAATAACATGACTTGGATGGAGAGTTGTCTCATTTGCACTCATACCACATCTTCTTTTATCTATTCACCTGTAATTAACCTGTAATTTACCTGTAAAAAATCGGCGCAAATGAAAACAAAAATCGGCGCAAATGAAAGAAAAAATCGGCGCAAATGAAATGCAGATCGGCGCAAATGCAAAACGCCGATGTCAACATGATTTCAGAATGCAGAATGTTTGAACACTTAATCGGGGTAATAGCAATACAACTGTTTCAAACATAAAATAATAACAATGTATATTATATTTTAGTACAACTTTTTACCTTTCAAGATAGTTAAGCAAAATACAACTATGTATTCCATCAAAATGTTAAATTCCATGAACGGTATCTATTTTCTTGTGCATTTTGACAATTTCAAAATATCTTTTCAATGATACTAGATGGCAAAATATTGAAAAGACGATCAAAATGCGTGGAAATTTAGCTTTTCAGTATGATTAAAACTACATATTTTCTTGTGAAAATTGGAAGAAAAGTTAGCAAAGTCGTAATTTTAAATGATGATTTCCTTATGCATACAATTACTATTCAATATCGGTGCGTGCATATACCAATATGCCATATGTTTGGGACCAAGTTTTAGTCAGTAAGAGCATAATGCATTAGCCGTCATTTAAAACATCGGAAAAACATTCATGCATTCATCTCACATTTTGAAATAAAACTAGGACACTATCAGTCTCAAGACATTACGCCGAATTACTTTATCTTATGCCCAGCATAGTTACTCGTGTGGTATGTTTGCATATAATATTAAATGATGTATTCTATTGGGTTTGTGAATTATATTTCTGCAATGTAAATACAATGAGATGTGGGATATGTATACATGAAAAACCTAAATGTAAATAAAATGAGATGTAAAATATAACACATCAAAAACTTATTGTAAATATAATGAGATGTAGGATATTTATACATTAATGCCTGTATGCATTTTTCATAATGAAGTATTTTATATAACACATCGAAAACCTAAATGAAATAAAATAAGATGTAAGATATGTATACACTCATACCTGTATGCATTTGTCATAATGAAGTATTTGATATAACACATCAAACCCCTAAATGTAAGTTAAATAAAATGTAAGATATGTATACATTAATGCCTTTATGCATTTGTCATAATGAAATATTTGATATAACACATCAAAAACCTAAATGTAAAATCACTTTCAAACATGTCACCACTTATACGGAAATAGCGGATGCATTTCTACATAAAATATACGATAAAGGAAGAAGTATTGGTTTGTTTTCTATGAGTTAATCAGACAAATGTGTATGCTATTATCATCATTATAGTTTAATCCCAGCAATATGCAATTTAATGTATGTCGTGCACACCAGAAAAGCTATAAAATCAAAAACAAATCCATTTCGAATGACAATTTAAAATTTATGACCATCATTTGTGTAACTATGAATTTAAAACCGTTTATGTCATGAAAGCATAGTTCATTTAAAAAGAGTCGTATTTTAATTCGTCTACTAAATACATAAGAAAACAAGTCCATTTGTTTATATATATATCATAAACATAGGCTTTCTTACCTTTATTTTGTTGATTCATTTTTAAAAACAACGTTTGTGTATCGCCCTTTTACCTGTACCGTAAAGTCCTTTATTGAAACTGTTTACTGCTGTTTACGTTAGTAACCAAATCGGATTTATTGGATTTTCACCTGTGGACAATACGTGTATATATATATATATATATATATATAATTCAGATTATTTTTGTCACACAATTTCAGATTTAATGATTTAGACGAAATGAATTAAATATAGGTCTGTTTAAGTTAAGAAATATATCAGTAACTTTATCTATTAATAAGTGAATATTTCTATATACGTTTACCACTATATTAACTAGTTTATTTATTAATTAGGGTAGGACTCTATATAGGTTTGGAAGTATTTAACTTATCTATCATCTAAGTTTTTACAAAAACTGTTTAGACGGCACACGAAAAAATATTAAGCGGATATATTTAATGGTAATTGGTGACCTCACTTCAATGCATGTAGGTTGGTTTTTAAATTTTTCAAAACAATGACTCCGAATTCCAAATGCTTCATCCGCAAATAAATTGCCATTTCAGTTTCGACGCCATCAAACGTTGATATAACTACATTTATAAGTCTTTTGCTGCAAAATAATATTTCCATGTGCATACCTCATTTTTTAAATCAAGTTTTGATTCTTTTGAATTTTTATCTGCACTTCGACTATTCTATTTTATTATAGTTAGGTCACATAGTTCACATGTAAAATAACTAATCCTATATTTCATATCATGAAAATAGAAATCTGGGAAACAGTATATCGAACAATATTATATATATATATATATATACAACTCATCTAAACATCAACCCAACAATGTTAGATCTGTAAATTTGCTTTCGCAAATTTTCGGTTCTTCCCTCGCCGGGATTCGAACCCATGCTACTGTGATATCGTGACACCAAATCGCCTGCACTGCAGCCGTCCCGCTAGACCACACGACCACCTGGGCTCTCACGATATCACAGTAGCATGGGTTCGAATCCCGGCGAGGAAGAACCAAAAATTTGCGAAAGCAAATTTACAGATCTAACATTGTTGGGTTGATGTTTAGACGAGTTGTATATACATTATGTACACAGCCATGTATCACCATCATTGATGGCGATCCGATGGATACATCTGTTGTAGAGTTGTCACTGACTCAGACGTATATATATATATATATATATATATACACGAGTCTAAATTGAAAACTACGTTCAAACCTATGTTTGCGTTGGATAAAAACGCAATTTTTATACGTATGCATGTAAAACAAATTTCGTTGTAGAAGGGTCTAAAACAGCACAAACAACATTTTTCAAAAAGACCAAAAAAATGAAAAAGTATATTTAAACAAAACGCATTTGACTAACAGGTCGAACAACTGATGTTCTTTAACCCTGCTGACTGCCATTGGCGATTGCCAAATAATATTGATCACAAGATGTAACAAAATGGATCTTAATATTAATTTAATGCTTTAAACAGAAAAAAATTAACTTGTGGCCACGATATTATGCCACAAACATACGGTGTCAATATTTTTTTAGTACACCAGATACGGATTTCGACTATATGTTCCTGAGAAAATTATCTTTTGTATGTCCCCAACAGAGCTTCATGTTAAGGAAAGAAGAAAACGACATTAAATAAATATGGATACAAATGTTGATCGTTTGCAACAGACACAATATCATGATGAGCATGGTACTCTGTTGGAGATATATTAAGCTGGTTTTTTTCGGGCTGCAGCAAAGACGATCTATATGGAAAACCCTATTCAAAATTTTTAAAATAGGTAAATTATGAAGTATTAAATCACCCAGTAATCATAAATAAATACAGTAGTAAACACTTTTATCAAGAGAAGCAAAATTTATCAGCAAATGTCATTGGTATGAAATAAAATCTGAATATTTTATTACAGAGCTGCTAATTATTTGATAACCAATATATAATGCAATGCAACGGTTTGCTAATAAAAGGTTGCAAATTATATTTTTATTAGAAACCTACATGAATATACTACAAAGGTCTTGAAATACATGTGCATACGAGTGCGCGCTCAATAATAATGTCAAAAATCTACAAATGCATCTTGATAAATCGTAATTTAGAATTGTGTAGTGATCGTATGATGTGATCCATAAATGAAAATGTCTAAACTGGAGGTCCTGTAATACAGGTAAATGTTAAGGTACTGATGGTCTATATCGTAAGTCTTTTTGGCGACAATTGATGATCTGGTATACATTTTTATTTAAGGGGTAGTTAAATGTTCATCTGGTATATGAGTTCCTCTATAAACGGGTTTGTCACGTTTATATATTAGCAAGTGCAACTTAGATATTACTTCGACTATGTTACTTTAGACCCTTCAGGTTCAACATCCCTGAAAACATTGGAAATACTTATATTTTGTTACCTAAACTCTTATATATGAGACACGAAATAGTAATAACCAATCAAATCTAACTGTAAGTTTGGGAAATTAAGTAAATTTTGTACATATATTGGTCTTGGGCATAACAACCAACAGGACCTAAACAGTTCCATCAAAACAGTAATGTTAACCTTTAGTACATGATAAATATATTGAAATAAGTAAAATATGTGGAAAAAAAGTATTGTTGTAAGTGAAAGTAGTGATTTGGCCAAAATGAAAGTAGGGTAGAAATTAGCCTTAGCTTAGTCATTTTAATATACAAGATTCATGTTTGAAGTGGTGCACATTTTTTAATTTAATTTGACTTTTACCAAAAAATGCAATGTAGAAAAGGGGAAGAATAATTGTGGTCTGATGCCAGAAACAAGAAAATAATGGAATTTAATAGAAAGGAAACAAATAACAGACTTTGGAAAGAAGGGAGGGCTTTTGACACTTTTTCTGAAATTCTCCAGACATAAAATCTTGTACAAAAATTTATCCTACAACAGATTACAAGCTGTAAATTCCAGCAATTTCGCGGGTGTGTTTATAAGTATTATTAAAAGGCATAAAGCAATAAGTAAGATTGATATTCCCACAATGGGTATTTACCCAAATTATAAGTCAGGTGGGTAACGCATTTCATCAAGTTGATAAATTGTTAATTATTTTCAAAATATTTTTCACCGATTTATTATTTTTGTTTCCAGTATTTTGTTGGGAAAAGAAATTTTGCTGTAATGACATAAACAATAACGGAAAATTTTCATAATTTCTCAAATAAAATGATTTCGTCTATGCATTGTTACAAAATAAATCTGCTGACATTTATATGCAAGTTTCTATTTTCCTATATAATTGATTACCTATGTGAAAAAAAGTAAAATCACAAAAAAACTTAACTCTGAGGAAGATTCAAAACAGAAAGTCCTTAATCAAATGCCAAAATAAAATGATAAAACACATCAAACGAATGCACAACAACTGTCATATTCCTGACTTGGTACAGGCATTTTCTTACGTAAAAAAATATACTTGATTACTTATATGTGAAATTTCACTGATTCAATGTCAGATTTAGTTGTTTAACATCAAGTGTCAAAGGTGCCCCAGAAAAGGTTGCAGTGACAACAATGATACTATTTAACATAAAATCCATTGACGAAACACATCCGAGGATATGTTTTTTGTGAATATTAAATAAAACAAATAACATGTTCTTTAATAATGGTTTATTTCAATACTAAAGCTACAATATATATATACATATCATCAATAAACATTATAAATAAAATCCATATAAAGTAAAGCATTATGTAATTATGCCATGATTGTCTTTATAAATTACATTTGCATAATTATGTATAAAATTTTAATGATAACATTGAAAATATAAATGAGTGAAAACATTACAATGTAACCTACAAGATTGACATTACTGTACAAAATAGTTTCCTTTTTCTAAATTAAATCTAATGTAAAAAGTTGAAAATTAACTTCCATATTTGCCAATAAAAATAGTTAAAACTGTTTGTAACTATAGTAAACACTAAGCTTTTGACTGCTATCAATAAAGGCATGGTAGTATATTGTTGTTCGAAATTCATAATGGATTGAGAAAAAACCAAATCCAGGTTACAAACTAAAACTGAGGAAAAAATAAAATATGAGACCAGAACAACGACACAACAGAAACACAACACTTAAATGCAACACACAGAGAAACGAACTATAATATAACGATGGCCATTTTCCTAACAATAATAGCTATCAGGCTTATAATTAAATACACCAGATGTGTGTTTCGTCTACATAATAAATGAGGTAATGTTAAAAGTATATATAAAAATAGATTATCTTTGATTAATATGGAAGTTGCTCAAATAAAGATAAATTCAGATAAAGAAACATTTTTCAAAATGAAAGAACAACATTAAAAGCTGCCATCTTATAGTTTAACATCATGTCTAACATAAGATAATTTTCAGCATCTTAACTGATTATTTAATAGCTGTTGATTTTATATTCTAGTCTATTTTGTGTGTGACAACTGTAAACCAACTACTGTTAATTCAGAAATTATAACGTGCATTTATTATTGCAATTTGTAATTTTAACCAAAATAGTGATTTTAATTTTTGCTATTATAACCCAGTCACATTTTTTTGCAATTATAAAAACATCACAATAATTTAATTTGTTTAATTTACAGTAATTTACATGAACCATTTATTCATACACTTGGGAAGAAAAATAATGCAAGTTTAAATTGTCATAAGCCCGGGGTATACATATATAATGAAACAATTATTTGATTATGAAGCATATTGTTATGATATACAGTCAAACCTGATTAAACCGAACCCTGAATAAACCGGTTTCCTGTCCATTCTGGCCGAAAATGAAAGTCCCATATTTTCCAATTCAAAGTTTTTGTTAAAATACCCTTTGTAAACCGGACCCTGTGTATTCCGAATTCCGGTCTAATTATAAAGTCCTAATACTCTTAATTACATTAATTATAACCTGTCAAAACCGGTTTGTAAAATTAATTTCAATGATCGATATGCAATCAAAACATATTTTTTTATACAATATGGCTTTTCGTGATAATCAATTAGTCAAGTGTCAAACTGTTAACCTACAATTGTACAGTAGTGAGCTGTATTATTTATTAAAACATTATAAACGTGTCAATTAAACGAAAAGACACACCGAATATATCTCGGATTGAACTTACGTTTTAACTTGGATAAACAAATTTAAATCCCGGAGTAAGAAATTCACATCGTGATTTCGAAATCCTGGGTTCCCTGTTGTGAACCCCTAAACAAATGACCTTGATAATGGAAAACACCTGGATGACAACAATCAACGGATATTGTACACTGTACGACAGCGTTTCAAAAGTGATGAAATTACGTTTGATAATATTCTGGCTTTTTAATCGGCGATTCCAACATTTCAAATTATTGATCATGGGAGTAAATCGAAACTCTCGTCTTCTTATCCAAACAACGCGAGCATTATGATGCAAATGCAAACAATGAAAAACGAAGTGAAAGTATTTTATTTTATCAGATATAATTTACAATCAAAGAGAACTTTTACATACAAAATGTCGGACGTCACAAGTCATTACCTTCCGGTCAAAACGGAAACCTGAATAAACCGGCTCACTGTCCAAACCGGCCCTTTTTCATAGTCCCGTAGCCGACCGGTTTATACAGGTTTTATTGTAATATCATGAATTCTACTAAATTCTCTGCTATTTGGAATCAGAAACAGTCATTTTTTAAGTTCCAATGTCAAAAGATATATATTTCCACAACTGTACATTTCTATAACATTAAAGCAAGTTATTCAAATAAGAAATAATATTTGCATCCTATTAGGTAAAATAAATAGTTTGATTATCATACATGGATTTCTGATTGTAAATTGTTTAAGACCAGCCAAAGTCTTAAAATAGAAATTAAAAGAAAATAACATATTAAACCTAACATAACATAACATAAATATGATGAATTAATAAAGTAATCATAAAAGGATTTCTATTTTCTTTTGTCATGGAGATGTAAAGGCAAGTTTTATGTTATAACTCTGAAATGTCCATATAAAAAAAATTGGACAACTACACTATAACTGAAACTATATTCTTAAAAAAGAAAACATTACAAATCATAACACTTTACTGTTTTCCCCTGGTTTTAAACACATTTGAACAAAAAAATTAACAGCCAACTTGGTTGTAGATCAAATTAACTTATAAAAAACACAACATACAACCATTTACCATTAATGCCCATCCTATTGCTACAAAAAATACTTTTCATCCTTTTACCTTCAAAATAAATCTTTGCTTACATTTCATTTTCTTTTCATTGAACACAGACTTGTAATGGCACATAAAACACATAATCCACTATGGTTTGGATTTTAACTTTTACAACAATTGTCCTTCTTTATAGAGGGGTTTCTCAACACTTGGTTTCGATGTTATTACAGTGACCTATTTTCTTTTAAGGTATCAAACCACTTATTTATAGCCCATTGCTTTGTATGTTAGATTCTGTACTTTTAAGCATTATTAGCTACTTGTTTTAAGTTTAAATAAAGTGGCAATATTTTGGCTGAAAAAAATCAACATTCCTTTAATTGCATATTAAAGACTACTGGTTCCCAGAAGTTAGATACTACAAAAACAGGTACTTCTGATCTGAACAACAGGGCAAATATGCCCTCCTATTAAAATTGCAAAGTCGTTTTTATTATTTAAAAAAGAATCTAAAAACTGGAATTCACATTTTTTTTAAATGTTAATAATTGGTTTGTCTTTTTTATTTGACTTTTGTGGACAAATACTATGGCACAAAACAATAACAACGTTAAATTCTGATTGTGGTAGTTTAAAGGTCCAAAAAGTAAAATGATGAAATTTTAAAATGAATGCTTGCATGAAGGGGTGATAACCCTTTGAAGTGACAGAATGAATCATTTATAATAATAATGGATTATCTTACTTGATTGATAATAAAATCTGGATAAAATTGATAATACCTTTAACTAATGTATTACATCTTTTTTTCAAAATGGCATCAATTCAAATTTACCAAATCTCAATTTGATTAAAGCTTTCAGTTTTGATTTTGCCCAGTTATAATGCTATATTCTTTGTGTAATGAATAAACAATACTGTCACTCAAATATGCATCACTTCAAATTGTCACGATCTCAATTTGATTAAATAAAATTCATTTCTGATTATCATGCTATATTTTGTTGTATATAAATCATAGTACACTACTAACAGCAAAAAGTTTTGATTAATACATTTCATAAATAAAATACATGTTTTTTTTTGTTTTTTTTTTATCAATATGACAATTAAAAAATACATTTCTAATGAAGTTTAATGCATGATGCCGTAACAAAAAATATTTATGGTGTACCATTTCAAAGAATTTCGTTCAAAATCTGTTAAAACTTTGAATTATAATACCTAATGGGATACTAATAAAATGTGCTTTGTGTGGAAACACAAAGCAAGGAGATGTAGACCAAGAATAATATGTTTAACAACCAATCTAAACTCAATAAACAACCCTTTCCAAGTTTTCCAAATTATATGCCCACTATGCCCAATTCATACAATACTATAGCATGGCTACATTTAATCAAGAAAAAAATCTTAAGAATCCAATGCTAAAATGATTAAGAGATCTACAAAAATCACCACCTACAATAAAACCATACAGATAATAATTCACTGGAAAATAACTTTTATGACAATTTAAAAATAAATGATTTTTGATTTAAATCATCATAAGGCACTATGGTTAGATAATACAATCTTCATAAAAAGATAAGGCCTAATTCAATATTGTATGACATCTTTCTTATATAATAGAGATAACATCTTTATATATAATCGTGATAACATCTTTCTAACATAATCGTGATACCATCTTTCTTATACAATCGTGATACCATCTTTCTTATATAATCGTGATAACATCTTTCTTATACAATCATGATAACATCTTTCTAACATAATCGTGATAACATCTTCCTTATATAATCTTTCATAACATTTTTCTAATATCTTTTTTATACAATCCTATATCACATCTCTCTTGACTAACTAATGCTGATTGTATATATTTTATTTTTGAAATTGTAAAATGGAATTAAATTATAACAAGTTTAAATAACAATAACATTTACAAACATTAAAAGTTACATACTAATAAAACAATGAAATCACATTTGTAATTCAAGGAGTTGCAGACATGCAAAATTTGCGTAGTTGCAGATATAATGGTTTTTGTTCCTAAGCTATTCCAGAATACATTTAAAATTGACTACACTTTGAAAATGTTACTGCTTATACAGGAACAAGCCAGAAATTAAAGGATTATGTAAGTACTGATTTTAAAACATCAAACATTTTTCTAAATTTCAGTATTGTTACTCAATTCCAAAATTAGAATTTTAATGTCTTAAAGTTTTGTGAAAGTTCTAAGATTAATTTCTTATCAGAATGAGTGTTTCCAATTTTTTTTTTATTAATATTAAAACTTTTCTGTCTTGTTCCTAATTAGTTCAAATCAATTAAATAATGCTTATAAAAATTAAATTAAATGCAATATACACTTCACTCTAAAATCACATTTAAATTATGTAACGTATTTCCAAGAGATTTTCATGATTTTAGAAACAAATTAACTCAACTACATAGCAAATAATTTAATGTTTTTTGTTACAGGTTCCATCTTAAATATGAAATGAGTGGTCAGAACTACAGCACAGGGAATGTTCTTCATGGTTCTGGTTACTTCTTTACTGTAAAGTTCTTATCGATTGTTATTGTTCTGTTTTTGTTCAAAGAACATGAAATCCTGAAAAAGAAAAAAAAAACAACATTACAATTAATACTGGAATTTATATTAATTTTACAAGGTCTAAATCTTATATTTTTACTATAGTTATGCTTAGGACTATTCAATTAAATTGAATGGGGAAGGGGAGGTAGGATATTCTATGTTTAGCATTTAGTGGTGTTTTATTGGTGTATTATGTCCGTTTCATGTATGGTTGTGGGAAATTCAAGTACCTTCATACCCTTCTCCATTCATTTAAATGGAACAGTCTGATTGATAAGACATCAGTTACACAAGATTTCAAACAATAATATCCAATTATTTCCTGTTTTTGATTTGAATTTAAAAATAAAAAGTACAGAAAATAATGACAGACGAGATAGATACCTTTAGAGCATTACTAAATTTGAGTAATACATAAAAGATAAAGATTTAAACTGAAAACTGGATGAATTGACAATCCTAATGAATCTTATTATAAGAAGTTCTTAAAGGACTACACAATTAAAATGGCGATAATACTTTTCTTATATATATTTTTTTTATGATATTCATATGATTTACCCCTTTTTGTATAAAAAATAATTGATGTAATATTAGTTGATTTTAATAGAAATTATAGTTATCATAAAACTAATTTTTTAAAACCATGATATAAAATATCCCCGAGATAATGTACTTTAATTTTGTTCAACAGGCCACTATATTTCTAAGGTAACTTACAATTAGGAAAACTGCTCCTAAAAGTGTAGCTTTGACTTTAACATCCAGATCTTTAGGAACTGTAAATAAATTTCATATACATTACTATATAAGATATACAAATTATTAAATGTGTGAACAATAAACTTTACACGACTGTTATCCACAGCATGTGTAAATATTTACAGTATAACAAGCTCTAATTGACAGTAATATAAGTTGATTATTTAAATGTTTTTTGGTATAAGCGTGAAGTTGAATTACTTCCTTTATTGATGAATGTCAAAAATATTACCTTTGGTTAAATTTTCCTTTCCTTTTACGGTTTAAAAATTGCTTGTTGTTTGTTTGTGTGTATCATATTTGTTTTTCATTCATTATTTTGTACATAAATTTGGCAGTTAGTTTTCTTGTTTGAATTGTTTTACATTTGACATTAAGGGGAGTTTTGCTACTTTTAATTGTTAAAGGCTGACCTATAGTTGTTGGTTTCTGTGTCATTTGGTTTCCTGTGAAGAGTTGTCTCATTGACAAGCCTATCAACATCGTCTTTTTTTATATTAAAAATGTTTTCCCCTTATGTCTGATGCATATATGTAAACCAGTTTTAACCACTTGGAAATATTTATCTATAACACAGATTTGATTTTTGGTTGGAGATTTTTCTACAATATCTTTTAGAATATCGGACAAATATCATGTACTACAAATAACATAAAACATTGCTCTCCATGTGCATGATACACGTGTCTAAAACATTGTTTGCTATAAAAATTAGACAGGCAAAAAAAATAATCTTTGAAGAGCCCAAAAACGTCCTAAGCTGTATATGTTTAAATCTTCCAATCTTTTGAAGAGCCCAAAAACATCCTAAGCTGTACATGTTTAACTCTTCCAGGGATTATCAAAAGAACTAGAACAGGCCAATATAAAAATAAGAAGATGTGATATGATTTCCAATGTGAGCAATGAGTAGGCAACTGTATGACCTTCAACAATGAGTAAAAGTTCACTATTGTAAAAATTTGGACTTTTTTATTTTTTATTTTTCAATTATTATAAACTTAAAAAAGGCCACACTTTTGTTCTTAAATGGCGCTTTTTCAAAATCCTGAAGGGTTACCCTTTTGTGAAACTACTAATTTACAGAACAAGTGTATCATTTATAGCATAGCACTTCAAAATTTTTTATAGAAGTTTTAAAACTTACAAGATACTCCAAAGTTGTCAGCGTCTGTAAAGGCCTCTCTCATTAATCCAGTCCATTGTTTACTGATCTTCCCAACCTCATTGGCCCCATCTTCTGATGAGATCTACAAAATGCAAACTTTAATTAACTGGGATTTTGTACAAATTATCTTGACATTAAAACAAAATAATTTAATTTTGGATGTAACACGTCTTCTGATTGGCTGACGTCGTTTTGTTTATCATATCATAGACTCAATTTTGTCATTGACGTCATCAACGTTTTTTTATGATTTATGCCAGTTTTAAATGATATTTAGAATTAAATTATAAGAAACAACTGTTATACTTTGTCAGTCTATTCCAAATAACATAAAAAATGTGGTGCACACTGTTAAATAACCCGCTACGTGCACCACATTTTTTATGTTATTTCTTCATAGACAGAAAAAATATTAGTCATTCCTTAAATAATTTAATTTTGGATGTTACATGTCTTCTGATTGGCTGACGTTATTTTGTTTATCAGCTCAGACATAATTTTGTCATGTGACTGTGACGTCATTAATATTTTTCATGATTTACTCAGGTTTAATATGGAATTAGGAATTAGATTATTAAATTAAAGGAATGACTGTTAACCCTTTCAAGGCGAACAATGCGTTGAGGCATCCCCGTAGCCAGGCCGAACAATGTGTTGAGGCATCCCCGTAGCCAGGCCGAACAATGCTTTCAGGCATAGACAATCACGTGATAATCATATTTTTTTTGTCTTTTAACTCATTTCCCCCCGTAAAGCTATGTTTAACCTATACATATATAGGTTTTCAGGAAGCTTGTATATCACAGTTAAAGAATACCAATTATGACTGAATTTGATACCTTATATATACTTCAATACAATGAAAGATCGGTAGCGTCAACAAACAAAATAAGCCGCCGCCATTTTGTACAAAAACATGTGATGCGAACATGTGACTTTTTTCGTCGAGAAAAGGTTATTTGGAAGGAAAGTTAATTTGATTTCATGAATATTTTGATTAACATTATGATACAAATTACGAAAAACGATTTTAACAATAATCAATTAATAATCCGACTTCCGTCGGCGCGGTAATTGGATTTTCCCCACGAGTGCAAAAGGTCGCACTCCTTTTATGGAAGTTCTAAATAAAACAATCCAATCACATTCCTCTCTCACTTGCCGATGTCAAGGACGCATAATTATAGTAAATATTAGTAAAATGTCGTTTCATGGTCTGTATCGTGTCTGTAACATTCTGAGACATAAAAATGTCCGATAGTTTTGAGAACGAGTTTGAGGGATTTTTGGTGGGAGAAGTAGATCTTCTTGGTCAACGGTATGAAATGCATTGACCTCAAAATGACATCGGTGATGATTTCATGATCACTCCTGAAGTGATGTTGAAAGAGAAGGGGTCAGCGAACTTTCAGATGAAAATAATGACAGCTGACAGATGTAAATAATGCCCCTGATGTCCCCCAACAATGACTGATGGCACCAAGAATTTTATATATTGAAATTTGAAAGAGGTCTTCCCCATTTATCCCAGAAGTAACTGCCTAACTGGTCCACAAAACATATGAGACCCAAAGAAGGATATTTTTTCCAGATGTTTCTATCTGACAACCAAATAATTGATAGTTATAATTTAAATTAGATAAGATAAGACATTTTATTCCAAAGATAGGATATTTTGATTCCAGAGATAAGATATTGTTATTCTAATTAAAGGGCCCATGAAGAGCAAAGTAATATTGCAATGATTTGATAATTAACATAAAACCGGTAATGTTTTTATAAATCATATATAAATATGAATATAATCATCTCAATTTTAAGATGTTAAACCGCAGCCAGATCAGAGCCACAAACATGTATTAGAGTAAAAAAGCCATAACAATTATGTTTTTATTTTAACAGGCAATTATTCTCATATTCAATATATATGTACATTGCCGGAAAATAAAATATAATTGTATGAGCTTTAAAATTTAGGACAAAAATGTTATATTTTCTGACAATGTACATATATATTGTTTTTATCCTGAAATTTATTAATCCCAACACTTGAAGGCTTTATCATGTTTATAGTTATTAAAAATATAAGTCATGGTCTCTTATTTTTCAAAGAAATGGACGAAATTATGCAGATAATAAGGTATCTTCACTTCACTGCTACGCACCAGGGAGGTGAGCAAAGATGGGAGACTAATAATGATGTATCTTACAAACTCAGAAATTAAAGACCCCCTTAACAGACAAAAAATGAGAGACCAACATGTCCCCAAACGACATTATGCCAAACGATAGGTGGCGATTCATGATATCTTACAAAGGGAGGGATGCATTCAAGCAATTCATGCCTTCTAAAACAAAGAAATGGGCCATCAAACTTTGGGTTTTGGTAGCGTCAGACATGGTGTATGTCATATTGTGAAATCTACCATGTCAAGACAGATCAAACACATGTAGGTTAGCTCTGTTTGCCAGTAGATTTTGGGAAACAAGATAAGGTGTCACATATGCTGGGCTAGGGTAGCTATTAAAGGTACACAGGAAAAAAAGGTTTGAAAATATGGTTGTGTTGAATGTAGAAAACCACTTTGCCTACCCCATTGCTTCACTGTCTCCCACTCAGTCAAAAATTAAACTTCTTAAATTAACAGTTACTTTGTTACAATTTTTAATTTGAAAGGATATTATATACACATAATTTGTTGAAAAGGTTTTCACAGATAAGTTGTTGAAAGGATATTCATAATTTATATTTGTTGTTACAGTTGACATTTTCATTTAATTTTTTTTTTTAATAAGGAACATTAAATTATTTTCATCATTGAACAATACAAAACCAAAGACAGTGGAAATTCTAGCATCCCATGGAGTCAGGACACTTATAATAAATAATTTTAAAAATAAATCATTGACTTTTTTAAAGTAATTTTATTTTTAAAAGTTCATGATTGTCTTTCAACATTTAATTATGTCTCACTTAATTTATCAACACATTATTAAAGTGTTAAATGTACATGGATAAGTGTGTCAGGTCATCTTACATTTAATTAATATTTCCATGCACTCAGTGGTTTGATACAAAAAAAAAACAGAAAAAAATATTTGCACATTAAAAAAAAAGCACATATTAATCTCAAAAGTTTTGATTTTACCAGAAAAAAATATCATTAGATATCTCCATTAAAATATTAAAAATTCCACAAAAGATCCCAATAGTCAATTTAGATCAATATTCATGCAAAAATTCAAAGAAAACATCGGACTAAGAAAGACAACTCCAACTTATCCAGGGACACAACTTCCTATCTGGTGATTGCATTGTAAAGGTAAAAAAATGGCCGCCGCGGAATTTGTCAAACCATTTTTATTCGTATTTATTCTGACTAATAAGCTAGAATTTTGACTCTGGAGTTATTTTATCCATAAAACTTTGATAAAGGAACACTCGAAATTGTTAATTACCATTTGTATTGTTAATTTAGAAGATCGGAGGCAAAAATATAAACCGGTCACAAAAAAAAATAGATTTCTCAAATCAAACGTCATTTTCTTTCCACAAAAGGTTAAAAAAAATCAAAAGTAGGTATTGTCATGTAAATTTATTTATATTGCAACACTCCTTTCATACTTCAGTGTAACAATATCGAGTTTGAAACCGATTTGATGAGAAACAACAAAGATACACACGTTTTTATTAAAACGTCATTTTTTTCCCATTCACACGTCAAATTAATTCAGGCCAGGTAACTGCGCGCGGAAATTTGATCAGGTCACACAACGTCGCGGAAAAAAACAATTCAGTAAGGAAAGTGTTAAGTAAGCAAAATATTTTATTTTTAGAATTTCCATCTCCTTCCACAAAAATTCATCCATTGGAGGATTGATATTTTGCATAATTTATTCTTTATTTTAACATGTTGCAAGTAATTTTCTTGGGATCTTTCATCTTCATAGGTCAAAACGAATTAATTGACCCTTTCTACAATCACCCCTTCTCTGCAGAACTGTGTAGTTACAGAAACAGCATGATCTTTGAACATAGTTCCTAAATTTTGGACTGTACTAAAACTATAAAGCTAGAAACTCTTGGTAAACAAAAGATAATAGTCCCTGTAAATTATACCACTTGGCCTATCTAATCCAAGGATGAATGATGGACAATATTTACAAAATTTCTGACACTAGATTTATAGGCATTCTTATATTTTACTATAAACACTTGGTCCTGAGAAAACATGGCCCCAGTATAATACAGACAGGTCTTTTCATTCTGAGAATGGGTTGATGGGCCATACTTACTAGCCTTCACGATAAACATTTGAGTCATTGAGTTTTTGGAAAATTTTAATTGGATTCTATATATTGGCTTTAAGTAAATTTGACAAGCCTGAAAGCAACTTGACAAGCCAATGCCGTAGACTTGTGGCTAAGTGTGAAGCGACTTACTATAAACTCTTGGTCCTGAGGACAACATGGTCCCTGTATGATACAACATGGTCCTTTCATTCTAAGAATAGGTTCATGGTTAGCATCTCTGATTGTGTAGTTTGGTTCCCAACAACTCTGCCTGTAAAAAGAAAATTGTTAAAAAAAACCTCTCAATTTTAATTGCAAGCTTAAGCCAATTCAGCATTTGAAGGGTTTTCTGTTATTAAAGTAACAAACAAGACACAACAAAACAAACAAACACAGATAGATACCTTTCCTTTTAAATAAAATATCATAAATTGTTCTAAGTAAAATTGGGTGAAAATGAGTTAACAAAAGCTTTTATGTTCTTATTATTGGTTATACATAAAAGCTCGCTCAAAGTTAAGAATATATTCTAAATTTATCATTGAACATATCAAAATAAAGTGTGTGTGAGCACTGATTGCATTCATTTTGAAGTGGTAACTAAAACTAAACATTGCATTATATTAAGCATTGGTTCAACTATATATAGCTATAAATATGGACAAAGGTAGACAACTCCATTTTAATTATTACTTTAACAAGAAGTTAGAACATCTTTGATAAATCTAAACATTGTTCATGGATATACCTGTACAATGTGGTGCTCAATGCACTATATTTTCTTAATTATCTTGGAAGTACATGTAGTGTTAAAGTTTAAAAATTATTCGTTCAAAGCCAGTCCCCATGAGAATTTTGAGTTCATGAATGCAATCTTTGGCCAAATTAAACAAGAAAAAACTTCTCTTCCATTTGTATGGATTAAGCAATTTTTGCTTTTTAAACTTTTTAAATGTATAGAAAAAGTCCATGTCTCACAATTAGGTACATAAGAAATGTTTAAGATAAAAAAAAATGGAAACTGCATGTTCTGTTAAATATCAATGAAACCTGTTTTTTGGTTTAGTAGGAGTTGTAAATATAATGTGGTGTTGAAAAGTGAAAAAAAAACACAATGAGGAGACACAATCATCTACATACTACATACATATAACATATATTCCATAAGCAGGTGTATAATAATTGGTTGGACAGTAAATACTTGTTAAATATAGGGTAAGTAATATACACAAACAAAAGGATATAGATCCGAAAGCAGACTGTTGCTGTTATATTTGGTATATTATTTTCAAATATAAGATAAAGTAAGCCGTACAGTCCTATTGCTAGGCTGTGTCATGTGGATTTACTGTGCATCAGAATTTATCTGAATTCATCTACTTTCAACCATTTACGATCTAAACTTACTCTTGTCTGACATAACCAACAACTTGTCCAGGTGGCGCCTCTATCGATATTTCATGTGCAATAGAATCAGAGCTAGCACACCAGCAACATCCTGCACAACATTTAAATTCTCGTTTTACCTGGATCAATTCCTAAAAATACTTTCTATAATAAGCATTCATGCAAATTTAAGCAGTGCAGTAGAATTTATATATTTCCCCGCAAAGAAATGAATTTTCTGCCAAGACTTAAAAAGTTCTGTAATTAATGAAAAAATCTGATGAAATGCAGTGAATTATGGACTAGATTTAATTCAATTTGTGTAGCATGCATCACAAAACTATTGCAGATTTTAATCTACAATTATAATGAGCATGATAAGCTACATGTAAATTATTTTAAATATCTCATGGATTTAATTGATTTCATATTATATTTTAATAATTTAATTTTTGATGTAACACAATTTTTGATTGGCTGAGAGATTTTGTTTATCAGCTCATAGACATAATTTTTTTCATATGACCATGACATCATCTTTGTTTTTTTCATGATTTATTCCTTAAAAATGGAATTTATAATCAAATTATAAGGAATGATAATAAAAAAAAAATTCTGCCTATTGGAAATAACATAAAAGTTGTGGTGCCCACTGTTAAATAACCCGCTATGATGACTGAAACATTTGTTTGTCACTCAAATACTCATTAATTATTGATTTAAATAAGCTATGGTAAACACTGCACAGGTAATAAAGTATGGAATCAACTTGGTTCTTTCATTGTTTGAGTCCACTTCCAGTTTTAAAAGATGAAACATATTAAAAAAAAATTTAGTATCTAAATTTTTATTTCAACAATTTTGTATATATCTTTGTTGATTATTAGACCATGAAGCACACTAAAAACTGTCCAATCAATATCAACAGAAAGCATTTGAACAATGGCCAAAAATAACAGATTGTTGTTTGGAATAAAGGAACAAATGCAAAAGTTAATTAATTTTGGCTGATGAGACCTTTGTTCACATTTATGAATATCAAAAATGGATACTGTGGATTTGTTATTATTCATTGGATACAAATTTTTCGTAGATTTCGTTGGGTACAAATGAACCACGAAATTAAATGTTTAACGAATAACAAATTTTTCTATAGACTTGTGAGGAGATTTTGGTAAAACCACAAATTGAATATCCACGAACATGAAAGTTTTCCTTAATCCACAAAAAATAAATAAATCCACAGTATAGCATCAATAGTCAAGTGGATTCCATACAATAGTCAAGTGGATTCCATACAATTAGTAAGCAGGGTGAACTAAGAACAAAAAGGTACAATCCTGTAACACAGCATAATTCTTACCTTAAAGCATGCATATATCATTGTATATATTTCTAACAGATGCAAGCAAACATATATAAACAATATTTTTTTTTAAAATCCCAATATATTATTAATAAAGGTGATTTATTTCTGGTATGTTTCATTATAATGATTTTCTTCATCTTGGTGCTTTTATTTTGATATTTTTTTTCGGAATGAAATTACTACATAAACATTAAATAAATTGCTTTATGAGTTTGTAATATAGTTCAAAAGCATAATACCTGTCCTAAATTATCTGTAATGTGTATTGTAAAACCTCTCTGTGGCCCACAACACTGTCTCATACACATATCAGACTCTGCAATAAAAATATAACAAAATTATCTCCCTTTTATCTGTTATGTGTATTGAAAAACATTTATTTGGACAAAAACACTGTCTCATACACATCAGATTTTGTCATGAAAAATTTATCAAAATTATCTAACCTTTTCATCTTTAATAATCAATGTAAAAATGTGGTATGGAACCTTGTATAGTACAAATTCCAATAGATCAATACACAAGTTAATTGATGGAAAGTTCTAGAAAATGCTTGTTTTTCCCCCTTTTTCCTGAACTTTTGAGGAAATTACCCCAAAACTCAATCATGCCTTCCCTTTGAGATAAGAAACCTTGTTGTACAATATCAGAAAGATCCATACACTCACACACAGGTGATTGTCAGGAAACTACAAAACGCTTATTTTGGGCCCCTTATTCATAAACAGTTGGTACCGTAACCCCCAAAATCACTCCCAACATTTCTTTTTTGGTACATGTATTGAACCTTCTGGTATAATTTCATAGGGATCCATTGACTTTTAAAAGTAAAGTTATTGTCCAGAAACTAAATGTGCCTTTGGATGAGGTCGACATGATACCATTATATAAATATGAACCCTAAAAAAAATTGGCGGTCCTATAATTACAATAGATCAAGGTATTGGAAAGACAATCTTGATTTACTGACTGTATTCAATATTTTTTGGTGAATTGAAGAAGAATTTTCATCATATATCGTTGAACTAATGCACTGAAATAGTAAATAGAGAGGCATATCCTTAACTAATGCACTGAAATAGTAAATAGAGAGGCATATCCTTGAGCAAAAAAAATAAAATACACACAGACAGAAACTTATGTTCAATCCCTCTCTTTAATATATATACATGTACTATTGATTTTGATTCATTCTATGACCATCGTAGTACTAACCTTCTGCTGCAAAGTAAATCTGTTGTCCCATACTATTCAATACTTTGTATTTGTTGGAGGTTTCCCAGCCTGTGATTACTGTAATAAATAAAAAATAGAAATGTGATAAAGGGGTGTGATTAAAGGTGTGCATAAAAGTTGAGCTTTACCGATTAACAGCAGGCTATTTTTCAAATATTCAAAACTACTGTATTTACTACTACATGTAAATATATGATAATCGATGATATTATTCTAAACGGTATGTGGCTTGTTTTATCTATTTTTACCAGTCAGTACATATTCATAATTGTATATTGGACTGGAAGAGTGGGTAGCTTTATAGAAGGTTTTACTGTGATGTCTTAAATATTACATCTATTGTATCATAAAATGTTTTAAACATATTGCAATTCCATTTAAACATTTGAAGAGGTTTTTTGTCATTGGGGAAAAACACATGTGCATTAACATGGCTTAACAATATTGTTCATATTTACAGTTAAAATGAACTTTGCTGTTCTTTTAAAATCTGTTTAGTTCAGAATAAATAAACTAATGTGTGTCACTTCTGGTGAAATGGCAGTTTACAGACTTTTTTCCCAATTATTCATTTCCGTAAGTGTAATATCCATATTCATTTTAAATGATCATTGTTATTAATAATTTATAACATTAAATACCTTTTTATAACACTAAAAAATGCCAACATTGGTCTCACATGGAGAGTTGTATCATTGGCAATCATACTACATCTCTTTATTTTCATGCTTCTCTTTTTAACAAGATTGATCACCAATAATTTTCAATAAAAAAACAATTGACAGTATTATAATAGTAAACTTACATTCCATAAGTTCAACCTGTTGTTTGACCAGCATCTGATCTAATGTGGTCAGATATTCTAAACCTGGAGGACATCCGGGAATGGCATCAGGTCTGGCTGCCCACTGCTGCTGAGGGGCCATACCTACAATACATTAAACCATTTATTTATAAAAACATTCAAGCACTCTCTTTTGCATAGAACCTGTATAATTAGCTACCATGTTGAAACTATAATACACCATACTTTTCTTATATTTATGTTTAAAATACATGAACTCCACATTTGTGAATACCCATTGAATGATTTATGGATTTACCTCTCACTGTTAACAGGATTATCAGTCACAACAATAACACACTCAAATTGTTTGATTATGATTAGTTAGGGAGATAATAAATAAAAATAAAAAATCATCAGGCAAAATCACTGACCAAACCATCCTATTTTGAAGTTATTCTGATACTAATTTACAAATGGTAGGTATTTTGTTTCATTGTGTCTGGTTATTCTAGAAATATCAAGATAATGTTTGGTAAGACTGATATCAAATTACAGAGTTAGTTCCCTTTAATTGTTAATTTCTAGTGCATTTCAACCAAATTATATTTTGAAAAACCATAGTAGGAAAAGGAAACAAATGCCATTTTTTTTACCCTTATACATTTTTAGCTTGAATCAATGAAAACTTAAGCAGGGTTTTGTTTGTCATGTTTTCATAATTAATGTCTGATTCTTAGGTAGATTGGCACCTAAGGATGTTTTAACATTGGCACATTTTTAAAAACAATGAAAAAATAACAAGAATTTTATAAGTATCTGTAATAAAATTATGAAAATAAAAGTAGGGGTTAACGGGCAACATTTTTTATTGGCACTACATGGATAAAACTAGAGGATTCCTAATATCTGGCAAAAAAATCAAAAACAAGAGGAGCAATCACATTGATCCTTAAATGTTCTTGTATAAGGCAAATAAAAGAATAATATCAAAGTATGTTTACATTTCGAAATAAATGCACTGCAAATACACTGGCAGGTGGAATTTCAAACCTTTAATGGTGAAATTAATGCCTAGAATTTTTAAACAATATCTATTTAATTGAACGTTAATCTAAGAAAATCTTAATCCTGCAAGCTTTAACACAATATAAATTGTTATGACTATAAATTGTGTAGTTAAGTAGAATGTAAAAGGAAAATCCAATTATTTTAAGTCTACTTAGACAATTGATCAGCATGATGTTTTAACATCTACGGAAAGAATAAATTGTCAATCTATATTTCCAAACTTTTAACTATATTACACAATTTTGAAAATGCTGGTCTCCTTTAACATTTTAACACATACAATGTATAGTCTTGTTTAATCCTACCTGGAGGTGGTCCAAAGCCTGGGGCATATCCTTGAGGAGGAGCTCCGTACCCTTGTTGAGGTGCTCCATATCCCTGTGGTGGTGCTCCATATCCCTGAGGTGGTGCTCCGTATCCTTGCTGTGGAGGTGCTCCATAACCTGGCTGTGCATATCCAGGTGGAGGGGCTCCGGGTTGTACTTGTTGCATTCCATATCCTTGTGGCTGTCCTGTAAAAAAAAAAAGCATATGTACATGTACAAGTCTGATCTACATGTACGTTAAAGCAATAATTTAAAGAAATTGTTTTGTAAAAAAAAAAATTTGTACAATGCATATATCATTATCAAGTATTACTTTATCTCATACATATCTGTAAATTAAATAAAATATCCCTTTCCTGTGGTTTCTGTGTTCTGCTTAGGTAATTGGGTAGACATTTCTGATATAAATACTGTTAAAATGTTTAAGCAGATCTACATGTATATAACTAGTACTTGTCACACAAGTAGCCCATATTTCTTCATGGTTTACATGAACAGGTTAACCTTATCAGACATGCTAGACACATCAATATTGACAATATAATGTACTTTTGAATAACTGTTGAGTTATTTAATATACTTCACCAGATAAAAAATTCTATACAATCAACCAATTCATAATCAAAATATTGATTATAAATAAAATGCAATGTACAAAATGTAAAAAGTTAAAATGTAAACATGCTTAAAGTACTAGCCTGCGTTAGTGCATTTCCCTCATTCACTTATATGATTAGTATTTTATTTGTAGATTTTATTAAGCTTGATGTGAAATGCAGGCTATACCAAGAAGTGATACATGATTAAAATATTAATATCCCCCACTAAACATGGTTTACATGTTACATATATTCCAACACTTACAAAAATGTACACTATGACATACTTTGCTATATATAAATGTAAGTGTGACTGATAATGACTGACAAATCAAACTTGGCCATTTTCCTCCTAGTCTGATAGTGAATTTTCTTTAACCTGATGTTAACCATAAGTGTGATTTATAAGTAAATTAATATCACTTGGGACACTTACAAATGTACATGTACATAGTTGCTTTTTACAATTAATTCTGCGAAGCACATTTATGAAACTACAATTGTTTAATGGTTTGATTATCACATATGTTTTAGCTTTGCATGACCAAAAGATGTTAAGGAAGTTGAATCATGAAGACCCTTATATAATTAGTCGTCTTATGCTTTTCAGTTTTTGTATTGAGTGAAATATTACATCCCTATGTTTTCTAGTAACAAATATTTGATCAGTTTCTCAATATTACATACATGTACATGTATAGTCCCAAAATAAAAGGGCCCTAAATAAAACAAATTATTTTCATGCAGGGTCTTTGATGCTTAAACTTTATTCTTTATAATACAATATTAAATAACATGTGAAGAGGACTTTCACAGGTTTCAGATGCAAAATTATGACATGAAAGATTGCATGACTAAAATTTTGTTTACCTGCTTGCAAGTGCTTGTTGCAACAGTAAATAAATGTATTGTCTTTTATCAAATTACAGTTACTTGTTACACCAAAGTTACTTGATCAATGATATCAACAAGATGATTGTTAATAGAAATGTAAATAAGTTCAGCTCTTACATAAGGTGTGACCAATGACAATTGACAAAGGTAAAAACCAATTAGGAAATCAAATAAATTAACACTCACTACCTAACTGGGGTTCTGTGAATCACAATAATAAATGCATGCAATAATTACTAAATTTACATTAAGCATAAAATTGTTAGTAAAAACCAAACTGATTAAACTATAAAAGAAAATCTGTGAGTACTACATTGTAAATACTAACAAATAAAGCAAAGTCAAACAACCAACATAGTAACAGATAATACTAATTAGTAAGAACAGAAAATAATAAAGTGATTAAACCAGAAGGCTGATTATTTATATGGTTAATAAGTTAAAATATAACAGAACTACAAAGACACCCAGTTCACCTATGGATCTTACCATTTTGCATCTGCATATTGACTTGATTTGGGTCAGCTATAAATAGTAGCAATTAAAATAAACATAATTATTTGTCACCAGTTTATTGTTTATTATTAAAAGTAGAAATAAATTACAATATTTGACAAAAAATTTGACTGTTTTCTGTAATCATGTAATTTTTAGTTTTATAAAAATTGATAATTACCATATATGTCAATCACTGTTTACATCTTACTCGGAAGAAATTGTTCCAAGTATTCTTTATTTTGACTGACTAACTTGTTACCTGGATACAGGACGCTCATATATATTTCTTTGTTTGGGGCTTCACAACACATTTGAAATTTATCGTTGAAAGCAAGAGTTGCTATCTCATTTACATCTAGACAACTCTTTTCATTTAAAAACAAATTTGTTAATGGACATCAACTCTGACCTTTTAGAGTTAAATCATATTAATAGGCATAAACAAAGTCAAATGAATTTAAAATTTTCTTAAAATTGAGATAATATATGTTTTACCTGTAGTTGGCTTCTGATCTGACATGTTGATATTTTCCTAAACCAAAAAGATAAAGTAAATTAAATTAGTAAGAACCTTTGATGTAAAACTGTTCCTTATAAGTTGCAAATTAAAAGATGAATATTTCACCTTTAGAATCATTGATAATTTCTGATTTAAATTTTTTTTCACAAAGACAAAAATGAAAGATGGAAATATGTGTTTATTTTTAACTAGAATAAAGACAACTGTATCAAACTTTTTGTTAGCCTATATTTAGCTAATTAACTTGGTTTAAAAATGCAATTACAAGGCAGCACTCGCATAATTTGCAAAGTGATTAATATAAGTTGCAAAACTTGTTTCCCAATTATCTTATGTTAGTTATACATCCTTGTAATAATGTACATAAATAAAAGGGTACATATTTACGACAGTGATTGTTTTTCAATCCTAATTTACAAATTAAATGATTCAGATGCGTAATCATGTGTAAAAACCGGTGTCAGGAATCAGAAGTTGTTATGAAATTGTAATACACAGAAACGAATGCGGCATACAGAGGCTCAATGATTTTAAAGTTGGCACCATAGGCCCTCAGAAGACTTGAAGTCTTCTTCCACCAATAAAAACTAAATGAAATTGTTTGTTTATCGGTAGCTCTAAGGTAAGTCCGATTAATTATTTCATCTTGCATGGCTATTTTAACTTTTTTGTACCAGTTGTAAGAAGGTGCCACCCCCCCCCCCCCCCCCCCCCCCCCAAAAAAAAAATAGCCTTGCAAGATGTCATAATTATTTGAACTACTCTCAGCTATGCCTTGTAGATTAGCTCAATTTGAGACAGGCAAACCAATGTGCTAAATATACTATAGCCATCTCCTAAATGACATTATCTACATGTGTTTTACCACGCTGTGTTGCAAAACCCTATGACGTAAATTTCTGTCAAAGCCTATTTGGTCATCTATATGCTCATCCCTATATCTCCTATCACAAGCCATGTGGTTAATTGAAAAGTTATCCATTCTCGATAATTGTTTGATATTTGTGAAAGCTAGTCAGATCTTTGTTAATTCCAATAATGATAATTTATCCTCTGAACACAAACTTGAAACTAAAGAATTTATCTTGTTTTTGTTTACATGTAATTTTGTTTATCAGTTTATATGTAGATTATCGTTATACATACGTGTACTTACACGAAAGACTTGCTTCTCAGAGTGTAAAAAAGGACGTGTTCTTGTAAGACAGGCTCAACTTATACACGTGTTATTTAAATGCTTTTATTTTGAAATACCCGATGCGTCACATTCACGAGCATTGTGAAAGGATTAAGTTTTTTAAAAAATGGGGGCGTTATTCGCAAGCAGCAAACTTTAATATAAAGAAGCATGAACAATGCAATTAAAAAAAAACATCAGGGAAATGTCATGAGCTTGATTGAAATAGTAATTGGCACAGAAATTACCTGATAAAATCAGTCCCACCTATTTTGTTTTATGTAAACTTCCGGTTGGGTTTTGTAAACTTCCTGTTTTCAAAAAGAATAGTCTAAAAGGAATAAAACGGTACCGTGATTACACCACGCCCAGTATTTACGTTTGCGCCGAATGCAGCGAAATCACACACAACACAATAATAATCATATCTGGTAAATATAACAATTGATAAACTTAAAAATGTTTATACCCAATGGCCATAGACTCGTTAGGTAGTATCAATTTTCTAGACATAACTTACCATTTGCGAGGCCCCTCATGGGGGGGGTCCTAGTAATCACATAATCACCATTTTTTTGCCAATATAATCACATAATCATTAAATATTTGCTTATCTTTAGTAATCAAATAATCATAAACTAAAAATACAGTCCTAGGTAATCAAATAATCATGAAATATTTGGCTTAATAATCAAATAATCATTAAAAAAACGGCCACGTAATCACATAATCAAAAACCCCATGAGGGCCCTCATTTGCATAAATTATTTTCCAGCGTGTCCTTTTCAAGTGCGCTCATAAGGAAAAAGTAAACTTTGCAAAAAAATTGCATGAATTTTATATGGGTAAGTTCATATGTTATGATTTATCATCAAAAGGCCAAACTGATTTTTGCAAAAACAGAAACGTAACGGTATTTGGTAAATGTCTAGCCGGCAGAATGTCCATTGCGAATATTGGCGCTTTTTTCAGATAAACTGTCAGTTGAGACATCATTAATGAAAAAGGCGTATTGAATTGCTTGATTGATTTGGTGTTTAACGCCACTTTTAACATTATTGTGCTAGAAAACTAAGTCGAGTGCACCTGCCCTGTGCGGGATCCGACTTCCCACATCCAGTGTTGACTGGCAATAGACTACTTAGACCAAATTGTAGCATAAAACCTAGCAACTATATGTATGTGCACTTCAAATCGATTACTGTGATACATTTTGAGGGCTAACTCACTTATTTAGACCTCTTTGTTGAACAAATCCTATGTATTACCACCTCGAAGTGCGCACCCCCTCCCCCCCCCCCCCCCCCCCCCCCCCCAAAGATTACAACAAATAAACGTTTACTAGTCTATAAAGTCATATGAAACCTCAAATTAAAAAAAAAATGATGCATATGTTTTTATAACTAAATGGATAGTTTTTATTATGAAACTTAAGTACATATACTATTTTTTGAAGAAAATTCTTTAATTTGTCCACATTAAGAAGAGGTTTACTTTTGTTAATTACTTGCAATGCTGCCAGGAAGCAATTCGCTTAAATATTTCCAGTATGCAAGTAACCTAAGCGTGACCATTCTCGTAAACAAAAAAAACGGTGATCGCAATACGCATGGATCTGTCATTCAAATAAACTATTATCTAATTGTACATGTTATACACGTGCTCAATATCCATGCTTCTTTGTTGATTGTTAACTATAAGGTGACAATCGGTAAACTACGGCTTCAAAACACATCAATTTAAAATTAGCTGCCATATAAGTTTAATCGTGACAGACAGACTTAAAAAAAATGACGATTATACGATATTTTTGCGTAAGAAATGAAAAATTCGTGCACAGAAGACTAAGTTTATGATATATATACATGCATTGGTTTAAGAACTGGATAAACATTATTTTTCACCAGTCACCCGTTTCATATGACATGTCTTAATAAAATAAAAAAGAATTTGTCAATGTTTAAGTAATATATATATTATTTTTAAAATTGACCTCTACTATAATCACACAGGCACTTGTCTCATTAAGGTATATAGGAATTTTTTTTCTGAGACAAGGGCCTAAGGTATATAGGGGAGAAAATTCTGAGACAAGTGCCTGTGGATATTCGAGGGTTGCATTAATATTAAAGGACAGTTACATAGAACTAAGATTAAAGATATCTTCTTTATTTTACATCAATCACACTTCAATAAGCGACATTACACATAATTGATGTCTGCTCTGAGCGGTACCTGAGATTACTATAACACACTACTATAACACAGAGATTGGCCACTACCGATTTATCGTGTAATGTGAGTTTCCACATATTTAGCTACGTTATTTTAACGTAGTTTCGTATTTAACCGTAGTTTCGTATTTAACAGTAGCAGACGACATATAGCACCACCAAATTACTGAGACTACTATAACAGTATCGGATATATTATTCCTTTACTTGTTTAGTATTAATGAATGGGTGTTTTTATAATGGCCCTGTTATATGTCCAAGGTCTGTAATAATGGTCGAGGAAGTCTGTAATGGCCCGAGTCAACGCCGAGGGCCATTACAGACATCCGAGGCCATTATTACAGACCTTTGTTTGTGTTTAACAAATGGTGGCTTGGATGAAGAGTTGTCTCATTGGCCTTTACGATACAATATAAAGTAGTATTTTTTTTCAACAACATATTTCATTTCAGTCTGTTGTTACAATGATTTGTACTTCACCATGATAAATTTTTTAATATACCAAATATCCAAGATATTAAGTTGACAGAAGTTATGTGTTGAAAAACAGGATGAACAGTGATCCCTATATATGGTTCTTTAATGTTGGTTGCTGATTACTAAATTAAATAAAATACAAAAAAGTATTATACCCTTTAAAACTAAAGGAGTAGGTCCGGTAAGACCCCTTTTTGGCCCCAAAATATAACAGTTTTACAAAATTGTTAAAATGTAAACCTTTAGTTATTTATTGGACAGTTGAATGCTTCTGCTATATAAATATGGGCAGTTTTTGACAATACAATGCACATATATCGGGTTGTAGCACCATTAAGTCACGCTAAATTACTGAAATCTTCAAAATTCTATCATTTTAGTTAAATTTTAGACGGTTTCCTTGTAAAACGAAATTGGCCGCATTCGTGTTCATCCTTAATATTGAAATGTAAGTTGTATTTTATGATAATACATAACATATATAAAGGTTGTGGATGAACACGGATGCGGCCACTTTCATTTTTGACAAAAACCATCTGAAAAGTGACGTTTTTTGGCATATTTGAGAGATTTTTCATATTTGAGCTTAGCTGCAGAACCGTAGCTCTTAGGTCCTTATGCTATTTTTTGACTATTTGCGGACCATGAGCTACGGTTCCGCAGCTAATTTGAGCTTGAATCGGATCGTTTTTAATGACTAAATCAGTTAAAATCTTTCACTTATACTAATTAAATCAAGTGAAATAGACACTTAAGTCTTTAAAAAGTGGTCAAAATCTTTCGTCAGATGAAACTGAAATTTGAGGCCAAAATGAGTCCTTACCGGACCTACTCCTTTTATTAACTTTATAGTTTATTAAAAACCCTAACTGTGCTTAATACAGACAAACCTGGCATTAATACAGGGCCATTACAGAAAAATAGGGCCATTACAGAAAAAACAGGGCCATTACAGAAAAACAGGGCCATTACAGAAAAAAACAGGACCATTACAGAAAAAACAGGGCCATTACATAAAAAAAACAGGGCCATTACAGAAAAACAGGGCCATTACAGAAATATATAATTTTTAATAAACAGTCATTTTTGGCAATAATGTACTTAGTTGGTTAATAATTAATTATACAACGTTACTTAACAAGGATGTTAAAACAAAATAACTAGGTTAGAGCAGCCTATCTTTGTTTACGTGTTTATTTACATTTGAACGCCATTGATTATAATGTCTGTTTATGATTTGGTTGTGGTTGGAGCAGGATTAATAGGTTCTGCGACAGCAAGACATGCATCACAATGGGGCCATGTTTGTTTGGTAGGACCAGAAGAACCAAAGGTTATTATTTAGTCTTTTTTATTTATTTCAAATAGGCACATTATTTAACTTCGGAAGTGATAAAGACTGAACGGGTTTAAGTGGATGCATTTATTATCTAATCACGCAGGGAAAAACATAAATCTTTTATATCTGATTTGGTCTATAAACCTTTGAAAATTTATTTAATTGAATAATATTTTTTTTTGCCCGTCGAATATTTATTAACTATTTCCACTGGACGTAAAGCAACAACAACCAATCATAATGATATATTCTAAATTAGCTTTTTGCTTATATTATTTATTCTTTATAACAGTCTTTATTCTTTAACTTTGCATTAGGGGACGACCATTTGATATTCATGGCCGGACAGGGATTTTTTTTCCTAATTGAACTTTTATTATAATCTGTTGCTACGTACTGCTCTATTTCTTTCCGCGGCGAGAAACTTATCTTCACTTGTGTACACCTCTGATTCCTGCAACTTGTGATGCAGAATATTCTTTTTTCTCATATCTTCTGCAAAGTTATTCATCTTCAAATCTTACCAGACCAACATATTTATTTTCAAAATCCCCATGCCCATCCCCCCAAACTCCTAAGAAAATAAATGACTGTCTACATTTTTAGCATCATCATTACAGGAGTTACATTTATGAAGAAATAAGAAGAAGTGGTATGAGTGCCAATAAGACAACTCTTCATCCAAGCCACCATTTGTTAAACACAAACCATTGTTATGTCAAAGTACAGCCTTAAATATGGACCATTGGCTCACACCGAGCAGCAAGCTATGAAGGGCTCAAAAACGACAATCGTAAAATAACATGAACAGGAAAACCAACGGCACCAACAGGAACAAATCTTCACCCCAACCTGACATAGTAGTATAACACTATACAACATAGAACAACACACTATAACATATCAATTGAAATGGCTTCACTCGATTAAAAAGCAATATAAACAAAAACAAGTAAACAGACACTGATACGAATAAATTTGATCTATGACACAATGTAGAAAGAATATGTAAAACAATGTCAAAAATACAACTATCTTGTTTTGACTTAATTTACAGTCACGAACACTAGATGATGCTCGAGATATTTATGGAGCTCATTATGATGAAGGTCGAATGACACGATGCATAGCACATGATCCTGTATGGGCCACATTATGTCAAAACTCCATTGCTAGGTATAGAAAACTAGAGGCCGACTCAGGTATGACATTATTATAGAAAAACGTAAGTCAAGAATAGATGAAAATTGATATGAATAGGTATAAAAAAACTAGAGGTCGACTCAGGTATGACATTATTATAAAAAAACGTAAGTCAATAATAGATGAAAATTGATATGAATAGGTATAAAAAACTAGAGGTCGACTCAGGTATGACATTATTATAAAAAAAACGTAAGTCAAGAATAGATGAAAATTGATATGAATAGGTATAGAAAACTAGAGGTCGACTCAGGTATGACATTATTATAGAAAAACGAAAGTCAAGAATAGATGAAAATTGATATGGACAATTAAAGAAGATCATTTGGTTCCTATAATATACGAGAAGAAACTATTAGAAATGCAAAGATCGGCTTCATACGATTTATGAATAGAACTGGAGTCCTCCTTATCATTTAGTGTGTTATTTGAATATTTATTACAGAACGCAGTACTATACACACCAACATAATAACATTAGAAATGACTTCATTCAATATCATTGTTTCGAACTTTTTCAAGATTCAATATCAATTAAATTTATTGAAAAATCACGGTCTTCTCGGCATTTGATCCAGACAGTGATTGTTATCCTCTAGTGACAATTAGATTGGTCATATGCAAATTTCGTTTATCCTCTTCATCAGTTAAACTTGAGATCAATTGAACGAAATTTATATTTTTAACCCCTGAACTTTATAAAAAAAAAAGAAGAATAGAATGAATTTTGCAACAACAGAATTACCTTAGAATGTACCACCAAAAGTATGGTATCTTTGATAAGTTTTGTTCACTATATATAATTAGTAGGATAGCACGAATAAGAAATAGATAATAAACATAATAAATTAAGATAATAAATAATTAACATATTACAACATATGCAAGTATCAAATGATATTGATAAGATAAAAGCAGATTTTTTTATGAATCAAATTCGTTTGCTGCGATTGTCATACAAGTGAGAGCTTTAGCGCTATAAAATCGGGATCAATCAACCATTTTCGGCATTTGAAAATGCCTGTACCAAGT
Organism: Mytilus edulis; assembly: GCA_019925275.1. Lineage (NCBI taxonomy): Eukaryota > Metazoa > Mollusca > Bivalvia > Mytilida > Mytilidae > Mytilus > Mytilus edulis. The sequence continues at coordinate 74,256,793 of CM034359.1, read as the reverse complement.
CAGGAATATGACAGTTGTTGTCCATTCGTTTGATGTGTTTTTTCATTTGATTTTGCCATTCGATTAGGGACTTTGCGATTGAATTTTCCTCGGACTTCAGTATTTTTGTGATTTTACTTTATTTGATAGGTATATCCTTTTATGATGAAGTTGGGGCGTTAGTGCTTGGTGAAAATACTTCTGAATATATGAACCAAAACGAAAATGTGATAAAAGATCAAAATGTGAAAATAAGTCGACTGACATATGCTGAACTTAAAAAACAGTATCCGTATTTAAATGTTTCGTCCAGGGATTATGGTTTATACGAGGGTACAAATGCTGGTTATATCAGCCCACGAAAGATGGTAAAGGCACAGATCCAGCAGGCTAAACTATACGGCTGTACTTTTATCCCTGAAGTCGCTAATGAAGTGTCTAGAGTGGTACACGATGGTGAATATTATATGCGCATTATCACTGACTCCAAACATATACTGGCACGAAAAGTTTTATTGGCTACTGGAGCATTCACTCCATTTAGAAACCTTCTGCCACGTGGTCTTGAACTTGACCTAAAGTTAATCCCGATAACGGTGGCAAAGGTGGAGATTTCCGACTTAGATTTCAAGAAAATAAAGTAAGTAAAGTATACTGAAAAAACTACCCAAGCAACTCTATTACAACCAAGAAATGATTCTTGTAAACTCTTCGATCCTTTTAATAAACTTATTATAAAAAAATTACCAATTCAACACTGTAATTTGATCATTGAATGTTGTTTTATTGGTGTTAATATTGATTTTGTTATCAATAAATTAAAAGCACACTAACTATCATTGCTATAATAGACATATACTAGTATACACATTCATGGATCAACAATCTGTTGATACCTGTATCTTAGCATTGCACAAGGTCATGTTTTTCTCTGACTTTTTATGACGTCTACACTTAATCAATTGGATGTTGGATGTGTACTGATTGATAGTTTTTCAAATGATGCATGGTTTATTTTTTAGTTGTAATTGGCTTTGAACTAGCTGCCAGTAACTGCGAGTACTCTCAGATCAGTATTGCGTGTCTTTTTGTCGTTGGTGTATACAGGTACCCGGCCACGTCCTCTCTGTGTTTTTGTCAGATGTATTTTTATTTGTGTCCATCTGATGAGTTAATCCTTTTAACTGAATTTTAAAGTTCGTTCTTATATTGTACTGTTATACCACTGTCCCACGTTAGGGTGATGGTTGGGATCCCACTAACATGTTTAACCCCGCCACATTCCGTATGTATGTGCCTGGCCCAAGTCAGAGCCTGTAATTCATTGATTGCCGTTTGTTTATGTGTTGCGTATTTGTGTTCGTTCTTTTTTGTACATAAATTAGGCTGTAGGATGACCTATGCCTATAGCTGTCAAGTTCTGTGCCATTTGGTCTCTTGTGAAGAGTTGTCTCATTTGCAATCATACCACATCTTCTTTTTCATATCATGTACTTAACTATATATCATTTCAAAAGCAAACACTTTGATAAGGTATCCGAAACCAATATAATTAATTATGAATGGTATTCAGTATTGTCCAGCTCCAAAGTTTCGATTTTTTATTAAAAATCGTTAAATTTCTTTTTGTTATAATTAAAATTTATTTGAAATTTGCCACTCAATGAATTTTGAATCGAACCCTTTAAGAGAAGCCTCACTGGGAAACATACAATTATGAAGGTTCCTGGTTCGATTCCCGTTTGGGATGAAAATTTCAGGAACTCAATTTTCGGCTCTCCCTTGACACCATCTGCGAGTATGGTCTTGAGGAAACGATGATAGTCCGTCGGAAGGGGACAATAAATGGCTGACCCGTGTTAATATCTCTTGCACGATAAAGACACCCTTGTATATTTCGATAAAGAGTAGGCTAATGCCGCTACAAGGCAGCACTCGCACCTGCAAAGTGGAAAGGGATTAATATAAGTTGCAAAACTTGTTTCCCAATCCACTATAAATAAATATGTTTAAACTAACTCATATACTGACAAGTAACTTTTGTAATTTTGTTTTTGCAAATAGAGAAAAAAGAGGTTCTGTGGAAATCCTTTTTTTTTTAATTCCAGAGACATGCCTGGTATGGTTTATTTTGGAAAAGGTACTGACGATTGGACGAAGGCGTTTCCACGTGATCAAACTGGGTTAATATGCTGGTATATGTTACCTCCAGTAAAATACCAGGACGGTAATATCACAATATTTGTGTAAAGATATATAGGTATAGGAAGATGAGATGTGAGTAACAATGAGACAACTCTCTATCCAAATAACAATTAAAAAAAATCCTTGTTTTCAAAATTCCAATAGGGAACATATCTTTTATAATTGTATAAATAAACCAATTGTTCAGACGTTTCGGCCATTGGCCTTCTTCAGTTATTTATTATTCCTCTAAACTACATGGCTGACATTTCTTTTTTCAAACATTGAAAAGATGTTATAGATAAATGTCCTTGGAAACATCATGACGTCATAATACTCTAACGTCATAATAACATGACGTCACAATACTTTTGTATGAATGAAAGTTAAATTATATAAGTTTTGATCAATTAAAGTCACTCCTTTTTAACGTTAATTCCAAATGGTCTAATTGTATTTAATTTTTGCATCCATTGTGCCTCAATATATCTCCTGTAATTTGCGGATTTATCGTAAATCTGTTGCAGAACCTGAACTGTGATGTCCTCTTTACAATGATCCTCTTGGTTAAAATGTTCTGCCACAGCTGTATCTCTATTATGTCTGATATCTGCTAGATGCTCTTTTATTCTTTCGTTGAGTGATCTTTCTGTTTCTCCAACATAGACATAGTGGTTACATTTTTCACAGTGAAGTCCATAAATAAGGTTCACCAGTTGACATCCATGAATGTTCTTTTTGAGGTTGAATGTTTTATCTCCGAGTATAATTTTTTCTTCATGTCTTTCAATATCGCAAACTTCACATTCTTCTTTACATGTTTTGTTGCTGTTGTAGTTAGTACATTTTTTGGTGATCTTATTTAGTTTTCCATGTACAATTATGTCTGCTAAGTTTCTATCTCTTCGATAAGCTACTAGTGGTGGTTCTGGAAATATTTCTTTCATCAAGTTACAGTTATGTAAAATATTAATTCTTTTTTCACAATGTCATGAATATCAGGTAGTAAATCAGTAAAGGTTACAACAAGAGGTATGCGTTCTGATGTTTTTTTAATTTTATTTTTTCTCTGTAATAACTCTTTTCTATTTAAGTCGTCTGCTCTTTTTAGTTGGTTTTCAATAAATTTTCCATTATAGCCTCTTTTTCGCAGTTGTAATTTTAGTTCTTGTCTATGTTTTTGATAGTCATCTTCATTTTCACAAATTCTTCTTAATCGTAATGCTAAACCATAAGGAATTGCCTTTTTTACATTTTTTGGATGGCATGATTTGCTGTGAACATATATATGTTTATCAGTTGGCTTGGTATAAAGGTCTGTTGTTAATTTACTATTTTTTATCTTCACAAGTGTATCTAAGAATTCAATCTGATTGCTGTTGTACCTAAGTTCCACCTTTATTTTGTCATTTATTGAGTTTGCAAAGTCCATAAATTCTTTGAGTTTTTGTTCGCCATGAGTCCAAATTCCAAAACCATCATCAATGAAGCGTTTATAAAACAATGGTTTCTCTTTGAATTTTTCCAGTGCTTTGTCCCATTGTCGCATATAAGTACAAGCAAAATTTTTTCCTAGTTTTGACCCTATAGCCACACCTTCATTTTGCAGAAAATCTCTGTCAATCAATTTGAAGTTATTCCCCTCTAAAACTAATTTTATCATTTCTAGGATATCATTGGTTGGTATTTCTTTATTTCTTCTGGTGTCAAGAGCTATTTTACATGCTTTTATTCCTTCTTCTCTAGGAATAGATGGGTATAATTTTACAACATCGAAACAAAACAATATGCTGTTTTTTGGTATTGGCTGTTTTACTTTTGAAAGTTTATTTAAAAAATCGGTAGTATCTCTAATATAACTTGGTGAGTTGATAACATAGTTAACTTTGAAAAAAGAAATGTCAGCCATGTAGTTTAGAGGAATAATAAATAACTGAAGAAGGCCAATGGCCGAAACGTCTGAACAATTGGTTTATTTATACAATAATTAAAAAAAAGTAAACCGTTATATGTCAATGTACGGCCTTCAACACGGAGCCTTGGCTCACACCGAACAACAAGCTATAAAGGGCCCCAAAATTACTAGTGTAAAACCATTCAAACGGGAAAATCAGTACCGGTATTTGAAGTTAATATTTTTGTTCAAATAAAGTTTTTGCGTTTGAAAGATAATACAAGTTTCAAGAATTGGATTTAAATAAACTTGCATTTCAGAGGTGAAACTTAACCCGCCAAAGCACCCGCCCTTCCTCCGTTTGGAGTGCATGCGGTTTTCCAGTTTTTAACCGGATTTTTGTGACAAAAATGTCGGTTATTGATTTGGGGATGTACGGCGGGCGGGCGGTCGGGCGGGCGGGCGGTCGGGCGGCAATCAAATGTTGTCCGTGCATTAACTCATGAACCGTTCAACCAAAGCTTTTAAAATTTTAATATGTTGTTACTGACAACTAAATGAAGGTCAAGTTCAATAATGGCGATTTTGACTTTTACCGTTCAGGAGTTATGGTTCTTGAAAGATTGAAAAATGGAGTTTCCAGTCGTGTCCGTGCATTTACGCATGAACTGTTCTACCAAAGCTTCCCAAATTTTAATATGTTGTTACCGATGACAAAATGGAGGTCAAGATCAATAATGACGATTTTGACTTTTACGGTTCAGGAGTTATGGTTCTTGAAAGATTGAAAAATGGAGTTTTCAGTCGTGTCCGTGCATTTACGCATGAACTGTTCTACCAAAGCTTCCCAAATTTTAATATATTGTTACTGATGACAAAATGGAGGTCAAGTTCAATAATGACGATTTTGACTTTTACCGTTCAGGAGTTATGGTTCTTGAAATATTGAAAAATGGTGTTTCCAGTCGTGTCCGTGCATTTTCTCATAAACCATACAACCAAAGCTTTTGAAATTTTTATATGTTGTTACTGATGACAAAATAGAGGTCAAGTTCAATAATGACGATTTTGACTTTTACCGTTCAGGAGTTATGGTTCTTGAAAGATCGTAAAATGGCGTTTCCATTCACGTTGTTGCATTTACTAATGAACCATTCAATCTAAGCTTTTCAAATTTTAATATGTTGATACTGACTACAAAATGGAGGTCAAATTTGATATTGACGATTTTCACTTTCAGCATTCATCAGTTATGGTTCTTGTGATATTGCCAGGACACAAATAAATGTTAATAAATCCGGTTTGCTGTCGTTGTGACAGCCTCTTGGTTTGTATTGTTATATCTTGATTTGTCTTCCGAATTGATTGATGATTTATGATGTCGGTAAACTACTGCAGCCTTTATTTAAGACAATCCGTATCAAGACAAACTGTTTGGACCATTTGTTGTTTATTGTATTGTCTTTGTGTTTCATTCTACTTTAATTTGTCAGTTGTTAGAAGAAAATAAAATTAAAACAATGCTGAACTCCAACAAAAATTAAAAACGGCAAGTCCATAATCTGGCAAAATCAAAAGCTGAAACAAACACCTCAAACGAATGGATGACAACTATCATATTCCTGACTTTGTACAAACATTTTCTTATGTAGAAAAGGGTGGATTGAACCTGGTCCTATAGCAAGCCAAACCTACCACCCGTATGATAGACGCATTAAATTAACCACATTGACCATGATGTGTGAACAAAACAAAAAGACATAACAGGCAAACATTACAAAAATAGGGACAAAGCAGTCAGCGTTGAGTTACAATCTCAATCACTACAAAACAAACAAATATGTAACAAAGTAGCACAAAGAGGCATAAAGAAAAAAATATAAGGAAAAAAATAAAGAAAGAATACAAAAATACACCATAGGACGGTAGTGTCTTCTGTACCGATGCTGAAATGTTCTGATGTTGTTGATGATTCCTGATTCGCCAAATGTTTATAGGATCTTTTCAAATGTTTCGGTAACACACGGACATGAATACAAATGTTATGGTTGGTATATTTTAGGTAAAAAATATATAAAGCTGGGACATTTTCATAATGCTTTTCCGACACATTTTACCACCAGCAAAGACATGAAGACATGGTTTTGTAGTACTGGGGATAAACACCTTGTTGACGCTACTGCTGATTTAATTGTCAATATTATCAAAGGTAAGGATTGATCAATACCAAATAAACTCATCTTATATATAAGATTGACATTTTGTACGACAGACGTGCGTTCCGTCTACAAAATAACCAAGGAGAGTTGTAAATGTCTAAAATAAAAGTATTGCAAAATTTCAATCACTTAAGATTCAAGTCTTATACGCATATTTCGACTACAAAAGACTATTAAAAGTTATGTCCTTGTTTGAACAACGGTCAAATGTTGACTTATATGCAACATCTATATCTATTTTATTCTGAAATAATGAACAGAAACCCTCTATCAATGAAAATATGATAAGACATACAAGCCAGAGAATATCACATCAACTGGGAGATATTTATTTGATGCCTTCCATATGTATACATAGGCGCTGTTTAAATGTCCTTTTGCTATCGTTCGTCTCTTTTTAAGCATCCGGTGAAATAACTATTTGAACATACTTATTTTAGGTGTCAACAGGGTTTCATATCACGGAGATTGTTGCGTTATAACAGAGACACCAACAGAAAGACCCTACATTGATATGTTACATTCCCAACTTGGTGTTGCAATAGGTGGCAATGGGTACGGTGCCAAGTCCTGTGATGAGATAGGACGAATCGCAGCGGCAATGGTATTGAAAAATGAATGGGATTCAACTATTCCGAGGACAGTATTTCAGGCTAGATTTAAAGATGTGGATTCAAAGTTGTAGACAACATACACATTGATACAGATGTGTGCAAATTTGTAAATTACACATATCCTCAGTGATTGATATAATCCTGCATCCAGTTCATGTTAAGTTATGGGTATAGAAAACTCTAGAGGAAAGAACCGAGTACAAGATAATATCTTAACGTTTCAGAAACCAAAATGTGGACTACCATGCACAATGCAATGCAGAAGAGCTCACTGGATATAGTGCACAGTTGTTTTTCAGTTATAAAACTACTCTGGAGCCCATAAAATGCATTATAATCAACATTATTGTCATCCGAGATATATAATCTTATTTTTACCATTGTAATGAAAAAGCAAACACAAACTGCCAATACACTTGCCCTAATTGACCTTTCCCTTGAAAATCGATAAAGCGAAGGTTTGTTTTGTCAACATGATACCATGGTTATGCTCATGTTTTTCTAATGTTGTCAGTAGTGTGTTATGAGACTGCCCTCCGTAATCTCTCCCACAATTTTAATTACGGAGATTACGGAGCCCGTAATCCCCTCTAATCTTCTTAAGCCAGCTTATAATCCCCTCTAATCTTCTTAAGCCAGCTTATAATCCCCTCTAATCTTCTTAAGCCAGCTTATGGTACGATTTAAAGCAGCTTATGATGCAACTTTAAGCAGCTTATTATGCAATCAATCGGATAAAGATAATCCTTATCTTTTAATCTAGATTAGTGCTCCTCAATGTTTTTGTTCCTTTAAGCACATCATTGTGCAATCAATCGGATTAAGATAATCCTTATCTTTTAATCTAGATTAGTGCTCCTCAATGTTTTGTTCCTTTTTTTTTTATCCCGATAAGAGTTAACAATTGCTAATTATAATCTATTTGTTTTCGGATTAGAGAACCGAGTATTAACCCTTTTAATCCTGATTAGGATAAACAAATGCTAATTATAATATATTTGTTTTCGGATTAGAGAAACGACTCTTAATTTATATCCTAGATTAGAGGAATCCCTTTTGATAATTAACCAGTTGTTTCCAGACAATCAAAATCCAATTGTTTTCGAACTTAATTAGCGGATCCTTTGTTTGAATAAAGGGAATTAATTGTAACGGAAGGAGAGACAGGCTATTTTTTATTTTTACAGGAAATACTCTACACAACAGATTGCAAGAGAGAAGAAATATTAACAAACCGCTAACTGTATTTTCTAACAAACTAGTTGAGATAAGGATATTTAAAAAAAATGAAAAAAGTTTTTCTTTCTTTCTCTTTGTAAATTCTTGATATTATTTTCTTTCTTTTCTCAATTAGTTTGTTTAAAAATAAACACCTCGTTGTCTCATCTATATATAGTTTCTTTTAACACAAAATAATAACACATTTCATGTATTAATCATTTATTTAAAATATTCTAGATTGTATTTTTTTTTTTTTTTTAGTTAAAACATTTAAATTGTAACCATTTTTTTCTCTTCTTTTTTATTGTGAATATACTGTTTATGTCTCGTTGCACATACATTTTCTTTTGGGTTTCCAAATTAGTTTCTGTCTTTTTTGTCTTTTTATTTTGTTGGATGTATTCATTGTCACTATCTTCACTGTATTCATCTGTTTCTTCTTTCTCCTTATTTTCTTCTTCTGTTTTCTTTTCTTTATACGAGGTAGACTCGAATCGTACTTTGTTTGTTTTTTCTACATTCCTAAACAAACGAAGTGGAATGTTAGTAGACTTCAGAAATTGGTAGAATTGATGTATACCAGCTGTTAGTTTTCTACGACCAATTGGAACTGTTGAATCACGTATCAAGTCAACGATATGAGTGTTTGAAATAACTTTTCCGTCAATGCAAACTTCACCTTGTTCGTCCCACTTAATAGATGGTTGTTTTTGTAAGTAAAGCAAAAGTCGCAAAGCTTTGTCTTTATATCTAGATGGAAAAGTGATATTGATTAACGATTGTAAATCATCATGTAACGGTTTCTGGTCATAAGACAGATTGTGTTGGTCATTGTCTCGAGGTGGAGTGTCATTTAACACAACTTCCGCTTTCGATTGATCTTCGTTTTGTTTTTGTAAGACAGCCTCGAATTTATGTTTAGGAATAAGAATCATTTCCTTCGTCATTTTAAGTGAGCAAGCACAATCTTCACTACTATAGGAATGAGATTTGATCGATACTTTAAAAGAAGTCTCTTTCGATGTAAACGTTGGGTGTCCTCGGCAGTGATTTTACGAATAACCGTTTTGTACTCAAACAGTTTCTTTTTATTTAGCGGAGATAGTGTAACGACTCCATGTAAAATGTTATATATACATTCTAGTAGGATCTTAAATTGTTCGTTATTCATCGTTTTTATCATTGCGAGTCTTTGTTGATCCTCAGCGGAAGCCAATAAGGATAAAAAATTAACGTGTCTAATCACTTGCTTACTCATAGCTTTTTAAGTATTATTTCGGAAGAAAAACCACACAGTTCTCTCCAATGAATATATTTGTTCTAAGTAAATAAAGTTTGTCTGTGTGAGCGCTCTAATCAAGGTGTTTGGAAAGGTAAAAGTGAATGATCTCCCTTTGACATGGTTTGAGTTCTTCTTTTTTCACATATCGTTGAAATCAAAGTTTTAGTTCGAGTTTTATATGTTTGATACAAACGTATATTTTTTTATTTGGTTTGTTTTTGGTTGTGTTTAAGTTTTGATGAAAAACATTTAATTAAATGAATGTTTACCACTCTTGCACAAAATTTCCAAGTTGGTTTTCAAACTTAATAAATTACATGAAAGCAGGTAAATGACCAGCAACAATGTAAAAAAAAAACTTTAAAAAATGCACCAGTTCTATAGCGAAGAAATTTTAAAAGACGAACAGGAAGAAAAAAAAAACCAACAAGTAAAAGAATTATATTTGAATGTTTATTAGACAAATAGAAATATTAAACAGAGAAAAAGAAATGTCATATAATGTGGTTGTGTCATAACATAATCTAAATAGGACAAAATACAACAAACAGTATTAGGTATGAATTTAGTGTTCTACTTTGATCTGACGATTTTCCGTTATTTCAAAATAGCCAGAGTTTTCGGCTACAATGAGTAAAGAGACAGTTTCTGGTAAGGGTGATGCAAATTGACATTCAAGTCTTACTTTTCCTTGCTTTACCAGTGACAGATAGTTGGCATCTGAAAAGTGAGGTTGTAAATCAAAACAGAATAAAGCATATCCATTGTTGAAGTCCGATCTAGTTATTTCATTCCCCGCATCTCCGCCCCACTTTCCACAGTTTTCAAACATTTTAACGTATGCTGCAACATTTGTTGCACCCCTGTCTTCGTTGAATTGTAGTTTCAAAGGAATTCCATCTACAGGAACTCCATCACAGTACAAAGTTATTTGTTGCAAGTCAAAATGTTGAAAATTCCACGGATTAAGTTGATAATCACCGTTCACGGCGTTTGTCGAAGTTAGACCCATGATGATTCGTTTTGGTTTCACGTCTTGGAAAATGTTCTCCAACACTGCATTCGTACTACCCATCATGAGAGTAATATGTTTCATTACTGTTTTTGTATAGGGATATTTAGCATTCGTTGATTTCAATGCTTCCGAATGAGCAAAAATGATAGCTGGATTGACCTTAATTTTACACACTTTAACGACAATATCTTCAATGACAACATCATAGTCCGCATCGTCTTCGCTTGACATTAGACAAAAACTCGGTCTACTTCTGAAAAGTTTCAATTTTACGTCAACCATATTTAATAAGTAACGATCCATTTCAAAAAGATCGTGAAACAACATTCCTTCCATATCAAGGCTCTTAGAATTACCTATCAGTTTTTTCCTTTCGTAAAGACCCGTGTTAGTATCAAATGAGTCCATGTGTCCACTTCTGTCCTTATAAAACAACGCACTCGTTAGTTGTGATGCTTTTGCATCTTGTCCATAATCGAGTAGCGTTTTCATCATGCATTTGTACGAGTAGTTGGTATTACTTGATGATACCAATGAACCTTGTAGGTAACAGTCGACCTGAGAAAAAAGTGCATAGAAAAATCCATTTACTGGTGCCACCTTTGAATCTATAGCAATATTGTCTCCATTGCTATGTTTTACACGCAACTTAACATACAGTTTCGACCGTCTGAGATCGATGTATTCTAGTCCGTTCTGGGTACACAAATTAAATTCTATTGGGTTGTAGGCTGTTACTTGTGATGTAGGCCGACATTCTTCATACGAAATTGACTCAACTCCTAACTGGTATGGAGGTATCTCGAAAACTTCTAATTGTGACGGAATAGCTTCTGTGAAGTTGTTCTGTGATGTTAGTAAAGCCATTTTTAATTCATGTACTCTGAAAAAACGTCTCGTTTTGGTTCTCTTTTCTTTTTGCATACGCCAACTCCACTGCTGGTTGCCTTATGACTGGTCTTTCGTTTACGTTTTTTTCCTTTTATATGCAAACCCTCATCTTCTAAAGACTCTTTAGCCATTTCGACCATTTGCGCACTTGGACTAACTAGATGAATATTGTACTTTTCATTAGATTTCGACGAGGTTGACGGCGATTTTTGATTTTCAATAGGTATCATAAAAGACCCATTACGTCCGGTATTTTTAATGTGCGTTATATACGTTTTGTTATTCCCCTGCACAACATTTTGATAATATTTCGACCACTTCTCCATGCTTGGAATGTACATTTTGTCTGCATTCATCGTTGACACTTCCCCTTTCTTTTTCTAATATGTAGTGTACAGGACAAACGTTGATTTAAAAATGACGCTTGTTCTCCACTTTCGTCGAAAATATGTATTTCTAAGTCGCGGATTTCAGTTTTTTTCACAGGTACGAAAATAGGGTTAGAAAAAACGTAATTCCAAGTATTGTTTGGTGTAGGAAATACACGTCGTAAAAGTGAAAACTCATTGTGAAACAGACTTACACCCATACATACGTCACAAAAAATGTATAGTTCGTGTTTGGTTTTTTTAACAGTTGAAATTTTCTCCTTGGAATAAAAATCCAAAACAGCTATTTCCCACTTTCCTTCTAAATACAACGTGTCACTTAGGTGAACCTTGAAATTTGAAGGTATATTTTCAGGATAATACTTATTTGATTGATCGTTGAATAAGAAAATAATGTGATCCTCGTCAATATCGTCGTTTGTCATGATAATGTTTGAATGTCTTCCTCGGGAATGTATTGGTTATACTTATCAGGCCAACCTTGAAACTTACATAAAAACTCGGTCTTTCCTCGCCTTTTACGCTTTTTCAGAACTTTCTCTACAACCCAGAGTGATTCATCTGATTTATCAACAGCCTGAAGTTCAGCAGAATAATATTCACCAGAAATTTCCTCATCGTTATAAAAAGAGCTCAATTTATAAATCTTGATGTTCTGTTTTTTAAATCTCCGTACAACTTTGAAGATCTCATCCGTCCATTTTTGACTATAACTTCTGTCAAAGATGTGTCGCGTATAAGCAATTCTAACAAGAGAACCGATTTTAAATTTGTAACTCTTCCGCCGTTGCAATCTTCTTTTTCTCTTCAAATCTGCTTCGGTTTTAAGTTTTTGTGGGTTTTTGGTATTTGGCCGACTCGTCTTATCAGGAGATTTCTTTTTATTCAAGTATTGTTGAACCCATACATCCGCTTCGTTTTCCGGTGTAACGTCGTTGGGTGCAATATTGTTTAGGGACCTGTGTGGTGTTGCATTGTAGCTCTTTACAAATTTTTGTAAATTGTCAATGTACCGATACGTTCTCTTTTTAGTAAAGTAACGATAAAATTTATTTTTTATGGTTTGTATCACACGCTCTGCATAGTTTGCTTTTATCTCGTTCTTAGTTACAAAATGTCGCACTCCTCTTTCCTTGAAAAGTTTTTGAACAACCTTTGACTTGAAACATCCATCAACGTCCGAGCGGATCTTGTCTACCTTTGCTGTTTGCAGAATTTTTTCAAAAGCTTTGGCTATGTCAACACCTTTTTTACTCTTTGATGGTTGCATCCAAAGACGTCGACTAAAGCAATCGATGGCAACTAGTATAAAATTATATCCAGAGTTCCATTGTGATAAATTACTTACTTGCATTAGGTCGACGTCCATTAAGTTACCAATTCCTGTTGTATACACACGTAATCTTCTAAAAGAACGCCTGGGAGTTTTTTGTAAGGAATAATTGTCTTGTGCATTTAACCATCTCTTTATTTTGTGGTAACCAATTTTTTTCCCATCCGCATTAACAATGTGATAAAGTTTGCTAGCTGAGGAAAAAGAACTCGGATTTTCTATATTGTAATAAATTGGTGTCAAAAGATTGTTCACTTCTTCATCCATCGTGTTATACTGAACTTATATCCAAACAAACTCTTGAGAAATATACATAAAAATGAGAATTTTAAAACCAGTGAAAATGTACAATAAAATTCTATTTACCGTCCTCATTTTACCATAATAAATAAGTGTGTACCTTTGATCACTATGCATGTATGTTTACGTCTCAATGTCTTTATTCCACTAAAGTATCACCAATAAACACTTGTTATTAATATTTAACAAAAAAACAAACTACTAGTTAGAGTTGGAGAGTTTTTAAATGCTTGTATTAATTTTCTTCTTTTAAACTATAACAAGTTGAGAATATGTACATTTTTATTTTCAAAACAAATATAAAACAAGATAAAAAAAAATATATTAAATGCAGACACACACTAAATAAAAAAAAAAATAGTAAACAAAATAGAAACAGGAAAAGAAAGTAAAAAAACATTTTCTGACTTTGTCTAGCGAAAAAAGTATGAAAAGATATTTAAGACCATCAAGCAAATTGTCCAGTTGGAACATGGAGATTGGGTAACATAGCACAATTGTTTTATTCTTCTATGAAGACCACGAATAATTTATATCTAATATTTTTTCTACAGTCGTGATTTTAATGCACTTATATTTACACACCGCTTAGAAATGAAGAAAAGATTTACACAACTGCGTAAGGTCCATTTAAATTAAAGACCACTCAATTTATTAAAAAAAAAGAGTGTATAATTTGTTGGTATGCTTGTTGTTGTTTGATTTTAATTAAAATGATTGGGTGTTTTTTTAATAATTAGGTGTTTTTTTTTTAGTTCATACTAGTTAATCATTTACCAATGAATATGTATGTTCAATATGTAATATTTGTCACTGTAATTTTAACAAACGTTAATGATTCCGATGAATATGTATGTGCTATATGATATATTTGTCACTGTACGTTTTATACACGTTCTCTTTTTAGCAAAGTAACGATAAAATTTATTTTTTATGGTTTGTATCACACGCTCTGCATAGTTTGCTTTTATCTCGTTCTTAGTTACAAAATGTCGCACTCCTCTTTCCTTGAAAAGTTTTTGAACAACCTTTGACTTGAAACATCCATCAACGTCCGAGCGGATCTTGTCTACCTTTGCTGTGTGCAGAATTTTTTCAAAAGCTTTGGCTATGTCAACACCTTTTTTACTCTTTGATGGTTGCATCCAAAGACGTCGACTAAAGCAATCGATGGCAACTAGTATAAAATTATATCCAGAGTTCCATTGTGATAAATTACTTACTTGCATTAGGTCGACGTCCATTAAGTTACCAATTCCTGTTGTATACACACGTAATCTTCTAAAAGAACGCCTGGGAGTTTTTTGTAAGGAATAATTGTCTTGTGCATTTAACCATCTCTTTATTTTGTGGTAACCAATTTTTTTCCCATCCGCATTAACAATGTGATAAAGTTTGCTAGCTGAGGAAAAAGAACTCGGATTTTCTATATTGTAATAAATTGGTGTCAAAAGATTGTTCACTTCTTCATCCATCGTGTTATACTGAACTTATATCCAAACAAACTCTTGAGAAATATACATAAAAATGAGAATTTTAAAACCAGTGAAAATGTACAATAAAATTCTATTTACCGTCCTCATTTTACCATAATAAATAAGTGTGTACCTTTGATCACTATGCATGTATGTTTACGTCTCAATGTCTTTATTCCACTAAAGTATCACCAATAAACACTTGTTATTAATATTTAACAAAAAAACAAACTACTAGTTAGAGTTGGAGAGTTTTTAAATGCTTGTATTAATTTTCTTCTTTTAAACTATAACAAGTTGAGAATATGTACATTTTTATTTTCAAAACAAATATAAAACAAGATAAAAAAAAATATATTAAATGCAGACACACACTAAATAAAAAAAAAAATAGTAAACAAAATAGAAACAGGAAAAGAAAGTAAAAAAACATTTTCTGACTTTGTCTAGCGAAAAAAGTATGAAAAGATATTTAAGACCATCAAGCAAATTGTCCAGTTGGAACATGGAGATTGGGTAACATAGCACAATTGTTTTATTCTTCTATGAAGACCACGAATAATTTATATCTAATATTTTTTTTACAGTCGTGATTTTAATGCACTTATATTTACACACCGCTTAGAAATGAAGAAAAGATTTACACAACTGCGTAAGGTCCATTTAAATTAAAGACCACTCAATTTATTAAAAAAAAAAGAGTGTATAATTTGTTGGTATGCTTGTTGTTGTTTGATTTTAATTAAAATGATTGGGTGTTTTTTAATAATTAGGTGTTTTTTTTTAGTTCATACTAGTTAATCATTTACCAATGAATATGTATGTTCAATATGTAATATTTGTCACTGTAATTTTAACAAACGTTAATGATTCCGATGAATATGTATGTGCTATATGATATATTTGTCACTGTACGTTTTATACACGTGAGGTGCGAAACTGTATTCTAGTAAATCATGTGCCAGTGAATATGTATGTAATATTCGTCACTGTACGCTTAACAAACGATGTCTTTTCGTCTTTTTTATCCTCGATGTTGTCAGATATTTTTTTTTCAATTTATGAATTTGATTGTCATTCTTGTATCTTTAGTCCCTCTTTTAAGACTTTTTTCATAATTTCCATTTAATACAAATAATGAATGAGATAGAGATGATTTATAACGCTTTCGTGTTCGAGGAGCGAAAAGGGAGAATGTATATATATCTTTGTAAGTTAAAAAAACAAACATTGATTAAACTATATCATTTATGTGAGGAAAAGAAGCAAATTGAACAGTGGAAGAAGGATCTTCTTTCCAATGTGTTCTTTACCTATAATTAATTGAAAGAGAAAAAAAAATTGACTTTTTTTAAAACGTATTTAAAGGTATGAGTGATAAGCGACGTGGTTCCTTTATTATACTTAGCAACATGGAAGAGACAAGAAGCAATACGGAGAGCACACAAACGACTTGGCGCTTCATGGGAGAAAATATTCCCAAAGCAGAAATCGTGTATTTCTGTCAAATAATTATTGTAATAACAATTGTTATAGCATCACTTGTTAATATAACAATGCAAAATGGAAACACTGAATTATGGATTAGTTTATTGAGTGGGTGTACTGGATATATTTTACCAAATCCATCCATCCGAAAAGTTTAATTAAAAAAACATGGCTATGCATGCACGAATATGGTATGACCCTACGCATGAATATACCTGTATTTAAATCACCGTATATAAAAACACCACAGTCATCATGACTCAGTGTCAAATTGATTTGGTGAGAGAAGCAACCAAATGTGATTACGAACACCTCGACACAAATTTATTGAAGAGAGAAGCTGTGTTTACCATTGACGACGAGACTAAAGTAATTATTAAGAAAACAGGAAGACGACTACAGCAAAAGACATTCATTCATATCGTTGTAAAGGGTAAAAAAATCAAAATCAACAGAGACGTGTGGCTAAAATTGTGTAATCTGAAAGAGAGTATAGTGTTTCTACATTCTTTTATTGAAGATCACTAAACTTCATTTGTTTTGAGAACAATCGCCATGTCGGGCATGGAGAAGAAGCTTCTAACTACAGTCTTGATCTATTCCTTTGCCGAGGTGTTACAGGAATTGATTACAAAGAAAACGAAAGAAACGTGTTCTGGTTGCCAAGTTGAACACCCCAGTCAACATAACCACGAATGTTTGATGAAAAGCGAGCAGGAGCACTTGGAAAGACATTTTGAAACAGCATGTCGTTCGTTTTTACTTTTAGATGTGTTGATTAAATTCAGAGAAGACGTAAAAAAACTGAACATGTCTTCAGAATTTGTGTGCAATTACTTCCTACTTAATGTGATCGTATTGGACAGACTACGTAGTCAAACAATAAAAGACAATGTTTACCGTTTAATGGAAAAAAGAATCAAATCACGTGAACACTTAATATGACATTTTTATTTTTTTTTAATTTCTTCATATATTGTACATTGTATGTAATTTAATTTATTATTTATATTCTTGTATTCATGTTTGAAATTTTGTGCGTTCAATAAATATTACTTGGCTTGTTTTCTTTTTGAAATTTGTTGGTAGAACTGAGGCTTTTCTTTCACGATTTGGTTTTACAATGTTGGTTTTCAATATTCTGTGGTCAAATGATTTTTAACAGTTTTTGCATTGTTGGTTGAGAACGGAAGCTTAACACGTCAAAAAGGAACACGGATGCCAAAACGTAAAAAAAACCATACCAAAATATAAAAAAAGAAGCTAAATACATGTAAAAAGAAAAATCAACAAAAAATACTTATGTATCAAACATATAAAACTCGAACTTAAACTTTATTTCAGTCATTTGTGGGAAAATAAAAACTGAAAAAACTCAGACCATGGCAAGTGGAGATCGTACGCTTTTACCTTTCCAAGCACCATGTTCTATTTTAATTGTGGGACCGACACAAAGTGGAAAAACTATGTTGACTTAATCACACGCTCTGCATAGTTTGCTTTTATCTCGTTCTTAGTTACAAAATGTCGCACTCCTCTTTCCTTGAAAAGTTTTTGAACAACCTTTGACTTGAAACATCCATCAACGTCCGAGCGGATCTTGTCTACCTTTGCTGTTTGCAGAATTTTTTCAAAAGCTTTGGCTATGTCAACACCTTTTTTACTCTTTGATGGTTGCATCCAAAGACGTCGACTAAAGCAATCGATGGCAACTAGTATAAAATTATATCCAGAGTTCCATTGTGATAAATTACTTACTTGCATTAGGTCGACGTCCATTAAGTTACCAATTCCTGTTGTATACACACGTAATCTTCTAAAAGAACGCCTGGGAGTTTTTTGTAAGGAATAATTGTCTTGTGCATTTAACCATCTCTTTATTTTGTGGTAACCAATTTTTTTCCCATCCGCATTAACAATGTGATAAAGTTTGCTAGCTGAGGAAAAAGAACTCGGATTTTCTATATTGTAATAAATTGGTGTCAAAAGATTGTTCACTTCTTCATCCATCGTGTTATACTGAACTTATATCCAAACAAACTCTTGAGAAATATACATAAAAATGAGAATTTTAAAACCAGTGAAAATGTACAATAAAATTCTATTTACCGTCCTCATTTTACCATAATAAATAAGTGTGTACCTTTGATCACTATGCATGTATGTTTACGTCTCAATGTCTTTATTCCACTAAAGTATCACCAATAAACACTTGTTATTAATATTTAACAAAAAAACAAACTACTAGTTAGAGTTGGAGAGTTTTTAAATGCTTGTATTAATTTTCTTCTTTTAAACTATAACAAGTTGAGAATATGTACATTTTTATTTTCAAAACAAATATAAAACAAGATAAAAAAAAATATATTAAATGCAGACACACACTAAAATAAAAAAAAATAGTAAACAAAATAGAAACAGGAAAAGAAAGTAAAAAAACATTTTCTGACTTTGTCTAGCGAAAAAAGTATGAAAAGATATTTAAGACCATCAAGCAAATTGTCCAGTTGGAACATGGAGATTGGGTAACATAGCACAATTGTTTTATTCTTCTATGAAGACCACGAATAATTTATATCTAATATTTTTTTTACAGTCGTGATTTTAATGCACTTATATTTACACACCGCTTAGAAATGAAGAAAAGATTTACACAACTGCGTAAGGTCCATTTAAATTACAGACCACTCAATTTATTAAAAAAAAAAGAGTGTATAATTTGTTGGTATGCTTGTTGTTGTTTGATTTTAATTAAAATGATTGGGTGTTTTTTAATAATTAGGTTTTTTTTTTTAGTTCATACTAGTTAATCATTTACCAATGAATATGTATGTTCAATATGTAATATTTGTCACTGTAATTTTAACAAACGTTAATGATTCCGATGAATATGTATGTGCTATATGATATATTTGTCACTGTACGTTTTATACACGTGAGGTGCGAAACTGTATTCTAGTAAATCATGTGCCAGTGAATATGTATGTAATATTCGTCACTGTACGCTTAACAAACGATGTCTTTTCGTCTTTTTTATCCTCGATGTTGTCAGATATTTTTTTTTCAATTTATGAATTTGATTGTCATTCTTGTATCTTTAGTCCCTCTTTTAAGACTTTTTTCATAATTTCCATTTAATACAAATAATGAATGAGATAGAGATGATTTATAACGCTTTCGTGTTCGAGGAGCGAAAAGGGAGAATGTATATATATCTTTGTAAGTTAAAAAAACAAACATTGATTAAACTATATCATTTATGTGAGGAAAAGAAGCAAATTGAACAGTGGAAGAAGGATCTTCTTTCCAATGTGTTCTTTACCTATAATTAATTGAAAGAGAAAAAAAAACGACTTTTTTTAAAACGTATTTAAAGGTATGAGTGATAAGCGACGTGGTTCCTTTATTATACTTAGCAACATGGAAGAGACAAGAAGCAATACGGAGAGCACACAAACGACTTGGCGCTTCATGGGAGAAAATATTCCCAAAGCAGAAATCGTGTATTTCTGTCAAATAATTATTGTAATAACAATTGTTATAGCATCACTTGTTAATATAACAATGCAAAATGGAAACACTGAATTATGGATTAGTTTATTGAGTGGGTGTACTGGATATATTTTACCAAATCCATCCATCCGAAAAGTTTAATTAAAAAAACATGGCTATGCATGCACGAATATGGTATGACCCTACGCATGAATATACCTGTATTTAAATCACCGTATATAAAAACACCACAATCATCATGACTCAGTGTCAAATTGATTTGGTGAGAGAAGCAACCAAATGTGATTACGAACACCTCGACACAAATTTATTGAAGAGAGAAGCTGTGTTTACCATTGACGACGAGACTAAAGTAATTATTAAGAAAACAGGAAGACGACTACAGCAAAAGACATTCATTCATATCGTTGTAAAGGGTAAAAAAATCAAAATCAACAGAGACGTGTGGCTAAAATTGTGTAATCTGAAAGAGAGTATAGTGTTTCTACATTCTTTTATTGAAGATCACTAAACTTCATTTGTTTTGAGAACAATCGCCATGTCGGGCATGGAGAAGAAGCTTCTAACTACAGTCTTGATCTATTCCTTTGCCGAGGTGTTACAGGAATTGATTACAAAGAAAACGAAAGAAACGTGTTCTGGTTGCCAAGTTGAACACCCCAGTCAACATAACCACGAATGTTTGATGAAAAGCGAGCAGGAGCACTTGGAAAGACATTTTGAAACAGCATGTCGTTCGTTTTTACTTTTAGATGTGTTGATTAAATTCAGAGAAGACGTAAAAAAACTGAACATGTCTTCAGAATTTGTGTGCAATTACTTCCTACTTAATGTGATCGTATTGGACAGACTACGTAGTCAAACAATAAAAGACAATGTTTACCGTTTAATGGAAAAAAGAATCAAATCACGTGAACACTTAATATGACATTTTTATTTTTTTTAATTTCTTCATATATTGTACATTGTATGTAATTTAATTTATTATTCATATTCTTGTATTCATGTTTGAAATTTTGTGCGTTCAATAAATATTACTTGGCTTGTTTTCTTTTTGAAATTTGTTGGTAGAACTGAGGCTTTTCTTTCACGATTTGGTTTTACAATGTTGGTTTTCAATATTCTGTGGTCAAATGATTTTTAACAGTTTTTGCATTGTTGGTTGAGAACGGAAGCTTAACACGTCAAAAAGGAACACGGATGCCAAAACGTAAAAAAAACCATACCAAAATATAAAAAAAGAGCTAAATACATGTAAAAAGAAAAATCAACAAAAAATACTTATGTATCAAACATATAAAACTCGAACTTAAACTTTATTTCAGTCATTTGTGGGAAAATAAAAACTGAAAAAACTCAGACCATGGCAAGTGGAGATCGTACGCTTTTACCTTTCCAAGCACCATGTTCTATTTTAATTGTGGGACCGACACAAAGTGGAAAAACTATGTTGACTTAATCACACGCTCTGCATAGTTTGCTTTTATCTCGTTCTTAGTTACAAAATGTCGCACTCCTCTTTCCTTGAAAAGTTTTTGAACAACCTTTGACTTGAAACATCCATCAACGTCCGAGCGGATCTTGTCTACCTTTGCTGTTTGCAGAATTTTTTCAAAAGCTTTGGCTATGTCAACACCTTTTTTACTCTTTGATGGTTGCATCCAAAGACGTCGACTAAAGCAATCGATGGCAACTAGTATAAAATTATTTCCAGAGTTCCATTGTGATAAATTACTTACTTGCATTAGGTCGACGTCCATTAAGTTACCAATTCCTGTTGTATACACACGTAATCTTCTAAAAGAACGCCTGGGAGTTTTTTGTAAGGAATAATTGTCTTGTGCATTTAACCATCTCTTTATTTTGTGGTAACCAATTTTTTTCCCATCCGCATTAACAATGTGATAAAGTTTGCTAGCTGAGGAAAAAGAACTCGGATTTTCTATATTGTAATAAATTGGTGTCAAAAGATTGTTCACTTCTTCATCCATCGTGTTATACTGAACTTATATCCAAACAAACTCTTGAGAAATATACATAAAAATGAGAATTTTAAAACCAGTGAAAATGTACAATAAAATTCTATTTACCGTCCTCATTTTACCATAATAAATAAGTGTGTACCTTTGATCACTATGCATGTATGTTTACGTCTCAATGTCTTTATTCCACTAAAGTATCACCAATAAACACTTGTTATTAATATTTAACAAAAAAACAAACTACTAGTTAGAGTTGGAGAGTTTTTAAATGCTTGTATTAATTTTCTTCTTTTAAACTATAACAAGTTGAGAATATGTACATTTTTATTTTCAAAACAAATATAAAACAAGATAAAAAAAAATATATTAAATGCAGACACACACTAAATAAAAAAAAAATAGTAAACAAAATAGAAACAGGAAAAGAAAGTAAAAAAACATTTTCTGACTTTGTCTAGCGAAAAAAGTATGAAAAGATATTTAAGACCATCAAGCAAATTGTCCAGTTGGAACATGGAGATTGGGTAACATAGCACAATTGTTTTATTCTTCTATGAAGACCACGAATAATTTATATCTAATATTTTTTTTACAGTCGTGATTTTAATGCACTTATATTTACACACCGCTTAGAAATGAAGAAAAGATTTACACAACTGCGTAAGGTCCATTTAAATTAAAGACCACTCAATTTATTAAAAAAAAAAGAGTGTATAATTTGTTGGTATGCTTGTTGTTGTTTGATTTTAATTAAAATGATTGGGTGTTTTTTAATAATTAGGTGTTTTTTTTTAGTTCATACTAGTTAATCATTTACCAATGAATATGTATGTTCAATATGTAATATTTGTCACTGTAATTTTAACAAACGTTAATGATTCCGATGAATATGTATGTGCTATATGATATATTTGTCACTGTACGTTTTATACACGTTCTCTTTTTAGTAAAGTAACGATAAAATTTATTTTTTATGGTTTGTATCACACGCTCTGCATAGTTTGCTTTTATCTCGTTCTTAGTTACAAAATGTCGCACTCCTCTTTCCTTGAAAAGTTTTTGAACAACCTTTGACTTGAAACATCCATCAACGTCCGAGCGGATCTTGTCTACCTTTGCTGTTTGCAGAATTTTTTCAAAAGCTTTGGCTATGTCAACACCTTTTTTACTCTTTGATGGTTGCATCCAAAGACGTCGACTAAAGCAATCGATGGCAACTAGTATAAAATTATATCCAGAGTTCCATTGTGATAAATTACTTACTTGCATTAGGTCGACGTCCATTAAGTTACCAATTCCTGTTGTATACACACGTAATCTTCTAAAAGAACGCCTGGGAGTTTTTTGTAAGGAATAATTGTCTTGTGCATTTAACCATCTCTTTATTTTGTGGTAACCAATTTTTTTCCCATCCGCATTAACAATGTGATAAAGTTTGCTAGCTGAGGAAAAAGAACTCGGATTTTCTATATTGTAATAAATTGGTGTCAAAAGATTGTTCACTTCTTCATCCATCGTGTTATACTGAACTTATATCCAAACAAACTCTTGAGAAATATACATAAAAATGAGAATTTTAAAACCAGTGAAAATGTACAATAAAATTCTATTTACCGTCCTCATTTTACCATAATAAATAAGTGTGTACCTTTGATCACTATGCATGTATGTTTACGTCTCAATGTCTTTATTCCACTAAAGTATCACCAATAAACACTTGTTATTAATATTTAACAAAAAAACAAACTACTAGTTAGAGTTGGAGAGTTTTTAAATGCTTGTATTAATTTTCTTCTTTTAAACTATAACAAGTTGAGAATATGTACATTTTTATTTTCAAAACAAATATAAAACAAGATAAAAAAAAATATATTAAATGCAGACACACACTAAATAAAAAAAAAAATAGTAAACAAAATAGAAACAGGAAAAGAAAGTAAAAAAACATTTTCTGACTTTGTCTAGCGAAAAAAGTATGAAAAGATATTTAAGACCATCAAGCAAATTGTCCAGTTGGAACATGGAGATTGGGTAACATAGCACAATTGTTTTATTCTTCTATGAAGACCACGAATAATTTATATCTAATATTTTTTTTACAGTCGTGATTTTAATGCACTTATATTTACACACCGCTTAGAAATGAAGAAAAGATTTACACAACTGCGTAAGGTCCATTTAAATTAAAGACCACTCAATTTATTAAAAAAAAAAGAGTGTATAATTTGTTGGTATGCTTGTTGTTGTTTGATTTTAATTAAAATGATTGGGTGTTTTTTAATAATTAGGTGGTTTTTTTTAGTTCATACTAGTTAATCATTTACCAATGAATATGTATGTTCAATATGTAATATTTGTCACTGTAATTTTAACAAACGTTAATGATTCCGATGAATATGTATGTGCTATATGATATATTTGTCACTGTACGTTTTATACACGTGAGGTGCGAAACTGTATTCTAGTAAATCATGTACCAGTGAATATGTATGTAATATTCGTCACTGTACGCTTAACAAACGATGTCTTTTCGTCTTTTTTATCCTCGATGTTGTCAGATATTTTTTTTTCAATTTATGAATTTGATTGTCATTCTTGTATCTTTAGTCCCTCTTTTAAGACTTTTTTCATAATTTCCATTTAATACAAATAATGAATGAGATAGAGATGATTTATAACGCTTTCGTGTTCGAGGAGCGAAAAGGGAGAATGTATATATATCTTTGTAAGTTAAAAAAACAAACATTGATTAAACTATATCATTTATGTGAGGAAAAGAAGCAAATTGAACAGTGGAAGAAGGATCTTCTTTCCAATGTGTTCTTTACCTATAATTAATTGAAAGAGAAAAAAAAAATGACTTTTTTTAAAACGTATTTAAAGGTATGAGTGATAAGCGACGTGGTTCCTTTATTATACTTAGCAACATGGAAGAGACAAGAAGCAATACGGAGAGCACACAAACGACTTGGCGCTTCATGGGAGAAAATATTCCCAAAGCAGAAATCGTGTATTTCTGTCAAATAATTATTGTAATAACAATTGTTATAGCATCACTTGTTAATATAAAAAACATGGCTATGCATGCACGAATATGGTATGACCCTACGCATGAATATACCTGTATTTAAATCACCGTATATAAAAACACCACAGTCATCATGACTCAGTGTCAAATTGATTTGGTGAGAGAAGCAACCAAATGTGATTACGAACACCTCGACACAAATTTATTGAAGAGAGAAGCTGTGTTTACCATTGACGACGAGACTAAAGTAATTATTAAGAAAACAGGAAGACGACTACAGCAAAAGACATTCATTCATATCGTTGTAAAGGGTAAAAAAATCAAAATCAACAGAGACGTGTGGCTAAAATTGTGTAATCTGAAAGAGAGTATAGTGTTTCTACATTCTTTTATTGAAGATCACTAAACTTCATTTGTTTTGAGAACAATCGCCATGTCGGGCATGGAGAAGAAGCTTCTAACTACAGTCTTGATCTATTCTTTTGCCGAGGTGTTACAGGAATTGATTACAAAGAAAACGAAAGAAACGTGTTCTGGTTGCCAAGTTGAACACCCCAGTCAACATAACCACGAATGTTTGATGAAAAGCGAGCAGGAGCACTTGGAAAGACATTTTGAAACAGCATGTCGTTCGTTTTTACTTTTAGATGTGTTGATTAAATTCAGAGAAGACGTAAAAAAACTGAACATGTCTTCAGAATTTGTGTGCAATTACTTCCTACTTAATGTGATCGTATTGGACAGACTACGTAGTCAAACAATAAAAGACAATGTTTACCGTTTAATGGAAAAAAGAATCAAATCACGTGAACACTTAATATGACATTTTTATTTTTTTTTAATTTCTTCATACATTGTACATTGTATGTAATTTAATTTATTATTTATATTCTTGTATTCATGTTTGAAATTTTGTGCGTTCAATAAATATTACTTGGCTTGTTTTCTTTTTGAAATTTGTTGGTAGAACTGAGGCTTTTCTTTCACGATTTGGTTTTACAATGTTGGTTTTCAATATTCTGTGGTCAAATGATTTTTAACAGTTTTTGCATTGTTGGTTGAGAACGGAAGCTTAACACGTCAAAAAGGAACACGGATGCCAAAACGTAAAAAAAACCATACCAAAATATAAAAAAAGAAGCTAAATACATGTAAAAAGAAAAATCAACAAAAAATACTTATGTATCAAACATATAAAACTCGAACTTAAACTTTATTTCAGTCATTTGTGGGAAAATAAAAACTGAAAAAACTCAGACCATGGCAAGTGGAGATCGTACGCTTTTACCTTTCCAAGCACCATGTTCTATTTTAATTGTGGGACCGACACAAAGTGGAAAAACTATGTTGACTTTTCGCATAATTAAACAAGCTGGGGGTATGTTTTCATCCCCTCCTGTAAAAATTGTATATTGCTATTCTGTTTATCAAGAATTATTCACAAGTATGGAAAAAGAAATAAACAATATAACTTTTCATGAAGGTTTACCAAGCAGTGATCAAGTGGATGCATGGTCAGAAAAAAGGGAACACATGCTTCTGGTTTTAGACGATTTGCTCGCAACAGCAGTGAACGATGTGGAAGTTTTAAATTTATTTACGGTAAAATCTCATCATCAAAACATAAGTCTTTTAATGCTTACTCAGAATTTATATCATTCTCCGGGTAAATTCATGCGCACCATTTCCCTGAATGCATCTTACATTATTTGTCTGAAAAATCATCGTGATCAACACCAGTTAACCGTACTTGCTAAACAAATTTTACCAGGTCAGGTGAAATATTTCATGTCGGCCTACGAACTCGCCACCAAAAAAAAATACGGATACTTGACGATTGATTTGAGCGCTCACACAGACAAACTTTATTTACTTAGAACAAATATATTCATTGGAGAGAACTGTGTGGTTTTTCTTCCGAAATAATACTTAAAAAGCTATGAGTAAGCAAGTGATTAGACACGTTAATTTTCTATCCTTATTGGCTTCCGCTGAGGATCAACAAAGACTCGCAATGATAAAAACGATGAATAATGAACAATTTAAGATCCTACTAGAATGTATATACAACATTTTACATGGAGTCGTTACACTATCTCCGCTAAATAAAAAGAAACTGTTGGAGTACAAAACGGTTATTCGTAAAATCACTGCCGAGGACACCCAACGTTTACATCGAAAGAGACTTCTTTTAAAGTATCGATCAAATCTCATTCCTATAGTAGTAAAGATTGTGCTTGCTCACTTAAAATGACGAAGGAAATGATTCTTATTCCTAAACATAAATTCGAGGCTGTCTTACAAAAACAAAACGAAGATCAATCGAAAGCGGAAGTGGTGTTAAATGACACTCCACCTCGAGACAATGACCAACACAATCTTTTTTATGACCAGAAACCGTTACATGATGATTTACAATCGTTAATCAATATCACTATTCCATCTAGATATAAAGACAAAGCCTTGCGACTTTTGCTTTACTTACAAAAACAACCATCTATTAAGTGGGACGAACAAGGTGAAGTTTGCATTGACGGAAAAGTTATTTCAAACACTCATATCGTTGACTTGATACGTGATTCAACAGTTCCAATTGGTCGTAGAAAACTAACAGCTGGTATACATCAATTCTACCAATTTCTGAAGTCTACTGACATTCCACTTTGTTTGTTTAGGAATGTCGAAAAAACAAACAAAGTACGATTCGAGTCTACCTCTTATAAAGAAAAGAAAACAGAAGAAGAAAATAAGGAGAAAGAAGAAACAGATGAATACAGTGAAGATAGTGACAATGAATACATCCAACGGAATAAAAAGACAAAAAAGACAGAAACTAATTTGGAAACCCAAAAGAAAATGTATGTGCAACGAGACATAAACAGTATATTTACAATAAAAAAGAAGAGAAAAAAATGGTTACAATTTAAATGTTTTAACTAAAAAAAAAACAAATACAATCTAGAATATTTTAAATAAATGATTAATACATGAAATGTGTTATTATTTTGTGTTAAAAGAAACTATATATAGATGAGACAACGAGGTGTTTATTTTTAAACAAACTAATTGAGAAAAGAAAGAAAATAATATCAAGAATTTACAAAGAGAAAGAAAGAAAAACTTTTTTCATTTTTTTAAATATCCTTATCTCAACTAGTTTGTTAGAAAATACAGTTAGCGGTTTGTTAATATTTCTTCTCTCTTGCAATCTGTTGTGTAGAGTATTTCCTGTAAAAATAAAAAATAGCCTGTCTCTCCTTCCGTTACAATTAATTCCCTTTATTCAAACAAAGGATCCGCTAATTAAGTTCGAAAACAATTGGATTTTGATTGTCTGGAAACAACTGGTTAATTATCAAAAGGGATTCCTCTAATCTAGGATATAAATTAAGAGTCGTTTTAATTAGCAATTGTTAACTCTTATCGGGATAAAAAAAAGGAACAAAACATTGAGGAGCACTAATCTAGATTAAAAGATAAGGATTATCTTAATCCGATTGATTGCACAATGATGTGCTTAAAGGAACAAAAACATTGAGGAGCACTAATCTAGATTAAAAGATAAGGATTATCTTTATCCGATTGATTGCATAATAAGCTGCTTAAAGTTGCATCATAAGCTGCTTTAAATCGTACCATAAGCTGGCTTAAGAAGATTAGAGGGGATTACGGGCTCCGTAATCTCCGTAATTAAAATTGTGGGAGAGATTACGGAGGGCAGTCTCATAACACACTACTGTTGTCTCGTGCTCATCAACCCAAAATGCATACATGTAATAACAATATTGAAATATAAATATAAAAACATATCCACATTTTGGTACTTATGGGTGGGAGAGGGGGGAACTTATCAATAACCTCATCAACCCAAACAGGCAATATGTATTGCCTGACCAAACATAGCCCTTAAACCAACCACCACTTGGATATTGAAAGAATGAGGATGTATCACATGTACTTCCGCCAAAGATATCAACCAATGAGGTTATACACATATCCTCAGTGATTGATATAATCTTGCATCCAGTTCATGTTAGGTTATGGGCATAGAAAACTCTATAGTCCATACAGCATATTTGCAGGCCAATCTCAAAATACACCACTAGCAAGGCTTTCCCTTAAGGAATAGTATTCCCAATACTCAAAACAAATTCAACACTTTTATTAAATATTATTCCTTTTAAAATTACTTTAAAACACTTCTAAACTTTTGAAGATGCATGTAAACAGTTCTTTATAAATCGTTCATAATTCAATAAATTCTCATGAATTTGACCACATACGGACTTTTAAAAGTTGAGTTAAGGCAATGAACTCATATCAAAATGAACATTGTCATTATTCTAATAACATCTTCAGCATGTGGAAAGCTTGTAAGCAAAGGGACTTAACCTCCAAGTGTAAACTATGCTGGCTTGTCTCTTTCTTTACTGTTGTTGAATCAAAGACACTTGTAGCAGAAACAATTCTGCCGAAGATTCGGGGATGCGGACCACAGCTAATTCTAGTTTGTAAACTGATGTGTGCGGAAAACGACTGATGCCAAAAGTGATGCGCTATAATATATCCAAGTAAATGAAAACCAAAAGCTGAAAACAATATATAATTTATTCAACAAAGTACAACTTTTCTCATGTAGAGCCAAAGGTGAATAGAAATGGAGCATTCAATGACTTCAAGTTAACCCGTACTAAGGAGGCATGTAGATAATGCACTAACCTAAACGATGGTTGGAAAGCCTGGCTTTCCTTGTTTTTTTTTTATCTTGTATATTTATTCAACTTCATCTCATCATCTCATTTTTACAATATTTACATATATAATAGAAAACATCAAGTCCCTATACTCTTTGGCTTCCTCATTCTTACTCTATCATTCTTTTTTTTTTAATCTTTTTTTTTTATTTTAACTTTTTTTTTGTTATCTCACACACGGTTAAAATATTATCTCAAAGTATTGGCAGACAATTAAATAGTTATTAAACATGTTAAATCTAATATCTAAAGTCAATCTTTTCCATAATAGTAAAAGTGTCTTTATCAAAAGTCAAAGATTCACATAACGCATATACGGCTGGTTGAATCCATTCCAGTAACGCAAAACAATGAACTCGATGTTATTTTGTAAATATGACACAATCTGTGGAAATACATTGTATTGTCTATACAAAAATCAATAAAATCAATTAAAACATAACAATAAAAAAACACTATCATACAAGGTTCACTCATCCCTATCTCACACTAGACTTATTATATCATATAAAAAAAAAATCTTTATAAATTATGTTTTTTCACATAGTTTATCATTTTTTCAATTCCATAATTGGCCGTATCGTTCCAAAAAATTGTTTCAGTCACATCCTCAAATTCTTTTACAACCAACTGTTCGTAATGTTCATAGTTATAATCATCATCATTCAATGTTCTAATCTGCATTCTATCTGTTTCATATACAACCAACAGTTCCCTGTTTTGTACCTTTCCAATCAATAAATCTCGGCCAGCTCGACTTTTTTTAAAAACTATTTTGCCAAAACGTTCATGTAATAATTGTGGTGGACTAACAGTATCTTTATCGCACTTTTCCGTATCAATATTCGGTCCGTTATCCTTAGGTTTGACTTTTCGATCGGGTTTTGATTTAGTTACTATTGTCTTCTCTTCATGTGTGTTTATTATTGGATCTAAATTGTGTATAGGTAAGTTGATAAACCGGTTAGGCAAGTCACTGTCTATATTTACAGACGATCGTTCTATATTGTCACCACACTGTGTTAATGTGTATTCAGAGGCACAAACGGGTTCATTTTCACATTCCATACTTGGTTCATCATTATTAATACTAATAATTTCATTTTCGTTTTCCACTGTTATATCGTCTAATGTATCTAAACGCGTAACTTGTATTTCATTGTTGCTTTCATTATATTCCCGCAAACGCTTATTGTCTCTTCTTAGTGCTGCACCTGATTTACGCTTCACTTGTTTATTGTCAGATTTAGCAAACATAATCGATATTCTGGCTTTGTCATTGTCACCATGCACACTATATGTAATTGTACCAAATTCTTCACACGCACTTCTTATGGCACTCAATAAAAATTTCGGTAACTTATCCATATTCATCTCAAACTAATTGTCAAAATTTTATTAATGATAAAATAACCTTATGGCGCCTCCGGCCTTGAAAGGTACACGATACTTTTCATCTATAACTCGACTTTACAAATGTTTATTTTGCTAAATAGTTCAAAATCACTTACTGTCAACAAAGTTCGAAAATATATTCCACTTTCCCTGCTGGGATATCCAAGCAAAACCTTAGAAACAGAAGTTGTTTTCGCTACATAGAAAATACATGTTACCACTTCAAAACACTAACCGGAACTGGCTTTCCTTGGTTGGACTGAATGTCAGTCCTCAGAGGATTCAAAATAATAATCTTAAACCACTTATATAAAATATATAAGTCTTTCGCAGAAGGTAATCAAAGGTTTTGCGACAATGCAAATATTAAACTTTACAATCTAAATAAATATCTTTAACCAATGAATTCAAATGACAAAAGCTATGCAATTTAACAAATATATACTGAATAAGCTTCATGTAAATCATTAAATAAGGAAATACATAAAATATGAAATTTAGAGTTTTACCAAAGGGAGCTAAAAATTAACTAATAACTCTGTCTGCTACACACTCTTTACTTCATAATCAGGAACATTGACAACTGTATTTCCACTTGATTCTTCACATGTCTGCTGAAAATATATTAACCAATAACAAATTTTTTATTTGTACTAAAAACAGCATTAGTCACACTTTAAAAAGGAAAAATCCCTTTGCCTACAATCCACGTGGAAAACCACTAGGGAATCAGTGTCCCTCGAACTGTAGACAAAGACATTTAAATTAAAAAATTCAACCATACATAAAATTTAAGTATACATTTGTACCAGTATACAAAATCATTCAACATTATACTTATTTATTAATTTAGATAAAACAAAACAAAACAAAAATATTGCAACCATTATTTAATCTCCCATGACAAAAAGATTTTTGTGACATATTTCAACACATCAATGAAATTAAATACACATCCAACGGAAAAATTATTAGCATTACTTTTAAATAGGTTCATTTGAACATAAAGCTGCTTCCATCACAGATTTTTTTTTTTTTAGTACCGTGCCATATTGGCATCTTCTGCTTTTCTCAACACAGACATACAAAATTTAGTGTAGTATCAATATTTTCCCCATTCATTATTTTCCTATTTTCAGAAATCAAAACATTACTTCAATTGCAATTTGTTCTCACCATATTCTGATTACAAAAAATGCTTTCCTTTTAAAAAGGTTGTTCGAACTCATTGACATGAATCATCGTGCAATGTCATATTACTTCTCCTTCATTCGCCCCCCTGTCAAAGCTGTAGGTAACACCATCTGAAAACAAAAACATTCTATTCAATTCTATGTACAATCAAACAGACCGCTGAACGCGGACCTCGACGAAGACACCTTATTATTCAATACACATCACTCCGATAAAAAAACATGAATATCAAGTGACATGTCACACTAAATTATTCCACTTTCTCAATAATTCTATTCTTTTCTAACAAAGTCTTTAAATAGCATTTCTATCAGTATGTACGATGTAAAAATAAATGAAAACTCCACAACACAGTCAAAAGTAACAAAAGAAACTATTTACCCTATAAACAATTTATTATTCTCCTTTCAACTACAATTTTCCAAAATGGCCAGAGTCCACACTTCCACATATATTTTATATAGCGATAGCACTTTGCCCTGCGTTTAACCGGCACACGGCATAACAAATATCTGACCACCTGGGTTGATAATAACTACCTAACTAAGGTCTAAATCCCACAACATTTTGCCACCAAGGTCAAACATTACCATCTAGTTCTATCAAGAAGCCGCCAAGGCGAATATAAATGACCACCAAGGTCTTGACGCCCCCAAGGCTAGTATTTTTAATTCATTGTTGCCATCAAGGCAAATGTAAATTATCATAAAAATGACCACCTAGGTCTATTGCCACCAAGGCATATAAGAATGACCACCTAGGTCTATTGCCACCAAGGCATATATAAATGAACACCTAGGTCTTTTGCCACCAAGGCATATATAAATGACCACCAAGGTCTTAAAGCCACCAAGGCTATATTGCCACCAAGGCAAATGTAAGTAAAAGTTAAAGAATATAGTTACTTTGCCGACAACACGTGGAGCACGACCTTCCCACAGCTTGGATATTGAAAGAATGAGGATGTATCACATGTACTTCCGCCAAAGATATCAACCAATGAGGTTATAAAGAGATTCAATTTGTGAAAAAGTATATATAAACAGAATTAATTAATGATATGAAATTGGATATCTATATTCTTTTCGAGGACTTTATTGGATCACAAATAATTGGTATACAGCTTTGATGGAACGTAATTCCAAATATTGATTTTTATGCAGAAAGAAATTCGTGGATATTCACTGCAAAGTCTTTATGTTTTCATATCTTATAAACATAACAACGCCAGTGATACAGAAAAAAACATTATTTTATTATGGTATTAGACTATAAATTCAAGTATTTTAACTCTTTGACAAAACGTAGTTTTACCAAACTTGAAACATATAGCATAACGTATAGACTAACTTATAGTTTACCGGTAAATATCATAACGTTGTGACTAGCTTATAGTTTACCGGTAAATATTATAGCGTATAGACTAACTTATAGTTTACCGGTAAAAATCATAACGTATAGACTAACTTATAGTTTACCGGTAAATATCATAACGTATAGATAAACTTATAGTTTACCGGTAAATACCATAACGTTTAACTTATAGTTTACCGGTAAATATCATAGCATATAGACTAACTTATAGTTTACCGGTAAATAGCATAACGTTTAGATTAACGTATAGTTTACCTATAAATATCATAACGGATAGACTAACTTATAGTTTACCGGTAAATATAACGTATAGACTAACTTATAGTTTACCAGTAAATACCATAACGTATAGATTAACGTATAGTTTATCGTTCACTGGTTATGTGACATGTTAGGATTTTATACAATACATGAACACTTTTAAATGATTAAAAAACCCTCAACCAAGTTTTGAAATAAAAAAAGCTAGTATGTTTATATTAAATACAAAAAAAGTAAACTACATAATAACGTTGTATTTTCTACATTAGCTAGTATATAAATAGTCTGTTCAAAAAGAGGGACGAAAGATACCAGAGGGACAGTCAAACTCATAAATCGAAAAAAAAAAATGACAACGCCGTGGCTAAAAATGAAAACGACAAACAGACAAACAATAGTACACATGACACAACATAGAAAACTAAAGAATAAACAGCACGAACCCAACCAAAAACTAGGGGGGATCTCAGGTGCTCTGGAAGGGTAAGCAGATCATGCTCCACATGTGGCACCCGTCGTGTTCAAGCTGTATGCCGTGGTAACCACCTCATGACAGAGGCTTTTTAAATCTAAATCGACCAAATCAGTTCTCTATTTGTACTTGAAGAATGTTGTCTATGATAGAATGTTTGAATAAAAAGTCACAACTATCTTGGATTTCTTAATTAAACGTGGCTTATTTTTGCAAAAATATGGAGAGCGTGAGAATTTGCTGTTTATTACGAGCCAAGATTGTGGGAGACTCATATACATCTTATGTTAACGGATGTACTAACTGACACATATTTGTTTGGTGCCGTTGAATCAGTTGAAGAGTTTGTCACTCATTTGTTTTTGCGATACCAAGACAGGCGAAAGATACCAGAGGGACATTCAAACGCGTAAGTCGAAAAGAAACTAACAACGCTATGGCTAAAATAGAAATACTCAATATATAAATAAAGGCAACAGTAGTATACCGCTGTTCAAAACTCATAAATCCATGGACAAAAAACAAAATCGGGGTAACAAACTAAAACTGAGGGAAACGCATTTAATATAAGAGGAGAACAACGACATAACATTAAAATTAACACACACAGAAACGGACTAAGCATTAGACAAAGTCCTATGAGAATAACAAATATAACATCAAAACCAAATACATGCATTTGGGATAGATAAGTACCGTTACACGTCTTATAGTAATGTGAATTCACACTCAAAAATAAGAAAAAAACAAACGACACAACGGAAACACAACGTTAAAATGTAACACACACAGAAACGAACTATAATATAACAATGGCCATATTCATGACTTGGTACAGGGCACTTTTAAAGGAAAAAATGGTGGGTTGAACCTGGCTTTGTGGCATGCTAAACCTCCCTCTTTTGTGGCCATGTGAAATATAACATTAAAATAACAACACAACATTACGGGACTACAATGTAAATAAATAGAAGAACACAATTGACAAAGAAACACACAAATAATAGCTAACAAAAGGCACCAAGTTTAAAATTTTAATACGTCAGAAGTGCATTTTGTCCACACAAGACTTACTAGTGACGCCAAGATACAAAAGCTTGAAAGCCGAAACAAGTACAAAGTTGAACAGCATCGATGACCAAAAGTTCAAAAAAGTTGTGCCAAAAACGGCCAGGGTTTTCTGTTAGGTACATGTACCAGAACATCCCTATTATTTAGAATAATTTATACTTTTGCAAACAGTAAATCTAATAAAATGACTATACAAAAGATATACATGATATAACTGAAGTATTAACTAATCACAGGAAACAACCGAAATACATTACATAACCCGACCAAATGCAACCCAAAAAATAGACACATCTGAATAAGTCAAAACCTCTACGGCAAGTGACGTCATATTTGAAATTGTAAAAAATGACCCAAAAAAAAATGACGTCACATTTGAATTTGTAAAACAGATCATCGAAAAATTTAAAATGACGTCGCATTTGAATGAATAAGATAGAATTAGGATTGATTTAAGCTAGAGTTTGAAATTCATTCATTACATAAAAATATATTTTCATCAACATTCCTTTTTAAATTTGTTGTCCTGATACATTTTTAGATCTTTGAATTTCATAGAGTAAACTACAAATGAATACAAAAAATTCACTTCATAGAATTTGAATGATATTCCTAACTTACCTTCATCAGTACCGTCCGAACCCCTATACCAATTGAAAGCCTATGATCTTTTCAGTTATTCAGACTTCAAATTTTGTTTATTCATAATTCTTCCTAGGACTTTTTACCTCCTCATTACTAGATTCATAAATACATTGTTCATTTGAGAAATATGTTCAAACGATTGTGAGTGCACATCTAAATGTCTATATTGGTTTTTGAGTTTATCCAACACAATAAAGATGTTGTTCCTCAATGCTCTTCAACTTCCGGATCGTATTTGGCCTTTTTACATTTTCTTTGATACGAGCGTTACTAATGAGTCTTCTGTAGACAAAATGCGCGTCAGTCGCAAACACAAAATTCTAATCCTTGTATCTATAATGATTTTATATATAAAACTCGTATTACAATAGTGAGAAATATTAAGAACGTACTAGCTGGAACTTAGAAACATACAAAGCATATCAATACAGTCACAAAGAATTATTATGGCATATAATATACAAATAACTAAAACTGAAATTGTTGAAGATCG
Source organism: Mytilus edulis (assembly GCA_019925275.1). Taxonomy (NCBI): domain Eukaryota; kingdom Metazoa; phylum Mollusca; class Bivalvia; order Mytilida; family Mytilidae; genus Mytilus; species Mytilus edulis. The sequence continues at coordinate 74,220,327 of CM034359.1, read as the reverse complement.
TAGAACTATGTGGGATTATCATATATATACACAGACGGACTACATTTATTTTTGTTTATCATAATTGTACATATATAATCATGTAAATCATAAAAATGTAAACATACTTGAAATATAAAAATATGTTCTAATTATAAACAACCATGTATATAGTTTGCAGTCTTCTTAATAAGGCCCACTAAACCACTCCACTGATCAATAGTACGGGCTAAGGTCCCAATTATATCACATATTCGAATTAATGAAATTGAAAAATAATGTGTTTTTTTAAATTTCTAAAAATAAATTTACACTGAATCTTTAATTAGAATTCACTGAATTCAAATCAAGGTCAAATAATAATAGAACTTTAAATTGTTATTGTTACGTAATTTGATATTATGTTTAATTGGTTGTTTACTTACTGAATATGTAATAATATTTCTAAGTGAATCAAAATGGAGGACGATGTGTATGATTTATGTGTAGTTGGAGCTGGAATGGTAGGATCTGCAGTATCAAAATATGCATCAGAATGGGGTCGTGTTTGTTTGGTTGGACCAGAAGAACCAAAGGTATCATAAAGACTGTAAATATGTATTCTTTTAAGATAATGCATATTCTGGAACGTTAAGGTGCAATGTAAAACCTATTGAAAATGTTATGATAAAATTGACAATGGAAATGGGGAATGTGTCAACAGAGACTACAACTCTACCGAAGAGCGGTTGACATCTGAAACTCTTACCAAAATAACATACATTTAATACAACATAATAGTTATCAAAGATACCAGGCTTATAGCATAAGTGCGATTCGACGATTGATGGGATTGAGACCAGGTGGGTCAGTCGAGTTCGCTTTCAATTCTTGAGTTCATCTATTCATGTCTGAAATAAACAGAAAATAATATTTTTGTAACGATATGAAAATTAGGTATGATGGCCAATTAGACAAATATCAACAAGAGTTTAAATGATGTAGATATAAGCATGCAATTATATTCATTGTACGGCATTCAAAAATATGAGGTTATTTAATTTACATAAATCAGGTCAACATAGGACCAAGCAAGCACGAGAATAAATGCAACATAAGGTAAGGAAAAAATCCGATTAAGGGAGCAATGGATGAGAAAGCTAAAACGAGGCATCGGACAGCGTAGCAACCAGCATTCCATGATATGAAGTTCCAATAGAACATATCACAGATATTTTGAAACTAGAATAGTTGAATAAATTTGAGTATTTTTCAATTTAATGGAAATAATTGAGATAAAATAAAACAAGATGAACTAATTTTAAAATGAAAACAAGCTTACAAATAACATGAAACTGATTGTCTTAGGAAAGGGATGTTAATTGTAAGAGAGATATATTTGGATGTCACTACGATGAGGGAAGAATTGCGAGATGTTTAGCTCATGACCCTATCTGGACACAGTTGGCACGTATCTCTATGTCAAGGTACAGACAAATAGAAAGTGATTCAGGTAATGACCACTCTGTATCAGCTAAAAATGGTTGCGTAATTTATACAGTATCAATTTTTTTTGGCATATCTCAATAAAAAGTAAAATCACAAAAATACTGAACTCCGAGAAAAATTCAAAACGGAAAGTCTCTAATCAAATGGTAAAATCAAAAAAACTAAAACATATCAGACGAATGGATAACAACTGTCATATTCCTGACTTGGTACATGCATTTTCTCATGTTGAAAATGGTGGAATGATCCTGTTTTTATAGCTAGATAAACCTCTCACTTGTATCATACAATGTATAGACAAGAAAATTGTTATAACAGCTATGAACTGAAACAGCAATATTGATACCACGTTAAGAAAGGACACTCGTTCTCTTAGGACTCGTTTTGTATTCCATCAATACATTGACACGTCACTAGTAACTATTCGCATTACTAATCATTGTTTAATAAGAAATTGATCCTGTATTGCCATATCTGTGTCTATTGCATTGTATATGTCTTTGTCTCTGTATAATCTAATGTCACCAATAAACAAATACTTAGATCTGGTATGATTGCCAATTGGAACACTTTCTATAAAGAACCAAAGTACGAGGTAATATATCAAAATAAGAAAAATAAGACAACTATATACCAACAAACATAGGACAGACATGTACAAGAAAACATGTAAAAAAAAGTAAAAAAGAAGGATCAATATAACTGATCAAACAGAATGGTTCAATAATTGATTATAATTCACATAAAATCTATATTTAAAACTGTATCTAAACTATTTTAAAGTACCTGAGTGTTCTCTTAAACCATTATAGATGATTGTTACAAATTGATGTGTTGTGAAAAAAATATATTTCCACTTTAGTATTGTGAAATATTTGTATACTTCAGTTGGGGTAGGCATAAGTCAAAAACATAAATCCATAAAAAAAAAAATTTCGACGTTTTTTACAATCAATATCGTCACAGATTGGTTAATACATAAAAGTAATTGTAATCAAAATCTTATAGAAGTCTGTGGAATGATCCATTCACTGTAACTTGATCTTTTATTACGTTTATAGTCACTTTACGTTGTAATCTTATTTTTGATTTAGGGATTGATTTTTATGATGAAGTTGGGTCATTAGTAGCAGGAGGAAAGGATACAAAATATATGATTGACAATGAAAGGGTATCAAAGGAACAACAGCTGGAAAGCGAGATTCTGTCATACAAGACACTCAAAACGAAGTTTCCACTTTTAAATTTCTCTGACATAGATCATGGTTTATATGAAGTAAAGGCCGGACATATCAGTGCAAGAAATTTGGTCAGTGCTCAAATTAAGCTAGCTAAATCCAAGGGTTGTACATGCATCAATGAAATTGTTGAAAAAGTTACTCAGATGGAAGAAGATGGCAATAGTAAAATGATTGTAATAACAGAATTAGGCAAACAAGTCTTATGCAGGAAAGTACTTCTAGCAACTGGCGCATTTACAGCTTTCAGAAATCTACTTCCTGTAGATCTAAACTGGAAGTAGGGTTGTGTCCCCTTACCACTGCTATGATTGAAGTAACAGCTGATGATTTCACGAATATGAGGTTAGATTGTGATAAAATAGAATAGTTAAATTACAATAAGCTGACACCATCTTGAAACACTGAAAGTTCTGTAAATCATCAGTTTCAATAGGCTGGTTTCTCATCTTTAACATACACAGTCATCTCAGTACCATTGACATACACAGACATCTCAGTATCATCTTTGACATACACAGTCATCTCAGTACCAGAATCTATGACAAACGAGGAGATTTTGATTTTGAGATTACAAATTTTCCCCACCTTAGTAGCAATATACCAATTTCACCTGCATATGTGATATACATTTCTCAACTTATTCGATATTCAAGAGCTTGCAGCTTCTACTCAGACTTTGTAAAACGTCACCAGTGTCTGAGCAGAAAGTTGATGAACCAGGGGTATGTCAAAGAACGTCTCGTCCCTTTTCTAAAACAGTTCATCGGACGGTACCAAGACCTTGTTGATAAATATTCCGTATCAACGTTTCAAATAATACATGATAGTCTTGATGTATAGATTCTGCGTACTGACGTTGTTTATCATCTTTACAACGTGTTATATGGTTCTTTCCTTTGTTTTTTTACCCTGTATACCACCATTCCCGTTGTGAATTATAATTGTTTTGTATAAACATTGAACGACAAAATTTCTTTCTATATGACGTTTACATTTTCTGACATCAGACACACGCGAAGCAATGAATTTGTGATTTTTTGTAAATGATTGTTTGTTTTGAGATTGTAACACAGTGATGACTGCTGTACCCATATTCTGACCTTTATTCATTATATAAAAAAGAAGATGTGGTATGATTGCCAATGAGACAACTATCCACAAGAGACCAAAATGACACAGACATTAACAACTATAGGTCACCGTACGGCCTTCAACAATGAGCAAAGCTCATACCGCATAGTCTGTTTTGTTCAAGCATCATTGTAAATATAACGGAGTTGATGCGACTGTGATATAAGTGAGAGGTTTAGCGCTATAAATCCAGGTTCAATCCACCATTTTCTACATTTGTAAATGGCTGTTCTAAGTCAGGAATATGACAGTTGTTGTCCGTTCGTTTGATGTGTTTTTTCATTTGATTTTGCCAATGGATTAGGGACTTTAATATTCCTCGGAGTTCAATATTTTTGTGATTTTACTTTTTTCTCCTTAGTAACTATGCTAAACATATCCAATCTACATATCCAATCACTTGTTGGAAGATTTTTTTTGGGTTAAAAACATTAAGTATATAGGTACAAATGCCAACGTCATTTCGGTACAACGATTATCAATATATTATGCCATATATTTTCCATATATTTATGATAATCCTTCCAGCACTCAAATTGATTTGTTCAAGCTATTAATGTGTGATTGATGTTGGTATATTTGGTAATACGGAGCATCGTGTCATTATGTATAATTATGTTATAGTCTCTCTTATGTTTGTAAAAGTAAAATTTATATTCTATTAGTATTATCACGTAAAACTTCGATAGTCACTAAAGCAGGTTATCAAATGAAAGAGGCAAATTAAGAATGAAACTTTAGTATGCAACTGCTAAAGGTTACATTTCTGTAAATATTGACAAGGCAATTTCCCGTAGTAACTCCTTTTATGGCTAAAACTGTACCACTTTTACTATGAAGTTTTGAAAAAAATCCTATCCTAGAATTGAATGTTCATATGCACCACAATTTTTTTCAAAGGTCAAAATATAGGGCTGTGCGGCATATTTTCAACGTTTATATGACCTGAACTTCTCAAAGTTTAACGTTTATATGCCCTGAACTTCTCAAAGTTTAAACTAACACTAATTTTCTTAACTACCCCTACCTGGAATGAAAGGTTACCACAGATGTCAAGGTAAACAATATGCACATGTTTATTTACTGGTAACATTGCCAAGTTATGTCTCTGTGAGATGGAACACAGAGAGCATTACTGGGAACCAGTATGTAAACAAAATTAATTTTCTATGAATATTCAAGTTCTCCCCAAAAGAGGCGTGTTTTGAGAAACAGCTGTATTTACAAAGTGCAACCTAAAAAGTAAAACATATTCTCATTTAAAAAGAAATGATTTAAAAAATATATTATATCATTTACTTTGCAAAAAAGAGTTCTGTTAATGTTTTTGCCTATTTTTAGAAAATATCCCGCTGTGATATATTTCGGAAAAGGAGCCGATAATTGGAAGGAGGATTACCCGCGCTCAAAAGAAGGTGACTACAGCTGGTATATGTTGCCGCCTATTAAATATCCAGATGGTAAATATATAAATAAGGATTGCATATTTTCATCTATTGTATTTATTTTTGATGGACAGGTTTAAAAAAATCAATTTAAAAGAATTATTCAATATTTTTGCGATAACTACGTGCATTATAAATTTGTCTTCTTTTTACAAAAATGTTCAACATACTTGATGTTTGAGTGTAGAAATACTTTTATATTGTTTTAAACATTCATATACAATACTATATAGAAAGAATAAGAAATCCAATTCTAATATCTGTATGCAGAATTCATGAAATCCCTATGAATAATCTCTCATTGATGTTCATGCTTCTAAAAACGCATTAACAAAAGCACTCAATGATTTCTGAATTTACAATACCGCTTTCCCTAGGTGTTTTGAAAATATCATAATGTCGCCCATATATGTTTATGTTCCCTAAATGGTCCTTTAGTATTGATTTTATAAAACGTATGCTATAACTTTCCTGCATGAATGTGAAAGTAAGAAAAAGATGTGCTTTTCCAAAAAGACGACTCTCCACCAGAGATTAAATGACACAGACGTTTACAATTGTATGTCACAGTAAAACCTGCAACAATGAGCAGAACCAATATCACATGTTTTGGGATACATTTGAGAAAAAAACGATTAAGTCAAAAATGATAGCTAAAGTGTAACAGTTGAAAGACTTAAAAACCAAAAGGAGTTGCAACCTAAGCTTTACTTGAGTTATATCGTTTGAAGAACTAGACATTGTAGACCAAATACCATTTGGATGGTATCAGGGATTCCGACTGAAAGTATCAATCATCAGTGGTTCTGATCTAGTGTGATAGAGCGCATACACACGATTTTCTGAAATTCTTAAATGGAAGGTTAGCCCATCAATCCGTGATCTATCTTAAATTTGTGGAATTAACTTTTTATTCAAACAGTAAAACCTTTACATAGTTAGTTTTATGAATCTAACAAAAATGTTGTTATTTATGACACATCTAAAGCAATGGCAGTTATAGCTTATAATTCTTATTATAGAGAAGTACTATATAAAGCTAGGACATCTACAGCATGCTACCACTAAACGTTTTACCAGAAGTGGTGAAGTAAAGGAATGGTATTGTAGTGGTGGAGACAAACAACTCGTCAATGATACAGTTGATCTTTTCAAAACTGTCGTTCAAGGTACGTTTCTATTGTATAAATGAATTTTATTTTACTAAATCGGATGATTTTTGGTATGACATATTTCGTAAATATAACATGAGATTGTGTTATTATATGTTCAGATTTTTAACTGTCGGTTAACATAGTAGGCATTTGATACATTTTGTATATTAAACTGATATCATTGAACAAAAACATGTCCCGGCTTTTTTTATTTTCGTGCCTTGACTGAAGTTCTTGTTGTCTTTATTAAAACAGATGATTTCAAATTCACACAAAAATATTTCTTATTGCAAGCGTTTAGAGGAGTAGCTAATTTTGCTAACTTACACAACAGGAAGATTTAACTGTTTAGATTTCATGTCGCCATCTTGCAAAATAATGAATCGAAAGCATAAGGTTGTTCCAACAAATCAAATGATTTTCAAAACGAGGAAATAAAATCCAAACATTACAAATGTTGCAAACAACTTAAACACTATCCTTTTAATTTTCTTTCCGCTATATAGATGATGCTCTCTCACTTAATAATTAAAAAGTTGGTGATTTCAATGGACGCATCTATCCCATCGAACTTGACACAAAGGATACAACAGATACAGATAATTCTGCCTCATATTTTGATTTACGTCTAGAAATTGATACTTAAGTCGGAGGAAAGCAAACCGTTACGATTTTACGACAAAAGAGATGATTTCAGCTTCCCAATTGTGAATTTTCCATTTTAATATAGCAACATCCCAGCAGCGCCTGCATACGGAGTATATATATCCAAGTTTATACGTTATTCCAGGACTTGTATTTCCTATCATCATGATTTCCTTGATAGAGGGGTGCGGCTCACATGAAGCTGTTAAGAGTTTCAAATGGTGAAGTTGTAATCAACCCTTTCTAAGTTTATAGACGCCATGGTTGACCGTTTTGGAATATCCGTTTCACAAATGAAAGCGGCTATGTTTATAATGTCCTAACTACAATCCTGTCTCCTTTTCCTGAATGTGACCTACCGAATAAGACTTATTATCGGGTTTGTATTAACATGATCAACACAATGGTTTCTTCTTCCCTTTCCTATAATATTATATTTGTAGATGTAAATCATATCAACTGTACTGAGTTAGAATAAAATACTATTATTATATACAATTACAATTATCAGATAAATACCTTACAGATACGTTGTATACATCTGCTTACCCTTCCAGAGCACCTGATATCACCCAAGGCTTTGGTGGGGTTCGTGCTACTTACACTTTAGTTTTCTATGTTGTGTCTACTGTACTATTGTCTTTTTCTTTTTTAGCCATGATGTTGTCAGTTTATTTTCGATCTATGAGTTAGAATGTCTCTAGTATCTTTCTCCCCTCTTTTATGAACGGTCATATGTAAAATATGTTGCTAGAGTTATACCTGCATTATTTGTGTTATACAATGTTCTTCTTTTGTGTTTTTATTGTAGGAGTTAAACCGATTTCCTACCATGGTGATAGCTGTGTTATAACAACAACCCCAACTAAACGACCATACATAGATACAATACATTCACAGCTAGGTGTCGCTGTCGGAGGGAATGCGTACGCAGCAAAATCCAGTGACGAGATAGGAAGAATAGCTGCTGTCATGATGATGAAAAATGAATGGGATTCATCCTTAGAAAAGACAGATTTTCGTTTCAAAATGAAAGAAAAAACATCAAACTGACAGTTTACATCTGCAACTGGTACCTAGCTTATTTCTTTAAATGACTTGAATAAGTCAGGAATACGAAAGTGATTTTACATTCGTTTGATGTGTTTGTGTTTGTGCTTTTGGTTTTGTCTTTTGTATAAATGACTTTCCGTTTTGAATTTTCCTTTGAGTTCGGTATTTTTGTATTTTACTTTCTCCACATCAATCAAGGATTTCAGCAACCTAAGCTATTCATTTCAGCAATGTTTACAGCATGGTCTACTTCAACAATTTTATTATCATAACGAATAATCGGCAAGTGGTCTTGTATGATCCTTGTTATTATCACCAAAAACCAAAAACCGAACTTATAAGAACATATGAACTGAAATATCATTTTGCTTTCCACACATATATCAATTTTGGCAAATGTGTTTTGTTTTTATATAAGTTTCTACTACATAATGTTAAGAACCGTTGTAACGATATTTAAAATAGAAATAAAGGGTTATTTTTTATCGAAAGTCTGAAAAATGTGTGTGTTTACATTATTATGTATTTCACATTTTGATAAGCAACTCTCCTTTACTTGTGACTTGTGTACTTTTAAACCTTGTTTTGTCTCGGATAGTGATCATAATAACGAACCATTTGGCAGACAGTTATACTTTTGCAATATTTGTCATACTAATTCTTTAAATTAGATTATTAACTGATGTTGCATGTGTCTACTGAATAACATTTTTTTACTTCATGATCATGTATCAGATTTCACGATCCAATTACAATGCTTGACCATCGTTATTTATTCTTTAACGATATTTTTTCTCGATGAACACAATGACAGCAGTGCACTAACTACTTTTAAAACTTACTTCGATATAAATGATAGACTAGTTTTATATGTAACAAAAGGTAACGCGTGTTGGTTAATGAATAAATATTCAAGACAGGTATACAACAGTTTAATAATAAATCTTGAACGGAGAAACAAAACCGGCTATCCACAAAGTTATAATAAATTTAATCATGCAGTGCATAATTCTTATAAAGATGATCACAATTTCTACAATTCACTGTTCAGTTGTCAACAATCACTTAGGAATAAACCTATAAAAATAGTTGTATTATAAAGGGCAGTTGATAATAACAACTGGATACTAGTAATACATAGAGAATAATACATTGCAAAATCCGTATCATATGTCGTATCATCCCGAGACATCAATATCAGCCCAAGGGCCTTTAGGCCCGAGGGATGATATTGGTCGAGGGTGATACGGCATGTGATACGGATTTTGCCATGTATTATACGCTTTATCATATATTTCAACAGAAGAGTATTATATTATATGAACTGTTTTCTGATCCCGATAGATTAGCACTGGGTTACCTTCAGTTCTGCTTTGTCTTGGTTCAAAGCCTTAAAATAACTGCTTATACAAAGCACCTGGGTTACCTTACCATTTGCCTGCTGCTGTTTTAAAAATATTTTGTTTATTATTGTATTTATTTGAGTGTTTTGTATTTTTTATAGTTGCATTTAGTGTGCCAAAAAATATGCAAACTTGATGTTCGTGACGTCACATACAATATGAAAACTGGACGTTCGTGACGTTACATACCAAACAATGACGTCATTAAAAAAAATGACCTATTTTGAGGAAATTTTTTCTTAAGCAAAAAAAAAACAAAAAACTTTATGTAAAAAAAAAAAAAAAAAAAAAAAAAAAGGTATGCGATACGGGTTTTACCATGCGATACGGGGTATGCGATACGGGTTTAGCTATGCGATACGGTTTAGCTATGCGATACGGGGTATGCGATACAGGGTAGGTGATACAGACTGGAAAAACAACCTTTATTAGATATACAAAATAGCTGTATTTTGTACTAAATATATGATAAAGGGTGCGCATCAAAGTTGTGGGATATGGATTAAACAGCAGGCTATTTATCAAATATGCAAAACTACTGTATTTACTACTAAACATATGATAAAATAAAATATTGTTTTTATGTTAAATAAAAAGAAAAGGAATTCGATTGGTACTGTTAAATCAATAATATATGTGAGTGTAATATAAGTTTTAGGAAATCATTAAACAAATAAAAATACAAACGTACGAGTTGCAGATCCTTTAAAACTCGATAAAAAAAAAAGTTGAACGACGACGTGAATTGTGGTTCATGATATGTGTAAATAAGGGACCTTACATCCCAGCTCCTTTGTTCTAACAGGGGTGATCTGAGATCTGAGCAGGATCACCCCTACCAGATCGCCCCAGTGTATATGCTGGGATTCGAACTCAAAACCTTAAGCATATTAAGCCACGACACATACCACTACACCAGGACGACTGGACACGAACTATCAGTAATTTAACATACTTAAAGGAAGCAAGATAATTTTATAAGTGGGGCGATTGGCAGACCTTTATTCAGTGGGGTTTAAACCCTTTTCGTTAATAAGTGAGTTGTCAAACTGATTGTTCAATTTGATTTTACACTTTTTCAAAAGTGTGGCGAGTCGGTAAACAAGAGTGGGGCGATTTTTTTTTAAAATGTGGCGATATAGTGTGGGCCGATTGGCCAATGGGGGCGAGTTGACATTGTTTGATATCTACTCGTCGTGTTCGGGGGTCATAAGGGGTATACATCAAACAGTAGTATATAAAGTATATTATAATAGTTGTGTGGCGTTCTAAACTAGATTTTATGAATTGTAAATGGTTTTTTGTCTAATCTCAAACAGCTGGGATGTACGATAGTTATCCCATTCGGACTTGGTGTGTCAGTGTTAGATCACCCTCTGGCCTCCGTCCATCGGGGTGATCTTACACTGACATACCGCGTCCTCGTGGGACAACTATTACAGATTGACCAACACATTAACACTTTTAATGATTGTGTCCAAATAATCACACGATGGTATAGGTGAATATTGCTTTAAATAAAGCATTATTGTTTGAGTACTTAATTCCGTAAAAAGAAACAGATTAAGTTAATAGACACTTTTAAAAATCAAAACCCACTGTATATGGGGTCTTAAAATGATAAATATTGAAAACTACATAAAAGGTTTAAAATTAATATGGATAAGAAGACTCAATAGAAGTAATTCAAAACTTGTGAAAATATTCCTCTTTTCAGAAAATTTTTAACATTTTTAGAAATGCAAATGCTTGGCACTTATAATGAGCTGAAAAAGAAAGAAGTATGTGATGCTTGGAATGATCGGCAAAATATACAAGATATCTCTCAATTAAACACGTGAAATATATGGACGAATGATGCAACAAATATTAGTTATCAATCAGGTTTTTTTTTTATAAATCTTTGATTAAAAGAGAGATTTGGCTGATAATAACTTGTTGAAAATATTTATATGAATATAATATATGTCACAATAACGGTGCAGATTTGGCCTCAGACAAAAATATGTTTAAATCCCAGAGAGTTTCCAAAAGACATGTACATAATTTTTAATAGTGAAAAATCAAATATCATAATGTATAAAAGGAAATGTGAACAAAATGGTTTTTAATTCTTAATACAAACTCACTTGGACAAATATCCATATGATTCCCTTTATATTACCAAAGATTCGCTATAACTGATAAAATTGACACTTTAACTTAATAATTCAGTTAAAAAATTATATATGACAGCACTCAAACAATATCTAAAAATAAACATTTTGATAGAACTTTTTAGATAAAAATGAAAGATTCATAAGGGCAGAGAACTGGTGAAACCCTGGAATCCTTTAGTGTCTTAAAACAAAGATAAACAACAGACATCATATATAGTTACAATAAGAATTCTTTGTCGAAGCAATCTTAGTCTAGCAATTATATTCTGCAATGTACCAAACTATTTTTTTCTTAAAATCTATTTATCTTGTGGCACATTAATCAAGCAGTTGAAAAAAAAGGCATAATAAGCATTCTATGAACTAACACTTAGAAATCTAATTAATATAGTAATATTAATAACAGTAGTGCAAGAAATATATGAGCATACAAATGGTATGGTATAACAGTATACAAATAATTTCAAATACTCATATACACACATGCATATACATTTACCATATTTAAATTTAGTTAAAGACCTTAGCCCAGGGGTTCTAGTATAAGTTGTGTTCTTCCACAATTAAATATTTTGAAGAAATATGTTTCTCTAAAATCAAGTTTTCTTTAATGTAATTTTGAAGAGCTTTTATGTGAGATTTTACGTCTTGCATCTTACATCTGTAAATGAATTACTTTGTCAGTAACAAACTATTTCAGCTATGTCTATTTAGTATGCTTTTTATCTTCTGCTTATATTATATATTATTCACACAAAGAGTATAACTTCTATTATGTTTATTTTAAAAAAAAGGAAATCATTTTAAAAAGACAATTCTGTAAACACTATTTCTAATGTTGATTTGCACATCATTGAACATTAGTCAACATATTTTGGTGAAGAATATACTCGAAAGAAAGCACTAAATTGTAGAATAGATGAACAATTCTTCATGTTAAATTGTACCTTATCATTTTATTGTATCTATAAAGAGAAAGTAACAAAAAGTTCAATTACCAAAACAAAGAACCAGCATTTTTGACGTTGTTCAGAAGCTGTTTGCTTAAATTTTGAATTTTAAAGATGTATCTCAAATAAATGTCAACTTACTTATATTGATACATCATTCTACTTATTTGTAAGTTCATGTTACAATATGTATTCAAATATTTTTTTCAATGGTGTAACGATTGACATTCCATTTGAAAACGCAATAGCCATTCCTAGACAGCCGGAATGAGGACACTTGCCGTTTGTGTCAGACAGGTTGCATTTTACATTAGCACTTGCATATGGACAATTTCTTAAATAGATACATGTGCCAGAATCACCTGAAACTAGTGGAACATTCAAGCATAGTTGATTGTACATTCTAAATGTTCTGGTACCAGGAAATTGACCCTGGAAAATCTGGAAATGAGCTGGTTGTGCAATCATAACAGGGAATGTCGTATTACCATTTGCAACTGCAGCAGCCTGTCCCATACTTTTTAACTCAACTTCAATCACTTGTTCTGGTTCAAATACTGTTTTACATTTTTCAATTGTCGTCTGCTGACCAAATGCCATAACCTCTACATGAGAATTTGTTAACGTTAGCAGTTCATAGTCTATGCAATTGTCATTTAGGTATTCATTAGACATTCCTGCAGGAAAAATGAAAAATACCAATTTTTTTCAATATTGCAAAATGAGTATATTTTAAGAAAGTAACTTTCTGCTTGTATACACAAGGAAACTCTCCACAATATCTGTGTGTTTAAATTGATTTCAGAAAAGGTTTTATCCGTGTTTTTCTAGCATTTCGATACTGATTTATACAGAAGTAAACATATTTTAAAAATTATATTGTAACTGGCATTGTTGTCTGATAAAATTTTATTCGTGTATTTTCCAGCAAATTTTAAAAAATCAGAATGATACACATTAAACAGGATAACAACGGCCATTGAGTTTGATTAAATAGTGAATTTGGTATGCAAGATTTAATTTTTGCATATTGTTCTAAATATCCGGCATTTAATAATGCATGTTGCTATAGTTTAAATATATTTTTGTGGTTTACTTTTGTATATTGACTTTACAAGAGAGGGACGAAAGATACCAAAGGGACAGTCAAACGGACATTTGATATATAAAAACTCATCACAGATACCAGCATTTAAATTTTATATTTTGTCAGACGCGCGTTTTGCTACAAAAGACTCATCAGTGAAGTTGAAGTGCATTGAGGACCGAATTTCCTGAAAGTTTTGCCAAATACAGCTAAGGTTAATATTTTTCTTACAATTCAACATTGCACAAGTATGATATTAAAGTTCTTTGACAATGTAGGTACAGTAAGAACACAATTGCTTTATGATAATGAAGTTGTCATATAAACATCGGAAATTTCTCCCATAAAAAAATGATATATACGTTCTGGTTCGCGATCTTATCTCAGAACTTCAGAAGCATTATTCTTAAATTTGATGCAAAGGTTTGTATCAATATTTATCAAAGAAGATTTTCCTTCAAATTTTTCTGCGTATTTTTGGCGGTCATAATATTAAATATTTTCTGTACTCAATAATACTAGATGAGTTGCTCCTCTTTAATAATTTTTATATTGCTTTGACTGACGTTAAAATATTCAAATCATACACTGTATCTTATATATGCAGTTATGCATACCTAAGTATAGATGCGAATGCAGATTTTTTGCCTGGTCCTTGACCATTGCATTGGGATCGACTTTAAATTGAGAATTAATTTCAATAATTGCAACATCAATGCCTGGCTTAGTATCCGAACCGGTTTCAAAATCACATCGCAAGGTATTCCCACATTCAATCCTTTTTCCATTTCCATCTCTTACAAATACACGAAGATCCTTTTTATGGATTTGGTTGGCTTTTCTTGAAATCATGCTTTGTTCGTCCAGCATAACGTGAGCGCAAGTAATGAAGCAGTTTCTGTTGTAGTAAAGCAGAACGCCACCAAGAGTTCCGCTCATAACAGTACTTTCAATATGATCACCGACTATTAAATTAGCAAGTGTCACATTTCCTTCAATCACGTCAGTTGAAACTATCGTACCATCGGCAGCTTTTACTGAATCTGGAAAGTGCCTTTCTCCAATTGGTATGAAGCCTTTCGCGCTGCATGTTATAGTTGCACATTTTTCTACGGTAAACTTATGTCTGGTAGAATTGAAATGCTTTGACCTTAGGAACGAAGGAACAATAGAAACAATATTCGAATAGTTAATAAAACATTGATTCGCAAACGCCAGTGGAACTCCATGGGACAAAGAAACAGAACACGACCTATAAAGTAACGACTTTTTTTGTTCTTGACTGATAAGCATCCCCTCAGTTGGGAAATCTCGAGTATATTGTTGATATATTTTAAAAGCTTCATAGTTGATAGGCAATGTAGAAATATAATTGCCTACTTCCACCACTATATATAGATCGTTAGAACAGAAAAAGTCTGTACAGTTTTTGTTTTCACAAACGCATTTAAAAGCCGGATATACATTTCTGAAGAGTTGTTTTTCATTCTGATTATTATAAAACATTCGAGTAATTTGCCTGGCTATGGCTTTAGTCGTGTCTGCATGTTTAGCTTTTTCAGGACTATTGCTTGCATTGATAGATAAATGTATTGATGTTTTAACTGCTTCCATTAGACAAAGCTTCAAATATAACGATTGATGGCTCTTCAAAAGAAATCTACAACACAGACTATATCCATTTCGTACACAACGGTTAAAGATTTTTACGGAGTTTTCAGACAACGTTCCATTCTTCATCATTTTGATTGCTCCAGCGAGTTCCTCTCTTTCTTTTACAATTTTACAGTCAACTTTGTCTCCTGAAAGCATACAATACCAGCAGATAATGATTTATTATACTCCTTTCACAGAAAATTAATACAACGAACTTGGGATACTCATTAGTTATCATACGAGTCATGTATTCAAGAAAGTTGTAATTTTTTTAGGTAATATTTATCGTTTTTTCAACCATTTATTGATAATGATAAATATGTAAGGCAACTAAAGTTCGTGTAGTCTAAGTTTGTTTACCAGACAGAAAAAGGTTATTTTTATCCTTACCCTCATTACATGATTGATTATCGGACTTAGCAAAGTAAGTAAAATAGTGATAGTTATTTTGATACCTTATATTTCACTGCGTTAGTATAATGGGTAAATCATTAAGTAAATAGACACGTTGAATTGTTTAATTACTAATTAAAATCAACAGATCTTAAAATCAACAGATAATGTATCAGCTCATATATTTTCTTGAGTGAAATATTTTAAACTGATGGTTAGGATGATTATATTCTGTTAAATCACGATAACACGGAATAGTGGTGATATATCTTACGAACAAAAAGTTGCAACCACAAACTATATAAATGATTTTTAGATGCCCGTTTTATTTTAGTGTTTTTTTAGCACTCCTAATTTATTATAGACTTATTTCTAGAAATATATAAATTGTAAAGCAGGCTATTTATTTTGACTATGCTTTAAAATATTGTGTGGCTTTTCCACTTTTAACGCTAGAGGACATCAGATATGTAACTACACTGTGCTGTCGTTTTTGCTGCGTGTCTTATTATTTGTAATATTTACAACAAATGTAGGTGGAGGTGAAGTTTCTGTCATTGCCGCCAAGTCGTTCTATCTTTGTCCCGTGTAGCTCTTTTTTCTTCTTTGTTTTTTTCATTGATTGTATGTATGGTGTACCTCATCAAGGGTGTCGGGTCTTGTCGTTTGTAGTAATTTGGTGTACTCTTTATTATTGTTATAATTTATCACGATACAGATACTGGTGAGATAAAAACGTTGCTAACGTAAAATTGTATTTTTCGCGACATGAACTGCAACATATCAGGAAAAGATGCATTGGTCGAGGGATTTTTATCATCAGCTTAAAAGCATACATTTATGTAAAAAATGCCATATGACTCGATACTGTATGAAGAGCTTTCTTTCCAATTTTTATAAAAAAAAGTTACCGATGATTTGATTTTTGAAATTAGATACAAAATACGGCAAATATTCAGTTCTTTCTAAAATCATTAAAATAGAATAAACATAATTTATTTACAAGCAGTTGATATTTTTGGTCATGGTGTTGTCAGTTTATTTTCGATTTTTGAGTTTGACTGTCCCTTTGGTATCTTTCGTCCCTCTTTTATACAAATAAATAGTTTGCCATATTGTATAAAAATCTGGATCTTATTAACCTTGTAGATGTCATTGACTATTCACATAATCTCCTTTTATCAAATACAACACCAATTTAAATCTAACATTTGTCGGCCTGATTACGTAGACTGCACATTTTTTAAAAATATTTTATTCAATAAAAGTGGTGACACATGTGTGCTACTCAGCAGTACACTAAGATGACCAGTAAACTTGAGATTTCCGATACATATAGGCTTTCCATTAATTAAGTGAAAGGTCATATTGTTTATCCTTTTGTACTTTGTTAATACATTTGTGTTATTGAGTATAGCTAAAACAGTTAAAAATCTTACCCAATTTCTCTGTTTGATAGAATGGTGTAGATAGTCTTCTGTCGAGCAAACAATGGACATTGTAGCCATCGCACTGTATCAATACGTCATTATTTCCTATTTGATAACATTTTAATAAATGGCAGATGCATTGTATATATTTTGGAAATAAAAAGCATGAACTAGCTGTCTATAAGAATGGGTTACGTTTCTTTCGGTGATTTGTACCTAATGTGATTATGCTTTATGTATTTACGAGACACGTACCGACATTTGGAGTTAATTGTAACCGATTTCCACAGTTTGTTTGTAATGTTGTGCTGTTAAAACCCCTGTTAAAGGCTAGGAGAGGGTTGACCACACAATGTTTAAATTAAAAAAAGGTGTGGTATGATTACTAATGAGACAACTCTCCACAAGGGATCCAAAAAACAGCCACATTCTTAATTTGATAAAAAAAAATGTATTTAAGTGGTTCGTATAGGTCCATATCCGGTATTTTTCGTAAATTGTTTTGTTATAAATCAGGCTGATGATTTCACCGCACTGGTGTAAGGGCCTCTTAAAGTCGATTGTATTGTATGGTATTGTTCGCGACGTTAAAATTCAACATATAAGGAAAAGATGTATTTGTCGAGAGATTTTTATAATTTGCTTAAAAACAGGTATATGTAGCCCTCCGTTTAAAAATGGCATTTTAATCGATACTGGATGAAGATTATTTATTCCACTTTAATGAAAAAGTTTCCGATGATATTTTTTTAAATTAGATAAAAATACGGCAAAAATCGTATGTGCACCGGAAGGGTTAGCTGATCCTGTGGTAATATGATGACCTCGCCATATTCTTACACAAATTAATAGTTAAGCATATTGTATGAAAACCTGGATCTGATTAACCTAGTAGATGTCATTGCAGTCAGGATTCTACTTCGTCAAAATTATCTCCCAATTACGCCAGTTCATTTTCACAATCGTAGAAATGGAAGCCATTGTAGGGATGACGCACTGCTAATTTTGCTCTTGCAACCGATAAATTTATCCACATTGCACCATTACGATCCTTATATGTCAGTTGTATTTTAAAAGACAAATGTATCAACTAGCTAATGAGCATCAGTTAATGATCTTGTCTGCATTGATTCAATTTAAAGCTATTGTTTGATCGGTTGTCAGGTGGAATTTTCGAAAATTCATAAACATTTAAAAAAATTCTTATTAAATATTTCGTGGAAGGGCAGACTAGATTTTTTTAGTGGTTGAAGACTATAAACCCTGGTTATCACACACAAAAAAAAATATTTTTCGAAGATATGCATTTTCATCATCCAACTTGAAAGACTGTTGTCAAGTTCTTTAAGTAAAAAAAAAATTAGCTATTCGAACACACCTACTCTGTTTTTATGATTCACTAGATAGGTATTTCACTTGACCCATATATTTCATCTTTTAGTACTGTGATTTTTTTATGTTATAAAGTCAACCAGTAGTTTTGAAATATAAAAATGATAGAATCAGAAGCGAGACGATGTATGAAACATTCTTGCTTTGTACGATATCAAGACAAAATATTCAACTCAAACACGCCCTAACATAAAAAGTTGCACTCGATTTTCTCTTTTCGATAAAATTATTACCCAGTTTTTTGATTTTTTTCTTGAGTCACATAATGGAAGGGCAGACACGAAAATTACTGAACTAATAGATTGATATGTTTTCCGTCCGTGGTAAAAAAAAAAGTAAAAAAAAAAAAGGAGGTAATGCATTTTATACATCCAACTTGAAAGATACCCATGTCGTCGAACTGATATCTGTTTGTTCTGCTTAATTGTGTACTAGATAAATTGAAAACTTATGCAAATGGTGTTTTAAAAATAAAACACTTCGTCATTGAGAAGAAAGCTGTAATTTTGTTTGTTTCTATTAACTTTTAAAAATGTTGTCACTATTACAATAAGTATTTAGATCCTTCTCTTACAAAGCGCTTCGATTCTTTTGTTATATTTTAACCGGGTTTCCGACTGATTGACTATTCACAGAATCTTTTTTCATTAAATATAACACCAGTTTAATTCAAACATTTGTCGGCCTGACTAAGTAGACTGGCACCATTTCTTGTTTCATTCAATAAAAGTGGTAACACATGTTTGTTTCCCAGCGGGACACTTCAATGACCAGTAAACTTGAGATTTCCAATGCATTTAAGCATTTCATTAATAAAATTAAAGGTCACATTGTTTTTATTTTTGTACTTTAGTATTATTAAAAGAGTTTAAAATCTTACCCAATCCCTCTGTTTGATAGAATGTAGTAGATAGTCTTCTGTCGAGCAAACATTGGACAGTGTAGCCGTCGAACTGAATCAATACGTCATCATTTCCTAATAATAATAAAATTTTAATAAATGGCAGATGCATTGCATATTTTTTAAGAAAAAAAAAACCAACATGAACTAACTTTCTATAATTAATGGTCATCCTTCCTTCGGTGCTTTTTGTCTAATGTTTTACATGGTATGTATATAAGTGCCTCGTACCGACATTCGTAGTTAATTAAAACTTATTTCCACAGTTTGTTTTCTAATGTTGTGCTACTACACCTCTGTTATAGACTAGGAGAGGGTTGACCACACAATGGTTAACCTAGCCACATTCTTTATTTGATATAACTCTGTTTTTCAGTGGTCGTTGGAGGTCCATGTTTGTTTTTTCCTTAAATTGGTTTGTTACACATTGTAATTGTTTTGTAGTAACACATCATTCATAAAGAGCCTCTTAAAGTCGACTGTACGGTATGGGTTTTTCATTGTTGAAGGTCGTACGATGGCCTTTAGTTGCTTATAATCACTGTAATCGAACATTTTGTCTTTTTGTCGAAAATATCATAGCTCCTCAATTTTATAATCATATCAGGGAATATATATAGATAACAAGAAAATTAACAATACATAATATAAGAAATGTTCGAAAGGCCTGGTCATATTTGTGCTTTATAATGATAACAAACCGACAAAGCCATGGCAATAAGAATAGAAAAAAGACCACCTGTAAACAAAACACAATATGGAAAACTTAAGACTGGGCAATATTGTTACATAACGACTACACACTTTTGTTAGCATCAATTTACGATGCCATAACTTTTTTTTTTATTCAAAATACTGACCAGTCAATACATTAATTAGTTGTAAGGATAATTTGTATAAACACAAAACTTTCTTGAATCAATGACCACTGACCAAATTTAAATCTTTATACTCCTATGGGTGGGCAGAATTGACAAGCTAGACATTTCCCCCAACCAGTACCCACTCCCACTGTGGGCGAGTGGACAAAGCAAAATCTACCTTAGCTGTAGTGTATATCTGTTACTTTTTGTAACTGAGGATAGGTTGTACAGGTATAATATAAATGACTTTAATTTGTTTTGTATATTAGTACAATTTGTTGTTTTGTTTAAAGATGCATGTTAGAATTTCTTCTTTTATTCCAGTTAATTGAGTTACGATGAAATCATGTTAAGGATATAAAATATTTAACAAGGGTCGTCCACAATGAAGAACAAATCAATATAAAATGATGCTACTATCCCAACACATAAATGTATGTCTTCCAATGCATTTGAATACTTCCAATATTAAAAAAGTTAATCATTTTGTACCTGCATATATTTATTATTCTGACCAATGAATGTAATTTTTTTTAATTTTTATTTTTCAAGGATGAATCAACAAAGAAATTTAATATGTTTTTTATAGAGCCCCATTGTAAAGTATTCGGGCTGTACTATAAAAGTAGAACACTACGATTATTGTTTACATAATAAAAAAGTATATCTCATATAAAAAGTGTCAAATAAAGGCCACAGTAGTATACTGGTGTTCAAATGTCATAGATCGATTTAGAGAAAAACAAATTCTGGTTACAAACTACAACCGAAGAAAACACATTAAAAATAAGATAAAAAAAAAGAAACAATGGAAAGTCTGAATTGCAACAACAACACCCGCCAACACACATAGAAACGAACTATTTGATAACAACTGCCATATATCTGACTTGGTACAGGACATTTTAAGTACAATATGGTGGATTGAGGCTGGTTTAATTGACAGCATAACCGACCGCCTTATGAAAATATAAAAAAATATCCCTAAAATGACATTATATAATACGTGACAGAAATACAGATAAAATACACACAAAAAGAGTTAAATAAAATAGTCGACGCAATATTTATTTTAAACCACTTAACAACAACGAACATATTCTTTCAACGACAAAAGACTACAGGATATCACCAATGTTGACCCACTTACGTAACTAACATGCAATCTCCTCGAACTTTATATAATTCTTTTCACAATACTCGTCCAAACAAATGTCAAGACAATGATGTCATGAAAAGGCAATTTTATAATTATTTGAACTACAAACAATAAGACATAACAGATTTCCAAAAAAAAAACCATAACAGAAACATCAGAAATAGATACATGAATGAACAAAATACAGTTACACGTCGTATAGCAATGCAAATTCACTTTCGGTATATCAGTCATATTCGGGAATGTGACACTGTTAGTATGGAAAGGCAATTCTATAATTATTTGGAGAACAAACAATGAGACATAACAGATTATTCAACAAAAACTTCAAAATAAATACACGAATGCTGGATGTACAAAATAACGAGACAAGTCGTACGACAATGCAAATTCGCATCCCGTATAACAGTTTTATTTGGGAATGTGTCACATTGGGTAATTACCACAGGAAAGATATGTTAAACTAAGAAAAATGTACAATATACATCATTAAGTTTAGACACAGTCACATCGTATAGATCAACCAATTCGTGATGGTGTCCATTAAATTTACGGAGTGCCATTTTAATCTTGCCTTCTCATAACTCGGTTGGAGCAGTGTCTGTGTAAGGCACACACTCCTGTATCAAGTTTGTATAGTGTGAATATTAACGAGCATAACGTATCAATTGAGATTTGAACACAATATAAGACTGAGAAGAAGGAAATGTACTACTGTGAAAAGGGAAATTGATAATTGGAAAGGTAAAATCATCCAGTTTGTCATTAAATTTAGTGTTAGATTGTCAACATTTGACAGTATTGAGGGGAAAAAATCAAGGCATGAAGCACTTCTTCTGTTATCAGAAGTATCCCTAATTTCAAGTTCACTGGAATATATGAGATGCAAGAACTGACCGAAACAAACGCGACGATCATTTAAAAGTAGGGTTGTCCACATACCTTGTCAAACTGATATATTCCCGTACCAATGAAAAAAGTCAAGTTTAGAGCAGTCATGAATAGAGTTTTAACGTACCACCGATCAGTTAACTTGCTGATCTTTTCAATCATATTAGTTAACTTGAGGCAGTTACAAAATCTGCTCAAAGTTAACTTTTTACAGGTTACCGGAAACAATCGACTCAATGGATATGCGAATTGTGTCTCATTTTCTGAATGTAGGTTGAAAAGACTCATTTACAAATTGAATGATTTAATTGATAGCTACAGCACATCGACACAATTGACTTGATTAAAGTATTGATTTCAAACAAGTTATTTTGTCTTACACTTTCAATAATAGATCGAAGTTATTCAATATGTACTCTCTACCCTGTTATACAGCAAGTTATACAATGTAATCGACGACTGACATTTGAATGCCAAACAAGTCAATTATCTGTATGAAAAAAGAAAGGGAGAGATATTGACTCAATTGGTGTTCTAATTATAATAAGATTTAATCATTCAGCATTAAATCAATTTAATAAATTGAGAGTATCGTCTGCTAAACTAGAGTTAACTTTTCTTTAATTTTGATGGACTTAAGCGTCTTTTGTTAACCTACATTTTTCATAAGCGGTTTTCCCGCTTTTATTTGGTATAAAATTGCATGCTTTTCGTGATTTGTTCATTACGTGATTTGAACTCTGAAGGAATACAAAAAGGACAGGTAGATTCGGACATAAGATAAGTACATAATGTTTTATTGATAGTTAGATTAGTTACTGCAATTGTATTTTCCGGATTATTTTTATTTCTGTAATTTGTAAAAGAAATTATTTGATTTTAAATGAAAGTTATTTCTTGCAAATAGTTCGATTCATTAATTCAATTTTTCTCTCACTTGAATAGCATATTACACGGAACAAACTATATTCTAATAATAATAGTTATGTTATATTGTGCACACTTATATTTCATTGACTAGCATTTTAAATGCTTTACTACAGGTGATATATTTTGTTTTAAATGTATTAGCGATACACTTTGAACAGGTAATTACAATGTATGTTGTGTATGCCGTGTTATCATTAACATGACCGGAAACGTTTAATTTTATTAAACGTTACATGATTTATACATGTGTGTTTAATTTGCGGAAACATAGTTTAATTAAGTTAAGCTTGGAAATAGAAGCTATCAAACGTTTTTAAAACGATGTGTATTTTGTTAAGAAAGCACACATCGAAGCTGTTTTGAGTTCTGTTTTTATAATCAACTTCATTTGTTTTGATGCATAAAAATATATCAAAAGTTTAGTTAAGACTACGCAGTGTAAACATTTTGGTATTTCAATTTATTTAAATTTGAGTAATTTATCTTATGTTAAATTTATACATGTTTAAATATGATCTGGACTTTAAAGACTTGATGTATGTATCTAATCTGTATTTATGATTATAATAGTTATAACAATGCCAAGAGGTAGAGGTAGACGTCGCCGACAGGACCAGGTTAGAGGTCTGGAGCCTCGGGTTAGGAGGGCTCCCAGGGAAGTACAACAGCCACAACCAGTTGTGAGAAACGTGGGAAGGCGTCCGCCAGCTGATGTAGAGCAAGAAGCATATATAGAAAGAAGACAGCGGGTTGATGAACCCGAATTAGTTGCCATGCGACCTGTTGACATTCGAGTGAATGAGCCGCAATTAGCTGCATTAGGTGAGGTAAATGAAGTTTATGATGAACCTCTAATGTTACCTGGCTTTAATGAAGTTGACATATTTATAAGCCAAAAATTTAAGGACAAAATTTAGAATTTTGAATACATTGATTTGTCTCTTATGCACCGTAAGAATTTTAACAGCCAAACAAATAATGAAAACACAATTGGCATCAATGAGGGTATGCTTGTTATTCAAAACAAAGTTAAAAAAAACCCGTACTGTTAGTTCTGTTGAAGATTGGACTGATTCATTTATTGCCTATGCCCAGGTCCTTATCGAAAGGTATCCTGGAAAGGCAAGTGAACTTTTTTCGTATATGTCCATAATAAGGGGTGCAGCAGCTGATCATTCTTTTGAAAAATGCTATTCTTATGACCAACAATTCCGTTTAAGGGTATCAAGGGATCATACAAAGAAATGGTCATCCATAGATGGTTTTTTTGTGGTTACGTATTTTAACTGCCAGTACTCCAAAACAACAACACGCTGATGTTAGTAATAAATGCTACGATTTTAATCTTAAAGGTTTTTGCAACAAACGCAATTGCCAATACAGACATGCATGTTTCAAATGTGGTTTAGATCACTCTTCCTTAAGATGTCGTCGATTTATGGAAAATGAAATTGATACTGATCCATCTAGGTATAATAGGAATGACATTGCACCTTTCCAAAACAACTCTGCTAATAGACAAAACCCAAAAGGAAGTTTTAACAAAAGATAATTTACATATAATGTAAATGAACTCTTGTCTAATGCTGATTGACATTTGTATGCTGACAGTGCAGGTGGTTTTTTCATGGGTTGTGCAGTTTATTCAAATGGGTCATGATCATTTTCACTCCATCACATGTTGAACATAGGCGAGATATATATATATTGATCATGTAAAGTCAGCTTTTTATTACTATAGGTTTTTCTGAACTGATAAAAAAGGGAGATCCATTACTTTAAAAGTTTGTTGATAAAAATAAACAAATGAGATTTGTCCTCTACATTTAATACGTAGTTTGATAACTTTTTTCCAAATAAGACCTGGAAATAATGGTCCGCTTTTATACATAATAATGGGAAATCCTTTATAAGAGTTCAGTTTCAAATTGGTTTGAACATAGGACTCCGGTCAAGTGAATAAATGTTGAGTTGTACACGTTGCTTATATTTGTATTGTTGTATAGTATGGTTGTTATACTACCTTGAACTGTTGTATAGTATGGTTGATATACTACGTTGAACTGTTGTATAGTATGGTTGATATACTACGTTGAACTGTTATATAGTATGGTTGATATACTACGTTGAACTGTTGTATAGTATGGTTGATATACTACGTTGAACTGTTGTATAGTATGGTTGATATACTACGTTGAACTTTGTATAGTATGGTTGATATACTACGTTGAACTGTTGTATAGTATGGTTGATATACTACGTTGAACTGTTGTATAGTATGGTTGATATACTACGTTGAACTGTGGTATAGTATAGTTCATAAACATGTACTACGTTGAACTGTTGTAAGTATGGTTGATCTACTACGTTCAATTGATATGGTTGAATTTAAAAACCTATGTAATTTCAGAATTTGTTTAAGTGTGAATTTTTTGTCATGGATTGATAAATTTTGTTTGGCGATGCTCACAAACGGAGTTTGCTAGCATTTGGCTGAATTTATCACAGTTGGCGTCTGGTAGCCCAGTTGCCATTTGAGAAAAACATATGATGGTTGCCCTTCAATGTTTTTATCTTGGACATTAATGAGAAATTGTCGATGAATGCAAATTCGTTGGCCGGTTGATACATAGTTGAACTGTCCTAATAAATCCATGACAAAAAATTGCCAAAATTCAAACTTACTATTTGTTGTTTTTTTATTATGATCATATATTAGTTTGTCTTACAATTTGTTCACATTTGTATAACGAAGGTAATCTGGAGTCGTTGGAAATATTACGAGGGATTTCAACGAATTTGGGTTATCTTTTATCTGGTATATCGTATTCCTAAATTGACTTCTGTTGGTTTCTTTCGAATATTTAATAATAAGATTTAATCATTCAGCATTAAATCAATTTAATAAATTGAGAGTATCGTCTGCTAAACAAGAGTTAACTTTTCTTTAATTTTGATGGACTTAAGCGTCTTTTGTTAACCTACATTTTTCATAAGCGGTTTTCCCGCTTTTATTTGGTATAAAATTGCATGCTTTTCGTGATTTGTTCATTGCGTGATTTGAACTCTGAAGGAACACAAAAACCCACCCTATCCCACCCTTTAGAATATTTTTTTTGCTGTTTGTTGTATATTTTCAGATATTGCCAAAAGAAGCGTCATGGATTGGACAGAATTTTTACTGAAAACATAGTTTTACTGAAGGGCTGAATTTATCACAGTTGGCGTCTGGTAGCCCAGTTGCCATTTGGAGAAAACATATGATGGTTGCCCTTCAATGTTTTTATCTTGGACATTAATGAGAAATTGTCGATGAATGCAAATTCGTTGGCCGGTTGATACATAGTTGAACTGTCCTAATAAATCCATGACAAAAAATTGCCAAAATTCAAACTTACTATTTGTTGTTTTTTTATTATGATCATATATTAGTTTGTCTTACAATTTGTTCACATTTGTATAACGAAGGTAATCTGGAGTCGTTGGAAATATTACGAGGGATTTCAACGAATTTGGGTTATCTTTTATCTGGTATATTGTATTCCTAAATTGACTTCTGTTGGTTTCTTTCGAATATTTAATAATGACATTACATTAATAATACTTTATTTTGATAATAAGTTGTTAACAACATTGTACAATTATGTCCCGCTGAGGAGGGGAATATTCAAAATTGTTAACCCGACTAAGAATTATTCCACGAGGGACTCAATAATAGTTTTATTATACCTAACGAGCATATTACTATTAAATGAAAAAAAAGTGTAACGATAGTCAAAACACTTACTTACGTTAGAAAACTATTGTGTGTCTATTGACCTTTCACGCATGTACAACAAAGATAGACTCTTTCCATAAAACATAAATGTCATACTTTAGTACAAGAGTTATTAACCGGTGAATAATACGGTTTTTCGATGGAGTCTAATTTATCGGGTGATTCATCGGGGAATAATAGGAAAGGTCGATGGAGACTTCAATCTGTTAGAGTATTCATCGCTCCTGCCAATTATTCGGGAAAAAACATCGAAATTAAACTATGACACGTGATTCCGTATTATCCAAGCAAGTAATTACTACATAATGTAAGGTATAATAAAACTAGTTATTCAAACAGGTCAATTCTTCATATCCAACCGACTGATTTATTTTGTTTTTGCACTATTTTGAGAATTTGCAAATGCCGATTATTTAAATACATATTCATATTATTTTTGCAGAATCAGTTTTATTAATCATCATCATCAGCATTAGTATCAGCATCAGCATCAGCATCAGTATCAGCATCATCATCATCAGCAGCAGCAGCAGCAACAGCAACAGCAACGACATACAAATGTAAGTAGCAGACGGAGAATTGGAACATCCTTAAGTATACTTGTAATCCATAATTATAGCTGTGTAAAATTGACAAAGTATAACGAAAAATTCAACCAATTGAAATTGTCGTTTCACCTGATAATTAGCATAGTTATTATCGGAGTCGACTTTTAAAGATACGCTATTTGTAACCGGAATACTCACCAACGATTTCTGCGTTTTCACTGGTGAGCGTTGTCATCAATCTAAGAAAAAAACACGAAAAGTACAAAAGCGCTAAAAGTAAATTTGTATTATGATTTTGTTGTCTGTATATGATACGAAGACTTTTTTTAATATGTAAATGATAACATGATTAATAGGGAATACATTTATATCTTTGATTAAAAATCAATAACTGATGGCAGCATGAAAATCCACTTACAATTTCTACAGTGACTTCAACTAATTAACACTTCTTTTCTTTAAGAAAAAAACCCATTTCAAAACCACACGAGGTTTAAAAAAAACCGAACAGTGACCCATTTATTGTCCTAGTGGTGATTCCAGACGTATTCTTATACCTTATCTGTGCATTTTCGACTCACTTGCTTATGTGAAAAGTAAAATCACAAAAATACTTAACTCTGATATAGATAAGTTTTTCTTGTAATCAGATGCTAATAAAAAAACCAATACTCGTTAACGCATGCCTAAGAATCCGACACTTATAAGTTTATTCAAATGTGTTTGTTCCAAAAATACACATTTAAAATTCATTTGGTAAGATATATCAATTACATTGAGTATTAATCCCTTTGAGTTATTATCTTCCATTTCGATAAAAACAAAAACTCATAGCCTAAAAATCTCAGCAGATGACACATCTATTTTTCTTTAAGATAAACGGCCTTGGTATTAATTTTGCTATTGACAAGACAGTATGTCATACAAATGATATAGAGAAACAGAAAAAATATAAATGTTTTAATAACATTGCAAACAAGCAAGATTGGTAAAATGACTGTCATAAATAATTGGTTATTCTGATTTGTAATGGGAGGGTGAAAGCGAGAAAGTTAAACTACCAGTTTGAAGTAAAGATTACTTAGAATGGGGGTTAGACATGATGCAATGAAAATAAATTGAAAGACTAACTTGTAAAACTCCCTAAAACTGAAAAATATTCGAACTTCTACATGTTCTATTTCATTGAGTTTCAGTGTGAAAACCTGCTATTTAGTATGCATTTGAGATCTAATAAATCACTTTTCAAGTTGAAATGCTTCAATGTTGGATTTAAAAAGAAGGGGGGAAACAAATTTACTTGAAAACTATATAGATATAAGGAAACAAGTTATATTGGAAAATCAACACACAAAGAGTCAAAGCAAAAATGTATATTTTAGTAATTTGGTAAGAGATGATATAACTTGTATTAGTTAAGTTATTTCTGATTGTAGCGAAATTTCACAAAATATTTTGAATACAGGGAAACGAAACAATACAGGAAATCTGAGGTTTGTACTCTAGGCAAATCTTTATCCAAATTTTGAAAGAAGGAGTTTAAGAATAGAATATCAATAAATACTTAAATTTAAATTCAACAAAGTATAAGGATGATCTACTGTATAAGGATGATGGACTGTGATACAATCTTGACAAAGTTATATACTATTATAATAAGATCTAAAACACAGCTTGCAGTAGGGTTCATCGTATATAACAACATTTAGCTTAGGATATTGTTACCGTTTTACAATAAAGTTCCTTTCGCTTTTTAAAAATAGAAATAACTGCATAACATTATACAAATACACGTGGCTTTGTACTTATACATCCCGTCATTGTGTAATTATGCTATTTTTTTCTTTTGTATTTTGTCTTTCATTTTTCTTTGTGTGTTTTGTCTATATGCTTTTTGTGTGTTTTGTTTTGTATATTTGTTTGTTCTTTTTTTTTGTGATTAAAATTGTAACACTATGTTGACTGCTGTATCCCTATTTTAACATTTGTACCTATTATATCTGTTTGTTTTGTTCACACATCGTTTAATGTAATTTTATACGACTGTCATACACGTAAAAGGTTCAGCTAGCTATAAAATTGGGTTTAATCCACCATATTCTACATAACAAATGCCTGTGCAGGAATATGACAGTTGTTATTTATTCTTTTGATGTGTTTGAGCTTTTGATTTTGCCAATTTGATAAGGCACTATCCGTTTTGAATTTTCCTCGTAGAAATTTCGGTGAATTTTACTTTTTCTATTCCATTCCATGATGTATAGGGATCATGGTAATGTATTTACATAAAAAATCTTTAACTGAATGTTTAAATTGAAATTGAATACTTAGCTCCTATAATGTACATATACAGTGGAAAGGACAAATAATGTTACATGATATTTTTGAAAACAGAATTGATCGTTTGACGTATGTTTTCAAAATGTACAAAAATGCCTTGAATTTATTTTTAGATTAATTTTAATTTGAAGAGGACCTCCTAAATATTTGTGGATTTATACTCACAAGTTGTCAATATTTATCAAAATGTAACTTTTGGTGTAGAAATGCATCATAGGTCATACACCATAATTACATATGTATATTGATAAAACAACAAAGTACGAACATAGATTAGTAATGCTGTGAACTATAGTAACGTTTGAAAACTTTTGTCACTGGAAATCACGTCAATACACATTGACATTATCTGTATCATCTTACTAAGTATCCTTCTTGTTGCTATTTTTGTATTTAATTTATTCAGTTACTGGGACGGAACAGGTTATGGACCGTGGTGCCAAGTTTAATTTAACTGATATATTTCTAGTTGAACATACGAGTGTCCATACCTTTTTGGTTTGTGTTGTTTGTCCTTCTGTTTCCTGTCCTCCTTTGCTTCGAATACATCTGCAATAATATAATTATATCCCTACTTTGTTATATGACCTTAAAATAGTTAAAAAATGCATGTGCAATGCAAAGTGTAACTCGGTCATTCAGAAGAACTCTGCCAATCTTGGTTTTGCGTATAGTAAAATGACAAATCAGTATGAAAATGTACCTCCATGTTATATCAAGATGTCTCATAGTATGAAATATTATTATCTTCATAACAAATAAACTCATCATAGATACAAGGACTGAATTTTGTATATACGCCAGACCCGCGTTTCGTCTACCCAAGTTGAAGAGCATTGAGGACCAAAATTCCTAAAAATTTTGCCAAATACAGCTAAGGTTATCGGTGCCTGAGATAGAAAAGCCTTAGTATTCCAAAATTCTAAATTTTGTAAACATTTAAATTATAAATATAACGAGTATGACAAAATAGCATGAAAAGGTCGCTCCATGTTGGATCAAAGTGTCTTTATATTATATAAATTTATATTAGTGATATAGCAAATTTCATAGTATTGTCAAATGTCGATATAGTATAGAACATTTGTTTCATGATGTATCTCTACCCTTAATGATATGGTTATCGTTTTCATAAGGCAGCTGTGGTGTTCCATATTTATTGTTGATATTTACCCCACATGTACCAAGTTGTAGAATAGTTTTATTGATATACAAGACATGAACTATATATTGTAAAGAAAGACGAAGAAGTAAACTTAACAACTTAATTATTTCCTTTTACCTGTGTAAAATGTTGATACTGCAGATGGCTTTTTTTTCAAAGTTGATATATTTTTTTGGGTTTGTTTAACTATTCACAAAATCATTATTATACTTTTACTTAAATTTGTTATCCTTTATCTTTATTGATTTTGAAATGCATTGTATCGTAGATCAATTTTTGTCCTCCAGTGTATGTTAATTTGTATTACTACGTCTTTTGATTGAGTGAGTTAAGCCATTCCAATTTATATTTTATAGTGTGTCTTTCTATGTTGTGATGTTACACTATTGTTTCCTATAAGGGTGAAGGTTTGTTACCATTAAAACCTTTAAACCCACCGCAATTGTTACAAATGTCGTACGTCAGGAATCTGATGTTCAGTAGTTTTTCGTTTCTTATATAAATTAGACCGTTGGTTTCTTGTTTGAATGACTTTACACTAGTTAATTTTGTGGCTCCTTTATAACTTGCTGTTCGGTGTTAGTCAAAGCTCTGTATTGAAGTCCGTACCTTGACCTATAATGGTTTACTTTTATACATTGTGACTTTGATGGAGAGTAGTCTCATTGGCACTCATACCACATCTTCCTATATCTATATAATAAAAAGTAAGGCTCACCGTTTTTTTCCACCACTACGGGTGAAATTGGACTTATATAATTAGGTCAAAAAAATAAAATAAAAATACTAGATTAGATTCAGCTTATCAGTTTGTTTTCGATTTATGAGTTTGACTGTCCCTCTGGTATCTTTTCGTCCCTCTTTTATCCAAGTTCATCTATAATTTCATTAGTTTTTTTTTATATATATTATTATTATGGACAATATAAGTGTAGTTTTTAAAGGGGCTGCTTCATAAAAACATAATATATATACATAATTTATAAACATTCTGGGAATTAATTTAAACAGAATAAAAAAAAACCTACCACGAAATTCTTGAAAGCATTTCTTTAAGAACATTTATTTATTACAATATCTTATAACGAAAAGAAAATTTCAAATTACGATTTCATACATAATAGTATTACATTCTTTAAACCTAAATGTGGACCAATTTGATAACGAGTCACACAATCCACAATCTATGTACAAATTTATATTCAGCATTTCAAAGACCCCAAAAATGTCAATTATTGTTGAAATCAAACAAAATTCAGTTGTTGAATCCTTTGGACGTTAAAGTATACCAATGTTAAGGGGGAAGACCTGGTATATGGGAGACAACTCTTAGACATGTATTGAAAATCATTTGTGCGTTTTAACATAGCAGTAAATAAAACAATGATCAAGTATCTATGTTGTTTACCATTTGGCTGTGAGAATGATGCAAACAGATCCAGTTAACTGTATATATTTGACACCAGCAATCATTTAACTAAGGAACATTTTTTTGAAATAAAGTAGATGAGGTAGTATACCTTTAAGTGTTTTCAAACGTTTTTGAGGGTACCCCAAAGCTGGTTATATTTAATATGCCCTAAACATAAAGTGAAACGATGAATTTCACCAAGACTTTGGCAGATAATGCATTGACCCCTACCTTTTCGATGATGTAAATATAAGAAAATATAAAAAGAGGAAAATTTCGGTGTTACCAAGGCCTACCCCTTAAAACGGGACCAAAAATTCAAAATCTAAATATAGGGTTTTATTCAGCATTTTTAGAACTCAAAGTATTCCTGACCTCGAATTAAACCGGATTGAAATTTTTCAAGAAATAAGCAATTCATGCAAAATGTTAGAAAAGTATTGTGTTTTTCCCCAAACAGTTAAACCCATAACCCCATAATCAATCTTTTTTTGGTATGGAACCTTGTGGTACAATGTCAAAAAACCCATACATTTATACACTAAAATTATTTTCCTGAAACAACAGAAATGTATGTTTGCGGCCACTTTTTAATCCCTCATTCCTTAATATTTTACAATACAACCCCAAAAAAAATAAATTTTAACCTTTCTTTGAGGTATCAAACAGTGTCGTATAATTTCAAAGAGATCCATTCAATTATAGTTTAAGCTATATTGTCTGGAAATTTAAATTTCCTCAGACGACCATGACGACCACGAAGACGTCAACAACGTGATCACATTAAACTAACACGACAAAATTGTATGTTCGTATAAATAAAACCAACAGTAGTATACCGCTGTTCTAACGTCATAAATCGATTGAGATAAGGCAAATCCGGGCAATATGCATCTAAATGCTGCTTACATGAATATTTATATTCTTGTTGGTGAATAACTAGGTACTTACAATTATTCACATGTAAATATGTCTTTGGCCATTTGACATTTTCGTCCATGCTTTCAGCGCTCTCCTCTGGATACCATATTCTACAGGAATAGTGTCCTTCATCGTCCTTTGTTGCACAAGATATATTAAGGGATGCGTAATCGAATTGCGATCCTTTGTATTTGTTTGATGTGGTCTCATCAACTGTCAGCTCTTCTTCTTTGGAGTTTTCCTCCTTAATCCAATAAACTTTCGAACCATCGGGCAACGGTACTATTATTTCACATTCAAGTGTGCATCCGCAACCGACTTTCACTTCAAACGAAGGCATCATCTTCAATCGTGGAAATTCTAAGTTTTAATAAATAAAGTTGACATGAAAAAATGTTTCCAGTTCCATACTTACATATAAATCTATGAATGATGTTTACAAGTGTAAATCTTTGTAAGAATCAGGCCATTGAGAAGAGTTCCAATTCCTGGTAGAAAAAAAAATCCCGCCGACCTAACCATCCTATTTTAAAGTTACTTTCATCCTGAATAAGAAAGTGTAGGTCTGTCGTTTCTGTGTGCCTTATAATACGAGGAGTATCCAGTAACTTAATTTTTTTGGTAATTTTTAGTGTATTTCAACTAGGTTATATATGGCAAAACCAGTATAAGAGAAGGAAATGAATGACATATTTATGAACCATTAATCATTTTGTACTTTAACAAATAAATATTTCCTTGGGCTTTCTGTTTGTTATATTTTCAACACTGCGCGATTCTAAGGAAATCATTGATTAATTTCTACATGTACTATATGTTTTCCGGGTCAAACAACAACATAGTTATAATTCAAATAGTATTACTCCAAAGAAAAAAGTGTAAATAATATACATTTCAAGTATACTAGAAAAAAAGAAGATGTGGTACGATTGCCAATTTGACAACTCTCCATTAAAGCTAGAATTTGTAAAGGTAAACAATTTAATTATAGGTCACAGTATGTTCTTCAACATGGAACCTTGGGTCACAGCACGCAGCAATATGATATATTATAAAGGGCCACAAAAATGATTAGTGTAAAACCAATTAAACGAGAAAACCAAGTTTAATCTATATTAATAACGAGAAATTATAAACACTTATGAACTACATCAATAAACGACAACCACTATCAATCAGGTTTCTGACTTACGACAGGTACAAACAAATTAAGCTGGTTTAAACGCTTTACCAACCTTCAGCCTACCAATAATCATTGAAATCATAACGGACCTCAATATATAGAGCGGATACAATCTTTAATACAGGACATGGGGTTTTCAAGTAAAACCAAAGTTTGACCTTGGAAGTTTTAAAAACACAATGACAAACCTACTGGTGTTGGTTTATATACATGTCAAGTATAAAGTAAGAAATTGTAACGGTTCTCTAGATATAAAGCGGGTACAGTTTGTTACGGATGGACAAACTGATTAATATAGGGGTACCCTGTCACTAGTAGAGGCCCTAATAAATATCAATAGAGTAGCATAAAACTATCTGGAAGCTCAGCATGACTTCAAGCACATTTGTTGAGTGTCTTACTGTCTTTGAGTACATCAGGTTAGAAATAAATTTGCAAAATAAAAAATTCATTTAATATTTTAATTTAAAATCTTGGAAGATAAGGTTATTTTATAATTTAGAAATAATCATGTCCACCTACCCACTCAATTCATTTCCCCAACATACTCTAACTTACCGGAAGTTATTTTCTTTTGGTAATTTTGCCAGTCTATTGGTTTTGTCTCTTGCCTTTTCACATTTTTCATTTGGTCTGTGTAGAGCTTTCCTTTCCCATTATATATTTCTAAACGATGGAGGACTCTCTCTAAAATACCACATAGTTCATAATATTTATTGTCATCTAACGAGAACTTCTTTGAGTGAGCCATATCATTTCGAGCTAACCTAATGCGTTCAATATCGTCACCAATCTGAATGTGAGAATTCTGCACATCGGACCACTTACATCCCCAACCATGACCTGGAATATGCTTGTTGTTCCTTCGTAGTTGTGCATATAAATATGTTATATCACACTCGTCTCTTGGTTTAACATAGAAGCCACCAAAATCAGAGATGAACAGGTCATATAAGGCACTGGTCAAAATTTCTAAGATGATGATGGCCATTCTTGTTGCGTTTATTTGCTCACAGCTGAAGATTTTCTGAAAACATAATTGGAAGTGCTGACTACTTTTATGTGTAACAAACAAATTTATACTGTAAATTTCTGTGAGTAGAAAAATAATGCAAATTTAGGGAATACGAAAATCTTGAATCTTTCCTTATTTAATTAAGCAAGGTCACTTTTAGTTAAAAAAAAAATGGCAAGACAGTGCTAAACACGAAATTTATTGCGAAAAGATAAGTTGGTTTATAGTTAGTCACCTCTTCGGTGTTAACATGTATGTATATATTATATAGTCATTTTTATAAATTTACTGTTTGCAAAAGTATGGATTATTCTAAATACTAAAGATTTTCTAATCCCAGGAAGATAAGCTCATGCATGTGCTAATACGGTAATCCCATATTTTAAGAAAAAAGGTGAATGATATAAAGAAAATGTTATACAGAATGATAATAAGAATGAGAATGAGTTATACAGAATGATAATAAGAATAAGAATGAGTTATACAGAATGATAATAAGAATGAGAATGAGTTATACAGAATGATTATAAGAATGAGAATGAGTTATACAGAATGATAATAAGAATTAGAATGAGTTATACAGAATGATATAAAAAATGAGAATGAGTTATACAAAATGATAATAAGAATTAGAATGAGTTATACAGAATGATAGTAAAAATGAGAATGAGTTATACAAAATGATAATAAGAATTAGAATGAGTTATACAGAATGATAGTAAAAATGAGAATGAGTTATACAAAATGATAATAAGAATGAGAATGAGTTATACAGAATGATAATAAGAATTAGAATGAGTTATACAGAATGATAGTAAGAATGAGAATGAGTTATACAGAATTGATAGTAAGAATGACCTCTGTTTCTTCTTTGTCATTTTTACATATGTTGCTACTATTTATTTTCATCTTATAAACTAGTGAATTAGTTCCTTAATTAATTTCTATGGATAATTCTTTATTGTAACCAGCTAAGCTAGTGCTTCTGTTTATTATGTACAAGAAATGGGTATTTTTTTCAGTTATAACCAGTCATATTTAGATGGTTCCCCCATTTTTCCTTTGCAGCAAAAGTAATATATTTCTCATTCAATACTTTGTACATGTACTTTGAATCTTTTTAATTTCAAAGAAAATACTTATTTTAAAAGGTAGTATTGCTTGATTTTTTTCTCTCATTCAGGTCAATATTGATCGCATTTAACCACTAATTAAGCGAGGGTGATATTCCATTATGATGTAAAACATTTGACCAAAACTGAAAGATAAAACTGTAGGAAATTTTGAAATGACATCATTTTGCCCTGACAGTCTAACAGGTTGAGTACTGTTAAAATTCCAGCTTTGGCCCTGTTTTTATAGTAAACAATTGAACCACTAATTTTAATGTTTTCTCCTTCCCATAAAGGATAAGATAAAATTTCATCAATATATCTCGGTTTTCAAATTCAATTAAAGATTTTCCAAGCATCAAAAACATCTTGCTAAAAGTATAGCTTGCATCAATTATTTCTTAGACCTGTTAATAGGCCCAATATAACTTAGTTCAACAATTCAATTTATTTGCTCCACATCAGAGACTAATCTCACCAACTTTGAATTCGAATTATACAGCTGTCTTACCCTTGTAATTTTAAGTCCCTGTATAAATGTTTTTAACTTGAGAAATGAAAAAAACGCACAATTGTTTGTTTCCATTTTTTTTCTTAACATAACACAGACGTAAACAGATAAAGCGTCAGTATTGGACAATTTACACGTATTATATGATTGTCCAATTTCAATATTGTTTTTCTTATTCTTCTGAAACTTTACGACTCTTCAGATTGTTGTGAAAAAAATCAGATTTACCCTAACATTGTATGGCAAGAACTAGATAATTATATAGATAATGCATTATGTATAGATCTGTAATTTCCTTTATTAAGAGAGATAAGTATATAATAATTCATGTCTGTCAAACGTTCTTCTTGCATTGCGATTTGTGGTCCTATTTTCAATATTTTTTACAACAATAGCATTAACAGTATCAATTTGACTACATTGGATGCGTGAATAAATTAAAATGATTCCAATCCGCTGTTCTTTGACAAGGGATAAGATTGCTATGCAATGGAGCCGTCGAAGAAGTGAATGGATAAAGTAGTCAAAATTGTAGGTGGAATTAGAAAAATAGGTATCGTTTGTTAATGCTGTTAATGCTTGAAACCTATGAATTGATAATTCATTTAGATAGAATAAAAGTGGAGAATAAGAGATGATACACAAATAAAAATCCAGATACCTATTTAAATATCTTTACCTGCTCAATTTCGCCTACCCAGTCAAAGTAGATTTCTTCTGAACTATGTGTATTACCATGTTCTTCACAAAAGTACTCCTTTTGAGGTTTGATAACTTTTAAATCAACCATTCCATCCAAGCATTCATAATCTGTATATTTGCATTTGAGTTTTAGTTCATACGACAAGCTCGGTTGAAATCGGATCTGCTTCATCTCTTCTATAATTCCTAATAATTTTGCCTTGACATCGTGATACGAGCGCCTCTCTGGTTCTCCCCATTTCCAGATTTGAATCTGCAAAACATTCTGATAATTAGCAATGAGAAGCTTTTCGCAACCGGTTGCATCTAAATTGTAAATCGCAAAATCTCTATAGAAGGCAGGATGTCTTCCATCATTTGTCTGTGGACCTTTGGCGACTGTGTAGTATCGAGTACATGCAACTAGTATCTGCGTTGCAAATGATGGCGGAAGAAAATCGAATTCAACACAAAGACATGATGATTTTGACGGACAGTTAAAAAACGTTTCTTTGATGTTACTCAGTGATGTTTTCTTTATCATACATGGAACGTAGTAATCTGATTCTTCGTGGATTTCATGTGTATCTGACATTGTTTTTGGGCGAACAATAATGTTGAATTTTTCCATAATTTTCAGTAAATGTGCTCTGTATTTTTGAATGTTGTCCTCCTGATGAAGAAAAATTTCATTTAGAAGTTTTTCACTAAGACGTCCATGCTGCCTGAGTTCTTCCCACTCTGTTTGATGTACCAAGTTCTTCTGGAATTGATCAGCTGTTATTATGCAACCAAAAGCGCAAGCCAACCATTGTGGATCTAAGATAACGTATTCTGGTAAATCCGAAAAGTAAACATATGTTCCGATACCATGATGATACGTTAGAAACAGCTCTATTTCTTCTTCGTCTGTGATAGGTTGTATTATGTTGCTAGCGATTTCTACAATGTCTGATTTAGCAACTACAGGTTTTCCTAATGCATTCTCATCAGATAACGCTTTTTCAAGGTGAATCCATCGGGCGGGTGTTTTTGTATTCCATTTTTTTCGGCTTTTTGCAATTTCAACAATGTCTCCTCTTAAAATGTCAAATTGATCATCGGTATCATCTGTATTCGATATTACATACATGTTCCTTATATTTCGTCGTATCTTGGAATTTCTTACTATCTCAAGTACCTGGCGCTGAAACTTTGCCTCGCAGTCACTGTGTGCTCCCTACAAAACATTTACATTTGTTTTGAAAACTTACTGTTATTTACTAAGGAATTTTCTGATGTTGACCTTTACCCCTTTAACCAGCCTAAGAGGATGTATTTTAATCGATGTGTAATGACATAGAAGGAAAAATACACACTTGATTTCCGAGATTGATAAAGAAAACTAATTCAAAGAATCAAAATTAGGCAATCAATTGCATCATATTTGCCATATGAATGAGAAAGTGTTGATAGAGACGCATGCATGGTAATAAAAAAATAAGGAGATTTATTATCATGATTATACAGCTATCGACAAAAATTTAAATGTCGTGGATATAAGCAATTACAGTTCAACGAATGTGTCATGGATACAACCAAATAGTCAACTCTAAAAGGAACCGTCATGCAAATAGTGAAACGAAAAACAAATACTACAGCCATGAATCAACGACAAGCACTAAATATTTAAGACTCCTGACTCGGGAAAGATTCTTTAAAATTTGGCGGACTTAAAATGTGTGTGTGCGCTCAGCCACTCCATAACCATGGACACATATGGTGTAACACAACAGAGGAACAAACAAAAATTGTAGAGGTCCGTTGCATGTTGCTTGGCTCAACAGATAGGTAATAAGTTATAAAATACACATAAACTATACAAGTGCCTGTAAGGAACCTGTAATTTTTGCAGATAAAGTAATTAAGTGTTTATAATCTTAGGTTTATTGTGTTTTATTGTATGTTGGTTTTAATTTACATTGGACAGAGGTAAAGGAGGGTTATCATCTCACAAAACATGGTAAACTCCGCCTCCATATTGCGCCTGTCCGAAGTCAGGAACCTCTGGCCTTTGTTACTCTTGTATGTTTATTTTTTGAATTTAGTTCATTTTGTTGCGTATTTTCTTTCATTGAACATCCAGCCGGAGCACAAGAGATCCGTCAGGAGATCCGTCCATGGATCCATAAAGAATTGGTATAAAAAGGCCGAGAATACGGAACCTAGTGCAGAGCGAACATTTGGAGAGAAAAGATTATATCTAGTGCTTTAAACAATGACAATTCGTTATTATATTATTTGGATTATTTAGGTGAATATACGAGTGATATTCGATAGTTTAATGAATACGCTAATTTAGTAGAGAATATGTGCTGACAATAACATTACTGACAATCATTTGATGTATATTTTGATTTATGTGATTTTAATAATAGAACATATCAACTATTTATTTTGTTTGTCTCTATTCTGCCTTGCTCATTAAGGTTCACGTTACAAAATGGTGGCAGCGGTGGGATCGATGAATCCAGAAAATGAAAGAATACAGTACCTTTAGTGCAAGATTTGTTATTTTCAAATTGCGATGGTAGATTCAAACTATATCCTATAGATTTCACTTGTGTTGATAGGGATAATAATAATCAATATACTCGACCTGGAATATTTACTCCTACAAATCCGGATTGGAATAGTAATCCAAATTCGTATATTCCGCCCTACCGTCAGACTACACTGTTGTTTGTTTCACAGGATCAGGATCATACGACTCCGCCTAGTAAAATACCTTTCGTGTCGAGTCAATATTCATATCCGGTTACGAACAGTACACCAGTAACCGAGCAGTTTAGTCAATTTAGCGGCAATAGCGGCAATTTAGCAGGTGAAAATGATTCAAATGAATGGAATGGAGTTTTCCTTAAATGGATTTTGGGAGTTGTGTTTATTAGTGTATTGATGTGTGGGGCGATAAATATGTCTGCTTGGCACGAATTTGTGTGCTGGTTAAAATTAAACTGTGAAGTGATTTTTAAGACTGTTTTCATTCTATTTTGGTTGACAGTGATTTTAAAAATGTTAGAGGGTAAAAAGACGTGGGAATACATTGTATGGACCATTTACAGTTCAGACGATGGATGGAAGCAATTTAACTCCTCCAGAAAGGATTTTTCAGGAACAATATCAGACAGTGCGGAAGAAATTAGCATTCGAGCCAGAGGAACGTTTTGGAAGAGAAAATTCAGCTAAACAGTCTGAAATACATGTGAAAAGAACATTTGATGGAACTACCCAAGATATTTGGTCTGAATTTTTGAGATATTACGAGAACATTGCTATATTAAACCGCTGGTCAGACGAAAGAAAACGGATGTTATTTCTTACTACACATTAAGAGGCCAAGCAGAAGCTAATGTGCATGGATTACTCGATAGTGATATTACGAACTGGAACTCTCTTTTGCAAAAAATGGAACTTTGCTTTGGGCACTCTAATATGAAGGAATCGTATCTAGTAGAAGCAAAGTTGAGAAAACGTAAATCTGGAGAAACTTTTAGAGACCAAGGACAATCCATTGAAGACCTGTACATACGAGCATATCCTGCTAGTCAAGACGCAGTTCATGAAAATAGTATAAAGACTTTCTTTGACGCCTGTGGTGAATCAGAGGAGTTTAGACTATCAGTTAGACGTTCTCGACCAAAATTTGACAAGATGCTGTGACGAGTGTCATGAAGGAAGAATGCATCAGGCTTAGTGAAAGGCACAATAATTTAATAAAAAAGACTGTGTATTCTGTTGAAACAAATAACAAGGATCAATATTCAAGGCGAAAGAACAAACAATCACAAAGAGGACGACGCGTTCCGACTACCGTGAATTTCCATATAGCGAAAGTGGAAGATGTCACTTGTTATAATTGTGGAGAAATTGGAAATTACAGAAGTCAGTGTGGTCGACTTCCGAAGGGAAATATTATTCCGCCTGTGAAAACAGACGGGGACAAGGCAGTATCGCAGTTAAACGAAGCACGGTCGGAGCACATTCCCCATTTCCATTCTCAATTTTATGCTTCGGCCGCAACTCATATGAGGCCTATTACACTACGGATGATTCCGACCAAAAAAGTAGGCGTGTTATACACCATTGTTAAGATAAATCAAGTTAAATTTACGAAATAACAAGTTTAAGTGCGGTTGACAGCCGAGAAATCGGCATATAACGGAATTTCGTCACCGCCTGACATTTTTCTAGATCGCGAGTTAAGTACCTTGTGTTATATAAAGGTATAAAGGACATTTTTTTTTCTGAGACAAGTGCCTGTGGTTAATGTGTGTTTCTGGAATTGGAACTCCGCAGTTCTGGAAAGGGGGTATTGTTGCGTATTTTCTTTCATTGAACATCCAGTCGGAGCACAAGAGATCCGTCGGGATATCCGTCGGGAGATTCGTCCATTTATCCGAAGAGAATTGGTATAAAAAGGTCGAGAATACGAATCCTAGTGGAGAGCAAACATTTGGAGAGAAAGAATTATATCTTGTGGTATAAACAATGAAAATTCGCTATTACATTATTTGGATTATTTAGGTGAATATACGAGTGACATTCGATAGTTTAATGAATACGCTAGTTTAGAGGATATGTGCGGATAATAACATTACTGATCGACAATCATTTGATGTATATTTTGATTGATGTGATTTTGGCAATAGAACATATCAACTATTTATTTTGTTTGTCTCTATTCTGCCTTGCCAATAAAGGTTCACGTTGATTGCACTTCAACTTCATAAAACTACCTCGACCAAAAACTTTAACCTGATGCGGGACGAACGGACGGATGAACGAACGAACCAATGAACGAACGGACGAACGTACCCACAGACCAGAAAACATAATGCCCATACATTGGGCATAAAAAAAATGATCCACTGGATAGAAAGAACTATAGACCTGTGAGCATTTTACCAACAATTTCAAAAGTATATGACATGGTAATGTCTGACCAGTTGACTGAATTTTTATAAAATATATTTCATGCTTTTGTGTGTGCATTCAGAAAATGTCATAGATGTCAGACAACTTTGTTGAGACTCCTTGAAGATTGGAAAACAGCTTTGGATAAAAATATG
Organism: Mytilus edulis; assembly: GCA_019925275.1. NCBI lineage: Eukaryota > Metazoa > Mollusca > Bivalvia > Mytilida > Mytilidae > Mytilus > Mytilus edulis. Next base: position 74,177,201 of record CM034359.1, on the reverse strand, counting down.
TATGTGGCAGCTATTCTTATGGATCATTCGAAAGCTTTTAACTGTTTACCATATGATATTCTTTTAAGTAAATTATCTGCCTACGGTCTTTCTTCTAAATCAGTGAAATTACTTCAAAATTATTTTACAAATCGTAGGCAACAAATCAAACTTCAGGGAGTACTCAGCAGTTGGGCTTACACCCAGAAAGGGTACCCCAATGCTCAATCCTCGGGTCCCTATTATTTGATAATTTTCATAAATGACATATTCTATTTTATTGAACATGGCACCCTGTATAATTTTGCTGATGATAATACTCTGTCATATGCTGACAACAATTTTGAAAATTTATTATGTACACCTGAAAGAGAAAGTGCTGTTTTAATTGACTGGTTTAGATTTAATTGTATGCAAGCTAATCCTGATAAATTCCAAGCCATTGCAGTTGAAAATAAAACATTTGCAAAAAAGCCTGTTTTTAATATACAGTCAGCAATAATATCCTGTGATGAGATTGTCAAACTTTTAGGTATTGATATTGACTATCAACTTAATTTTAATCATCACATTAAAAATATTTGTCGTAAAGCATCCCAACAACTGAATGTTTTAAAGCGCATTGGCTGCTACCCTACTAAATTGAATAAATTGACCATTTACCACACATTTATTTTATCTAATTTTTATTTTTGTCCTTTGGCATGGCATTTCTGCAACAAAAATAACACCACTAAATTGGAAAAAAATCAGGAAAGGGCTTTACGATTTATATATAAAGACTATGCTAGTTCATTTTTACGAGCAAAGGTTCCATCACTAAAAATAAGACGTATGCGTAACATGGCTATTGAGTGTTTTAAAATTTTATATAAATTGTCCTTATCATGCTTACATGATTTAGTTGTATTGAAAGATTGTAAATATAATTTTAGATATTTTGATATTGTAGATATATCTAGAGTCCGAACATCAACCTGTGATAAGAAATCTTTTAAACACACAGCTGCTGTTTTATGGAATAATCTACCTGATGATTTTAGAAAAATGCTAATTTAAGTCAGTTCAAAAATATTTTAAAGTCATGGAATTGAAATGACTGTAAGTGCACAGTCTGTGCAGCCTTTTAGTTAATATACTATGCAAATGTCTTTACCATCTAGATCATACCTACTGTTTTAAAAAAAAATTATGCTATGCACTTTGCCAGCTTTTATTCCTAGTTTACACTTATATGCTTTTAGCTCTAATACCTAGCTAATGCTTACATTCTGCTTTTAGTGCTTCATTTTTGAGCTGTGAAATTTATAGCATGTGTATTATGTGTTGTATTGTTATAAATGTTGTATTGTTATAGGTTGAACTTTGTAAAAACAACTGTTTCTCAAACCACGCCTCATTTGGGGAGATTTAGAATATTCATAGATAATTAATTTTGTTTACATAATGGTTCCCAGTTCTGATCTGTAAGTTGCATCTCATAGAGACATAACTAAGGAACGTTACCAGTAAATATACATGTTAATATTGTTCATATTGAAATCTGTGGTATCCCTACAGTCGAGGCAGGGGTAGTTAAGAAATTTAGTGTTAGTTTAGACTCTTAGAAGTTCGGGCATATAAACGTTTAAAATATACCGCAAAGTTCTATATTTTGACCTTGACCTTTTAAATTGAAGTGCATATGAACTTTCCATTCTAGGATATGATTTTTTTTCAAAAATGTCATAGTAATAGTGGTACAGTTTTAGCCATAAAGGAAGTTCCTTTGGGAAAATGCAGTGTCAATATTTACAGAAATGCAACCTATAAATGTCTCGTATGTCGGTTAAAAGCTTAAAGAGCTTATGTTTGTCTCTGTTTGTATACCTTGCCGACTCTAAATAAAGCTTATTTATTATTTATTATTTATTATTATATTTTCTGTTCTTTGGTCGGGTTGTTGTCTCTTTGGCCCACTATTCGTTTCTTTCCTTAATTGTATTGTTTAACCAAATCGCATGATCCTAACTTTTTTGTACGGAACAATAACTCAAATAAGAAAAGTACCGAACTCCAAGAAACACCCAAATCGAAAGGTCCCTTATGAATTGGCAGAACCAAATGCTCACACATATTTTTTTATCTCTTGTATAACTATTAATGTTTTTTTCACAATTTTCATCTATGTGAAGGGTCGTTTTGTCTACTGCTGATTACAAAAATCCATCCAAAAATAAATGGTATATGTGTGAATAATTTACTACGGGTGCCGTCGACAAATCTATCGTTGACCACCCCAGTAACTTACCTCAACGTTATTTTTGGGAACTGTTATTGGTGACTTTGATATATTTTATTAACAAAAAATCGGTGTAGACACCCCAGCTACTTAAAGGATACAGAGTGACCGATAATTGCTTCCAGCAACGTTATTTGATTTCTGAAGAATAGACTCCTCGTTTACATTTATAACACATCTCTTTGTTTTTGTATTACCCAACTTACTTCAAAATGGTCTTTGTGTGTTCCGACAATAATAACTGGTGGTTCCTGATATTCGTTGTAGTATTCCTCGTCTACAGATAACTTGCAATGGCTACGTATAGTTTCAAGCCAAAATGCCAGACCATCTGCCAAAAAACATGCGACTTCATGTATATCTAGTTTTTATTTACAATACTATGTTTGTTTACTGATAAAAAATATCAAAACTCATTGTTTATATGTGGAAAATATATGAAAGACATGATAATAAAGATATAAATAACCCAGTTCAATTTTGTATTAGAACACAAGTCGATATTCTAATACGCATCTGTTTTCTTGCTTTATGAGTTTTGCTATCATTCTTCTAATAATTTTTTTTTACGTATGTGACGTTCCAACTTCATTACAACGCAAGTGATCAAAATTGATACTTTTCTTTATACACTTATATTAACAATATTGAAGAGGTCCGTTTTGAATAACTTTTGTTCTGAAATTTCTATAAGATTCGAAATAATAGACTAATTTCGAGTTTGTCCTTCACCGGAACAAACTCGTCAATTATGCACGCTTTTATGGCGTCACTTACAAGATAGAAGGGATCGTTTGTGTCCCTGCAATTTTAATGTCCTTTAAGCGTCTTAGTGATCATCATTGTGCAGGATAAACTAGAAAAGTGTTTGTTTCGTAGGTACTTACTCGCCTTAATCCCTAATGACTGAAGTACTATTTGTCAGTTATGAGAATTCAATTTGCCGCATATTTTGTGCATTATAAAGCATCATGGTTTTCCAACCACTCGCTCAAGTCGCTCAGAATGGAAACGGAAGTAATGATGTCTAAATGCATATACTCACATTCTGAATCGACGTTTTCAATTATATCTTTTACATTTGAGACGACTACGTATATGGACTCCTGCCCAAAAAAGGTCTGATGGGTGTTGAAGTGTTCCCGGTCTCCGGCGAAGTCCCATAAAGCAATCGGTGCAGTCTCTACTTCGTCAATATCAGCATCTATAACGTCATAAAGATCGAAAAAATCTTGAACTGGTACTTCTTGTGCCTTGTATAAGGTTTCGGAACCCATATCCGATTCCTTGAAGTTGCTTTCATTAACATCGCTGGTATCTTCTTCTGTCTCTAACGGAATATGCAAATTTTGACTTTGCGAATACATGTAACCCTCTGAATCAGTTGGGAGATTCGTTTTACTTTCCTCAATGCAACATTTCAAAAGTCGTGAATGTATTTCATTTTCATACGTTCGACCTGAAATTGAAGAATTAATTTAATCATTTTACAATATTGGCATAAATATGAAAACCAATTGTGAGATTACTAACAATAGGAAGATGTAAAGGCAATTACCCTGATCAAAGCCATTACCATTTCGTTTTGAATTTTCCCTGGAGTTCGGTATGTTCGTTATTTTACTTGTTTATACACACGTTTTTTTTTATGAAAAAAATAAAAATAAAAAGTTTAGGCGTTAGGTCTAAAGGAGTGTAGACCGATCGATAATGTATATTTTCCATTAGAAAATATAAAAAAAAGCAGGGATTCAGTTGATTTAAAATTATACTATTTGAGTAGAATCGAGATAGGACAATTGGAGATTAATTATTGTGTTTGGAAATACATGTAACTAAATATGCTTTGACAAATTGCTTGGCTTTGGCATGTTTAGGAAAATATAGTTGATTATATCATCTAGAAATTGAAAAATGTGTGACAGTGGCAAGGTAGGAGATGAGTTCCTTTTTATGAATAATTGTACATTTTGTAACAACATTCATAACGAACAGCTTCGACCACTTGTACTTAGTTTAAAAATATAATGTCATAAACAACTGTACTTATACATCCCGACAGCCAAAAGACTATGAGTAAAGAATTGAAAGTACTTGCAGTTACTGACAACTTATTCAAACCCAATAACAACTATTTAAAAATTATGCATCTAAGGCTAAATTATCAATCAGTACACATCGAGCATCCAATGGATTTAGTTTAAAGACGTTATTAACAGTCAGCGAAAAACATGTTCTTTTTGATTCCAAGTTTAACTGTCGATAAGGATAAATGAACTTCGCATATGACCAATCTGAATACTCTCACAGTTGTCACGAGAAGAATAGCAAGTCCCTGTCGGGACCAAATGCCGACGACAACGTGAGCAAATTATTTTAATATTGAACCTTGAAAAAGTGCAAACAATAATAATGGATGTAGTCATTTCTAAGGTTATCATATTGGTGTATATAGTACCTTAAGTAAGTCCTATAAAACCTACTCCTTTTCTTTCTAATTTGGTTTCTTGAATTATGACTTAAATGTTCAAACTTTACATGACTATGCATTTAGTGACCATTCAACAACTGACCCATTAAAACAACTGCTAAACAGTGCTGATAGATAAAATAATTTTTGACTGTTCAATTTTAAAATATTTATTAACATAGTGTGTATAAACAAACTTGAATTTTAACTTTAAAATCATTCATAATTCAGAATAGACAATTATTTTCAGAGAGTGCACAATAAAAATATTTGCCTGGCTGATTTGTTTTGTATTTTAACATGTTTTTTTTTTGCTCGCACATGTTCTTCTACAACAGCTTGAAAGTTTGAGAGATACATGTTTGTAATAACCTATACAACAATTTGAGTTTTTTTTTCAAATTACTACTCATTAGTCAAATTTCCTTGTCTGTAGCTTTCCATCTAGATCATCTTGTACAATGTTATTGTCAATCTTATATATATGTTCTAGTCGTTTTTTTTTGTTTTTTTTTCGTTTTCCTCATAGATTAACAAAAGCTATATACATTGAACGTTTTGAATTTTTAGTACTACTAATGAACTTAAAGAAAATCAGCTGAACTGTTTCAACCGTGTTTTAAAACAATTTTCAATCTTCCATTTTCCTCATAAGAAACTTCCTGTGCCTAGTCAGGAATATGACAATCCATTTATGAGGTGTTTCTGATCATGCCTTTGATTAGAGACTTTTTACTTTGAATTTTCCTCGGAGTTCAGTATTTTTTGTGATTTTACTTTTTTTGATAACTAAAACTGAATTCAAAGAAATACAGCTTCATTTTTTTTTATATTTCTTTCTATCATTGCCTTATGCAAAGAAAGACTGGCAAGGAAAAATAAACTATCAACGAAAAGTAAAATTAAACCATTGAAATCTTTTCATGTGACAGTCTAGATGAAGGAATGGTCTGTGTAGGGTATGGGAAATTGCGGGCATTGGGTCAGAGTGTGGACACAAAGAATAAACGGGGACTGAAAAAAGGAAATACTGAGAAAAACCTATATATGATAGCCTTGCATTTGACATATCATTACCATAGTTTAAGATGTTCGAACTCTAGTTTTAGTCGTCCGAACGACGGTCGATTAGCAATACCTGCTTCACACTGGTTGCATGTGTAAATTATGGAAACGTACTGGAAAATGTATAAGATTATCGAAACGTACTGGAAAATGATTCTTAGAGGAAATCATACTTTTTTGTAAAGAATTCCCTATTGCAGCCAATATCATCCGGGTCGGGACAGGTAATTTTTCCGTCAAATAGTTATCAAAGGTACCAGGATTATAATTTAATAAGCCAGACGCGCGTTTGATTATTGACCGGAGATACAAAAGCAACCAAAATCACTTTGAATTAAAAAAAAACTAAAATTGTTTATTATTGTATTTTGCCGGGAGCTTTTTCACGATCCTATTTCGGACCCCTTATTTTAATTGGGCGTGTCCAATTAGTCATGCCAGATTAGTTTTTAGTAAATTGATCCTCACGCGTAGTTTTGTATTATTGAGATAATGCCACTAATGAAGAGGGTATGTTTTTAGATAAAAGCATTAGTAATATACCTTCTACCGTGAGCAAAGCCTCTACCGCATAGTCAGATATAAAAGGCCCCGAAATGACAATGTAAAACAATTCAAATGAAAAAACTAACGGCTTTATTTATGTATTCTATATCGGGTTCCGAAAATAATATGACGTCATTTAAATGAATTGATAATTGATTTACGTAAACGAAACGAAATCCAAGGGAAGGTGATATGTTACTATTTCTGAATAGCTTATAACACTAACCGTCTTGAAAGATCCATCCCCTTTCCTCGACTTTTCCTCTGCACTTCAGTGTATGAATTTCTATTCCATTCGTCTTCTGTACATTTTCTACGGATTCTTTTAAAAGTCGTTTAGTAAGGCATGTTTTTCCAGCATTTTTCCGTCCAACAATTACCAGGCGAATCCCATTGCTTTTTTCGTCGCCATCTTTTAAACATCTAAGATAAGTACTAACCGATTCATGATTCAGGCGAGTAAGTACCGCTGGAATAACCTTTTTGGGGTATTGTCGTTGTAAATCTGGCATCGATGACCTATGCCAAACGGAACTATAGCTGTTATCTGTAATATAATGCATTCTAAACAGAATAACCGGAGTTGACATCAAAATATCTCACATTTATCAATAGCATCCGATTCTGCAGATAGAACATATGTAGAACAAACAAAGACACAACGGCAACACATAGTTTGGATGGTTTGTTTAGAGCATGCAAAGCATTGTTAAGTGCACATGCAAACTTCAAATAAACGACTCCAGTTGTGAAATTATTCTTAAGTTTATTCATCTGTAAGTAAAAAGAAAGATCACTTCTTTCCGACTCGTTCTCTCACATTGTGATGTGGTGTGATATTTCTTTGATTTTATGATGTTCTAAAACTATTAGGTAATCAATTATTGTACATACAAACGTTTTTTTGTTTTTTTTTTCATTTTGTAAAGCGTCACGCTTTAAGATATTTAAATTATCAAAAAGCAGATATAAAAAAATACTATAGAATGCTTAATGTATAAATGTCTTGTTTGTTACTTTTATACCTATTATCACCATGATCATTATCATATCTCATGAATCTGTTCCAACTTAGGTCAAAAGTAGTTGACCGATGTTCAAATGTCAACAATCGATTAAAAACAAGTAAAGAAAGTAAACGAAACCTGAGGAAAGTGCAAGAACCCTCGAAAACAGTAACTGGTGTGTCGACAACTGACATGTTTCTGCTATACATACATCAACCGCTATGCAAATTCATACTCAGTCAACATGTCACAATTGGATATGACTTACTCATTAAAAATTACAGTTTAGACGACTATTTTTGTATAACAAAATATCGTTAGTGAATGGATACATAGACATTACATACAGTGTTGCCTTTATACAGACAGAACAACAAAGTACACAACAACAACTCTACACAGCTACTTTTGCATATGTACTTTTTCTGTACTAAAAATCTGTAGTACTGGAAATTTTCTTTTAATATTCAGTACTATTTTGTTACTTTAAAATTATTGTAATATTTAGGTAAAATTGAGAATGGAAATGGGGAATGTGCCAAAGAGTCAACAACCCGACCATAGAAAAAAAAAACAACAGCAGAAGGTCACCAACAGGTCTTCAATGTAGCGAGAAATTCCCGCACCCGGAGGCGTCCTTCAGCTGGCCCCTAAACAAATATATACTAGTTCAGTGATAATGAACGCCATACTAATTTCCAAATTGTACACAAGAAACTAAAATTAAAATAATACAAGACTAACAAAGGCCAGAGGTTCTTGACTTGGGACAGGCGCAAAAATGCGGCACCTGTATTTTACAGTACTTGATTTGTACTCGAAATTTAGGTACTACAGATTTTTGTTTACTATTGTTACATTTTCATCGTTTTGAAAGTTTTTCTATTTCAAATCTCTTAAAATTATGATTTTCAAACATGGAATATTGTATTATTTCTGTACCAAAATATTTAGTACAAATCAAGTACTGTAAAATACAAGTACCTACATATTACAATAATTTGAAAGTAAAGAAATAGTACTAAATATTTAAAGTAAATTTCCAGTACTACATATTTTTAGTACAGAAATAGTACCTATGCAAAAGAAGCTGTGTAACATATTTTGTTTTGAAGGTCAAGAACACATAATGAAAGGAAACGCGTGTGTTTTTTTTTTTATATTCAAGTAATCATGATAACAGAATAAAATAAAATGTAAACAACCAAACACGTGTTTTCCTCATTGAGTTATCTGTTGCTGTTTTTAACAAAATGTAAAAACGTAAAAAACAGTCAGAGGAAACAAACTGAAATTGAGATTATATCAATTTAGAAACTGAAAGTTTTTCGCCTGAATCTCAACTATATGCTTTAATCGAAAAATTCAGAAAGGAGATACTAGCTTTAGTAAGTACCAGAAACATTGTAAGTGCATAGACATAGTAAGGGTAAAAGGAAACACCGAAATAAAACATTTTCCGTTATTGAAATTTATGAGTTTTGTATTTCTTAATGAATTTATGAAAATATGTGTTAAAACGAAAGAGAAACCAATTCAAAGGATAACCATTTTGTCCTCAAGTCGTAGATTAAGTTATATACTCGACAATATGACACCGCATGATTGCTAGGGAAATGATGTTCATGGGAAATAAACAGCTCAGCAGTAAGTAATTTGTTGATGCCATGATTGTAACTATCATAATTCATGCATTATCTTATTTGTCAAACTCCTGACTCAAATGTGTTATATGATAGTTGTTGTCCATCCGTTTGATGTGTTTTGTCATTTAGTTTTGCCATGTGATTAGAAACTTCCTCGGGGTTCAGTATTTTTGTTATTTTACTTTTTAATACATCATTGAGTTTCAAAAGTTCTGATTTTTAAAAGTGCTTCTGGTGGGGAATATAATGCAACGCGTGTCAGACACATACACTCTGGTGAAAGGGATATTGAATAACTGACAAAATATATAAAAAGAAAACTATTCGTGTCATTTGTTTGACACACACACGACTAAACGTATTATGATTTTATTATTACGAGATAAAGAATGGTAATCAAGATTATGAATAATTTATTTTTATACCATTTTGGTCGGAGACTTCATCTTCCTCTTTTTCCTTTAGATTGGCTTCAGATTCGTCTACTGATGCCTTGAAATGTACCATATTCATTAAAAATACGACATTAGTTATTATGGTTAAAATGCTTAATTATATTCCTTTCTTGAAGACAAACAATAATCGTGCCGATGGTGGATTCATTTATTTTCTGGAATACCAATATTCGTGTGTTAAGGAAACATTGTATGTTGATTGATAGTTGATTTCAACGATTTTCGAAATCCAGCATACAATATATAAATAAGAAGATGTGGTATTATTGTCAATAAGACAGAACAAATATATAATTATTATTATACAGATATAAAATGCGTCACATGAAAAATATAAAACAATCAACCGCGAAAACTAACGTAATAGTTTTACAATCAATAAAACGATAAAAAAATAACATACAGCTGATTCATTAATATTCGTTGGATATCCTTTCATGTGGAATTCGTTGAAAAAAAGAGGAACCACGAATTTAGAAATCCTACGAATTGTATTAAGACTCTGCCAAAACCACGAAATTGAGTGCTCTCGGAAAAACATGTTTTCCGCAATCCACGAAAACTGGTATTCTCAAAAACAAATAATTCCATAGTACTAAATAACATGAAAGCAATAGACACCAATTAAAGATATAAACGTCCTCGTGTTAAAATCAAAATACAATTAATGAATAAATCATATTTTCAACGACTACAGAATCAATCAGAAAACATCCAACGGATTTAGTTAACAAAGATGTCATATACAAAAACGACTGACCTTGTGCATTGCTGAAATATAAATAGACAGAATCGACAGGATTTAGGATACTAAGTACGCATAAATATTCATATATACGATATATAATGTTATGTTTCAATTACGAAAAAAGTTCATGCTTATACGGATTACAAACATTATAGATAAATGAAATGTCTAATAACAAGTATGCATATCAAACATTTTATTCAGTGGTTGTCGTTTGTTTTTGATTCTCCCAAAACCTAAAATCAAGTGGTTTTTTTTCTAGATAACATTGTCGGACATTTGTAATGCGAAGACAGTTAGTCATTGCCGAAGGGCATACAAGTTAAATGCGAACAATCGTGTACAATGAGAATGATGAGATGACAACGAAAAGTTCATGAAGACTTGATTCTTTGATTTTGATGGTACAAATAAAATAACAATAACACAATTTGTCTGGCAATGTAAGTCAAGTATAGATTTCAAATGTTTAGAAATTTAAAAGCACAAATGTGTAATCGTTTTATACGGGGTATCGTATCATATGATTATGTTGAACTCGACCATAAATAACTGTGATTGATTTACATAAATTCTGAAATAATCCGTTACGTAACTCTTGCTAACGTCAAAGTCGATAAAACATGAGAAACATTTTGAAAAAAATCGTCATTAATACAGTAATTCAATGAAATTGTTTCTTTTTCTTTTTGTTTCTAAACGATTGTTCAACTGCAAGGCTCTCGTGAATTAAAATTGCATTTCTATAAACAGACATTTCATTCAGCATTACTTACGTAACCTTCATTTTCATCACAGAGAGACTCAACCGCTAAAATGAAAAATAACCAAATATACATAAATAGCGTAAGGTGGTAAGGGTGTCTTCCGCCATCTTGGATTGTAAAAAGCAGGGAACCTAAGGTACAGATTTCTTATAAAGTAGGCAAAATTTGATGTAGAAATGCAGATATTTAATGTGAATTTTCATTTAAAAGAACCAATTGATAAGAATATAACTTATAAATATTTTGATATGTTTACAAGTGTTGATTTTTTTTCTGGTTGTTTTTAAATGTTTTTAAACGGCATTTTAAGGGGAGGTTACTCTAAAACAGTTCATTTTCTGAAGGATTATACAACTTTTCCATGCAGACAAAGTTAAAAGTTCTTGAATGAAATACACTTCAATCGATGGGATACTATTGATATTGAACTTTATCATTGTGTGTTTTTTTTATTACTAAAAGAACGATTACTTATATGACAGGATAATTTTTGGACTAGCCAATGTGAATATAGTTTAATTCAACAGTATCCCAGCGAGGAATCCTACGAAACATGGCAATGGCGGAAAATTGTTTTCGAACATGTGTACGTTTATCAAGGATAAGTGAAGGACGATAATATAGGTTATTGTCCCTGGCGTATTGGTTACATTTTACAAATGCAAACGTGACGTCATTTTGAGCCTTACACTGGGTTTTAGCCAACACGGCTGTGTATTTTTGTAGTGTGTCCGTTTTTATTCTATAGCTAGTCACCACTTCAGTTGAATCATGTAAATCTAATAGATATAGTCATTTTATAAAATTTACTCTTTACAAAAGTATGAATTATTCTAAATTTTAAATAATAATGATGTTCTTGTCCCAGACGTATTGGTTACGTTTTGTTTTGGTACTTTTAGTCCTCTGTGCTTTTTAACTTTGTACTTGTTTTGGCTTCCAAACTTAGCGTCACTGATTAGTCTTGATCCAATTCTTAGTGATATTCATAAACATATTTGTTTACATTTGTGTACACATTTAACGTGTTGTTAATGACAATGATATGGACAATACAAATGACTCTCACATTGTAATCACCTTGCATGGTGAATCAGAGTCTATTGTAAAACCAATATGGGCCAGAGACAGAGCACCAGTTTTCACGGAGAACCTAGACGATACCAGTATACATGAACTTTTGAATAGATTAGAGGATGTTGATCCTCAAAATACTGATGGAATTGTCAATAATGTTGTAAATGATTGTGTTAATATTATAAGGAATGCGGATGAACAATATGTCTGTTAAAATCAATGATACAAATGTAAAAAAACAAATGTAACTCTCAATCTGTACATCATAAGAAGTATTTCAATAGTGAATGCTATGTAAAACGTTAAAATTATTGCAGGTCTAAGAAGTATTACTATAGAGTACGTTCAACAAGTTTAAAATTATGATGATTTGGTATGTACAACTAGAGAGTACAAGAAAACTTTGAAAACTCAATTTAACGAGTTTCAGAAGGCATTTATAAGTAAATTGCGTGGTTTGCGTACCACTGATCCTAAGTCTTATTGATCATTGTTAAACAAGAACTGTGAGAAAGGTAAACATGTATCTCAGAAGGTTGCCCTTGATTTATTTTTTAACCATTTTATAAATTTGAATAATGTAGAAAATGATATTGATGTTGTATTACCAGAGAATATAAGTGAGTACAATACTGTAATTAATCAGTCTATTTGTGAACAGGAAGTTGCAAATGCAATTAAGTCTTTGAAAAATAACAAAGCATGTAGCGATGACATGATACTTATGAATTTTTGAAACATGCGGCTTGTAAACTTATGCCTGTATTTTTGAAAATATTGAATTTTGTATTTGATAGTGGTATTATACCAGACTCATGGTCAAAGGGTTTTATCTGTCCTTTAAAAAAAAAGGTGATCCTGCAAATGCTGACAACTATAGAGATATTACAATATTGAGTTGTTATGGAAAATTGTTTACATGTATTTTAAATAATGGATTGTTCAATTATTTGGAAAGTTTAGGATTATTATGTGAAGAACAGGCAGGTATTAGAAAGGGGTATGTCACTGTTGATCATATCTTTAATTTGAAATGTCTCATTGATTTGTATTTGTTTAGAGAAAAAAATTGTATTGTGCCTTTGTTGATTTTCGTAAAGCTTTTGACTCTGTTAACAGAATATTATTATTATGGCAAAAATTGTTACGCAATGGTAAATTACTAATGGTATTCCAAGACTTGTATAAAAGTGCAAAATCTTGTGTAAGAGATGGATCTAATTGTTCAGATTTTTTTTTTGCATCTATCATTGGTCTGAGGCAGGGTGAAAACCTATCGCCCCTATTATTTTCTATTTTTCGAAATGATTTGACTGAGTTTATGTCACATGCTTATATTGGTTTGAACGATGTTTGTAATATGTCTCATTTACTGCTTGACAATGATGATATTGAAGTGTATTTTAAATTGTATATTGTTATATGCTGATGACACAGTCATTTTTGCAGAATCTGCAGCTGAGTTACAATCAGCATTGAATACAATGTATGTATATTGTGAAACATGGAACTTCAAAGTTAATACTGCAAGAACCAATGCTGTTATATTTTCTAAAAGTCGACAGGCTGAAAATGTTCATTTTATATATAATAATGACTGTTTATCTGTTATTGATGAATTTCAATATTTAGGTATTGTATTTTCTAGAAAAGGCACTTTTCATGTTAATAAATCTAGACTGGTTCAACAAGCCAGAAAAGCAATAGTTTGTTGTATTACGTAAGGCAAGAAAATTGTATTTACCTATAGATGTATTGTTACAAATTTTTGATGCTATGGTTTGCCCTATATTAATGTACGGTGCAGAAGTTTGGGGGGTATGAGAAAAATGATGTTATTGAATCATTGCACTAACAATTTTGTAAATATATAATAAAAGTTAAGAAATGTACACCTAATTGCATTGTATATGGTGAACTAGGTAGAGTACCAATGTCTGTTAATATTAAGGCAATAATGGTTGGTTTTTGGAAACTTTCTCGTACATTGTATGAAATGCTATATAAACTTGATTCTGGTAATGTATACCACTCTAAGCGGTTGAATTGTGTAAAAAAATATACTATCTGAATGTGGTTTTATTAATATATAAAAGAGAAGATGTGGTATGATTGCCAATGAAACAACTATCCACAAAAGACCAAAATGACACAGACATTAACAACTATAGGTCACCGTACAGCCTTCAACAATGAGCAAAGCCCATACCGCATAGTCAGCTATAATATGCCCCGATAACACAATGTAAAACAGTTCAAACGAGAAAACTAATGCCTGGAATAATCAATATTTAGATACAAACTATCAGTTGTCTAAAAATGTGAAACAGTATTACCACAATTTATTTGTAAACGAATGGAAGGCTTAGATATTTAATACGTCAAAGTGTTTAAATTAAAGAATGTACAAGTCTGAGTTTAGTTTTGAAGATTATTTAACTACATTGCCTTTTGATCTAAGCATTAATTTGTGTAAATATAGGTGCAGTAGTCATAGGTTACCTATTGAATTTGGTAGATTTCATAGCATTGAAAGATCAGAAAGAATATGTTATTTATGTAATAGAAATGTGCTAGGAGATGAATTTCATTACATATATGATTGTACTTTCTTTAATGCTGAACGGCTGAAATTTTTGCATATAGAAATTTTTAAAGTTAAAAATACTATGAGTTTCTCTTATTTAATGAACAACGAAGATAAATTTGTTCTTGTTGGCTTAGCGAAGTTTGTAAAATTGTAATCATGTCAATTTACAAATGATAGTTACCTTCCCATTTATTCATGCATTTGTAAATATGTTTCTACATCGAATTTTCCTATTTTGTATTTTAGCCGGAAACTAGATGTGTCAAAGCGACACGAATAGCCCCGTCCCAAAAAGTTGAAAAGTCTGCAATTTCAATAACTCATGTGGACACAAACATGATGGTAGTCTCACATAGATATGTTCATAATTATAAATTAACTGTTAACAAAACTGAGCTCAAAATGTGGAGGCATATAGAAAAAAGTCTGTATAACTGTTAACAAAACTCAGCTCTAAATATGGAGGCCTTTAGAAAAAAAGTATAACTGTGATTTTCAACAATTTTCAAAGTTGTAAACCCTTAATTTTGGCAAAAATTAATGGAGAGGAACAAAACTTAAACTTGATCTGTAACTCATCATGAAAAACTCACATACACAAAAATCAGCCTAATATCTGAAGGCCTTTAGAAAAAAATTCTGTATAACTGTGATTTTCAACAATTTATCAAAGTCCGAAGCCCGTAATTTCAGCAAAAATTAGCGGAGCGGAACGGATCTTAAACTTGATTTGTATCTCATCATGGTTAACTCACAAACCAAAAATCAGCCCAATATCTGAAGGCGTTTAGAAAAAAACTTCGTATAATGGTTTGTTACGGAATGACGGAATGACGGAATTTCGGACAAGGGTAAAACTATATGGCACCGACAACTTCGTAGCGGGGCCATAAAAAACGTACGGTGACCCTGTCTTTTCTTTTGATATTCTCAAAGCATTGTCTGAAAGCTATCTTTTCCTTATTTATTTAACAATTCTGTCATTTTGTTTAGTTTCTTATCTCAAAATGGTGTTTTTTCCTGTAAAATCCATAAAAATGTGTCATTTTGCCACGTTCTGTAGCTTGCGAAAATGCGCAATTACCTATCATTCTCATTATGTTTTTGAAAATATGTCAATAGATACAACGTTTTGGGCAAAGTATGAACACATTCTATCATTTTTATTTTAGACTCCCATACCACCTTAAAGAATAACCATTTACTTGCGCTTGATCACATGACGACTAGAACAAACGAAAATATCTTAAAACACAGAAATGAATGGCTCTGTTGAAAGCTTATGCTTACTTCGGACGAAATATGCAAGTATGCTTTCATCGAAAACTTGCTTGTACTATATTGTTTTTAAAAATCGTAAACATACAAACTATCTTATATTTTTTTAAGTTGAAATGTGTGAGGCCAGCTGGTCAAAAGATCGAAATCTGATAAGAATAGAACTTTCATTCGTCTTATTAGATTCACTCGTTTTACGACATAAAAAAAAATGTCATGATCTTGTTGCAATGTCTCATAACGAAATTGTATGATAATTGTATGATATATCATTAATCGAGCACACCTTTAAAAAGTTCTGAATGGATATAAGAGTAACCTAATGTTTGTCACATGTACAACAGTAACCAGTGACACCTCAATAGCGCCTAAGTGGTGGGGTCAATGTAAGTCAATATTTAGCGTCGTATCTTAGACTTTGTTACTGGCGTCCGTCTTATTGTCTTTTCTTTGGTGTTTTTTTCTTAATTTCAACCTATAGATATAGGAAGGTGTGGTGTGAGTGCCAATTAGACAACTGTCCATCCAAATAACAATTTATAAAAGTAAACCATAATGGTTCGTTTATTTTATGCTACCACAAGTTGATGTTTTTGTCCGTTTCATTAAGCCATAACGTGAAATTTTCTATTTTAAAGATAGATAATTGCCCATTTAAGTGTTTGGTATCTATTATTTTAATAAATCATTGTTCTTACAAGGAAGCTTTCTGTTTAAACAAGAACTCACATATAATAGCCCATCGTCTGAAATTATCTGGAAAAAAAACAATACTGTTGAGAACTTTCTATCAAAATATTTATGAACTAATCATTATTTACGGTAGACAAATCAAACAATATTGTAATTAGTTACAATGAACGCCTTATTATTTATAGCTGAGTTTTTAGGGGTATTTTTTATGTAGATCATCGTCGATTTTAAGAAGTTCGAGCCCTTTTACATTGTACTTATTTTTACAGATTCTGTTACATGTCAGATATGTTTGTCAAACCAACTGCGAAGTTTGTGTACTTAACGTTTGTATTAAATTTGCCGAAAATGACACATTTACTGATATTAGCACACAAAAAGCGTTTTAGAAATAGAATGTTGTCATTACTTTCTCGAAGTAGATGTCATCTGTGCGTTTGTTTTTAATCTTTACATATACCCAATTATCAGTATGATTTTGATTTAGACATAATATTCTTAACACGAAATATAATGTATGCCAATGAGTTAATTGTTACTTCAACGTAGTTCGAAGGAAACATTCCTGTAGAACCATTTGACTTCCCATACCACCATCCTTCAGATATAAATTCCAAAACATCTATTATTTGATTTACTATCAAAGTCAGCTCGTCGTCATCATCAGCTGTGTGTTCATATATTACACGTGCTTTGCATATTACTGTTGAGAAGAAAAGAACAAATATACCTGTATTTCATATTTCAAAAGTGCAATGGCAAAAAATACAAGAAACGACTTGTCCTCACAACACCTAATAAAAGATAGAGACTGAGCCACACGTACAGTAACAAAAACACAGGTTAACTAATGTGCTTCGATCCGGAAGGGTAAATATTTGCAGGTAGAAAGCCGGTGATAAGTCTCAATCACTAATATCACAATCCCAGAAAAGAGGTAAGGATTGTGGTGACGACAATTGGATCATATCCATGGTGCTTTTTGAAAGAGGTATTGCATAGCTGTAAACCAAATCGTATAGGTGTCCGAACAGATATTTCACGCTAAGATCCCTTGTTTTTTTTTTTGGTAATATCCTTTTGACGTGTTCAGTATTTATACATCCCGCCATTGTGTTATTGTGCTTTGATAATTTTTTGTATTCTTGTCTTAGTTGTTTTATCTATAGAGTATCTATATGTCATTGGTTTTAATAATTTTATGGTGATTAAGATTATAACACAATGTTGACTGCTATACCCCATTTTTTGACGACGTTTTTATTAGTGATATCAGTAAGGTTAAATCACACGCATTGTGGTCAATATAATGGAACTCTACGCAACTTGTATACTAGTTCGAGGTTTATCTCAACATTAAACTAGCTTAAATCAACGATATTAGTCATAAGGAAATATATGAACCAATTAAGGAATATGACAGCTCTTTTCCAATCGTATCATTTGATTTTTTTTTTTTGCCATTTTGTAAGTGACTTTCCATATTGAATCTTCATTATTCGTTATTTTTTTGTTATTTTACTTTTTTCATTTTAAACCTTCATTGTAAGCAGATACCTTCTTTCAAATAAATCATGAAATGAAATGCCAGCCTTCGAATAGGGTAGCAACTGGGATGTGCACAAGTTGGAAGCCGTTATCACCCGTAAATGTAACGTAAATGTGTGCGCGCCATTAATGCTCTTTCAAGATGTAAGACGATATAGTTATGTTAACACAGCTCCGGAGGTAATCTTATTTTTAGTTCGATGAATAGATGTGCCCCGCCTTATCCCCTAACATGGCGGAACATGGAGTTACAAAACATATGCTAGCTTCTTTCAATCAACATAAGAAGCTCTTGTATTAAGTTTGTGTTGATGAATACAGTTTCAACTCAGCAGGAAAAGTAGTACAATTGGTTCCAATAGAGATGCTATCCTACAACTTTACCCCAAATATATATTGTCAATAAATAAATCAATTATCTGGATAATGTCAGTTTCATTGAAAGTTTTAATTTTATCAGATTAGATTCATTCTTTCCTTACAAAAACTAGTTTAATGTAATCTATCCATTCTGTTGCAGGTTCCAAAGTTAAAATAGTTAACTTAAAGGTAGTCTGTCTTTAATTGTAGAATATTTATACTAGTATGAAGGGTATAAAATATGTGTCACTGTAAGAGGAAATATACAACAAATTTGTCATTTCGTGGCCTTTTATAACTGACTATGCAATATAAACATTGCACATTGTTGATTGGTGACCCATAGTTGTTAATTTTTGTGTCATTCTGTTTATTGTGGAGAGTTGTCTCATTAGACCTGCATTGTAAGCAGCTACCTTCTTTCAAAAGGATCATGATATGAAATGCTAACTTTCGAAGAGGGTAGCAACTGGGATGTACACTAAGCGTGAGAAGGAAGACGTAGACACTCTCTCCGAATGGATTAAGGCAGTGAGGTCGTTCATACAAATCAGAACTAAGAAACTGAATGGGTCTATCAATGCCCATGCTACGTCAATCTTTAATGACCCTACTGTTGAAAAACACTTATCATACCTTCATGACAAATAAGTTGTTGTCCCCGCAGATAAAGCCCCAAACAACATCGTTTTTGTGTGTAAAACTCATTACATTAACTGCTTGATAAACGAATTTGGTATTGACAATTCACTTTGAAACCCAACATATACCCTCACGACACTTACCAAAGAGGAAATCCTGGATAATCATAGGTCTGTTCTATGTTCCTTTGGAATTTCAACCACAGATGATGAACTGGATCTTCCATCACTGTATTGGATACCTAAACTGCATAAGTGTCCTTACAAACAACGGTATATTGCTGGGTCTTCCAAGTGCTCCACGAAACCTCTTTCTAAATTATTAACATCTATTTTATCAGCAATCAAAGACGGGCTTCAAAGTTATTGTGAAACTGCCTATTCTAGAGGTGGCGTGAATCAGATGTGGATACTTAAAAATTCCAAAGATCATTAAGAGGACATACAATCTAACTCTCTTTCATCTTGTAATAGTATTAAAACATTTGACTTTTCTACACTTTATACAAGTATTCCACTTTCCAAACTAAAAGACAAATTGAAAGGATTGGTATTGCTTTGTTTCATAAAAAAAGAATGGCCAACGAAGATACAAGTATCTAGTCTTAGGAAGGGATAAATCCTACTTTGTAAAGGATCACTCTGATTCAAACAAAAAATTCTCTGAAACTGACATTATCAAGATGCTTGATTTCTTGATTGACAATATATTTGTTACATTCGGGGACGTGTTTTTTAACAGACTATCGGCATTCCAATGGGAACGAATTGTGCCCCTCTTCTTGCCGACTTGTTTCTTTATTATTATTATGAGGCTGACTTCATGCAGGAACTTCTTAGGAAGAAAGATAAGAAGTTAGAAATATCCTTTAACTCTACGTTCCGCTATATAGATGATGTTCTTTCACTAAATAATAGAAAATTTGGTGACTATGTCGAACGCATCTATCCCATTGAACTAGAGATAAAGGTGCAACAGATACAGTTAAGCATGCCTCATATCTTGACTTACATCTAGAATTTGACAATGAGGGTCGATTGGAAACAAAACTTTACGACTAAAGAGATGAGTTCAGCCTTCCAATTGTGAACTTTCCATTTCTAAGTAGCAACATTCCAGCAGCACCTGCATACGGGGTATATATATCCCAATTGATACAATATTCCCGTGCTTGCATTTCCTATCATGATTTTCTTGATAGAGGGTTGTTACTCACAAGGAAGCTATTAAATCAAGAATTCCAAATGGTGAAGTTGAAATCATCTCTTCGTAAATTTAACGGACGCCATCACGAGTTGGTTGACCGTTATGGAATAACCGTTTCACAAATGATATCGGATATGTTCCTTACGTCGTATCTACAATCCCCTTTTCTTTCATAAATGTGACCTTCCGAATAAGACTATTTACCGGGTTTGTTATCGCATAAGCAACACGACGGGTGCCACATGTGGAGCAGGATATGCTTACCCTTCCGAAGCACCTGAGATCACCCGTAGTTTTTGGTGAGGTTCGTGTTGTTTATTCTTTAGTTTTCTATGTTGTGTCATCTTTACTATTGTATGTCTGTTTGTCTTTTTAATTTTTAGCCATGGCGTTGTAAGTTTACTTTCGATTTATGAGTTTGACTGTCTCTCTGGTATCTTTTGTCCCTATTTTAGCAATCATACTCCATCTTCTTATTTTGTTAAGATTAAGTATTTTTATTGTTTAGTATCCACTTCTGATACACACCACCTCCATTAGCTATTACGCCCGGCTTAGGGATAAATATTTACCATATGATATGATAATAATTAATGAATATTTGGAAGAATTATATTATGATGCATTGCAACAACAACACGATTTGAACAAGTCCGTTATCAGAATTCTTGGCTGTCAAATCTCTTGATTTGGTGTATCTTTGACGAGTTTTCGTCGTTTTCCTTTTCGGTTTACGTATTATCACCATGGTTCCTTATCATAACTTCTATTAGTAAAAATGTATTTTGCTTGTTTCGAATGTAACGGATATACAATTGCTTTAGTTTTTTATTTGATCTTTTTGCTCTGTTGTCGGAATAACATATGTATTTGTGCGATGAAAAACTACGTACCAGTACCCTGATCTGCTTTGTCTTCTTTGTATTCATTCATTGACAAGTAACTGTTTTCTTCATGTTGTCCTTGTTTAATACAAACTAATGTTTATTTTTTTATTGAAAAAATAAATACCGTTCACCTGAGAGATTCATTTAGACAAAAGAGAGATACAGTTTTGAGCTTTTTAATTAAAAAATTTTTAAAAAGTGTCAGTTTTCATTAATTGAACCTTTTGTTGGTTATTCGGGTTTAATTTTTTTGTTTGATCAATCGTTCCAATAAATGCAGATACATTTTGGTATTTTCTTATGAAGCAAGCCGTGTAAGTTCAAAATTGCAGGGTGAAATCTAAAATATGTAAAAAGACGATATTAAAGATGTCGTCAAATTTAAAAAAAAAAAAAAAATTATATGTTTTTAAACACGTTTTCTGTAATATTCATTTTTTTTGGTTAATCTCCGTTTTCTGTGTAGTTGGAATATAATATGTCTGATTGATTTTAAACGATGCATACCAGTAACATTTGATGCGTTGTCTACCTCCTTTTTACCCAAAAACCTTGATTGTTCAGTCTTACCTGAAACAGTTTAATATGTTGATAACTTTAATAGACTCTTAATACAGGTGAGATTATATAAACAAAGGACAACTATTTCGTGACCTTTGGAAGTTGTAATTTTAAAGGTAAACAACTACCAAATCTGTATTTATGTTCCGGACAATGGAAGTAACAAAATGATGTATGCAAAAAACAAGTTAACATTTTTACCGATAGTCACCTTTTAAGCTTCGCATTTGATTCTAACAAACAACAACGAAGAGTCGTATGTTGACGAAACGCGTGACTAGGTTGAGGGGTTTCTTATGATAACTTCTTTTCACAATTCTGACCATGAACATCCCCAGATAAATTTACCATAACTTTTGTGAAAATACAAAACTAAGATGGTCATTAAAATACCGTTCATTCGTGTTTTATATACATAAGATCTATATCTTTGAAAAACATTTTAACAAAAGTATCCTGTTAACACACAGAACACAAAACGGAATGAGAAAACGGTTATTTAAAAAATTGATATTGTGTCTGGAAGCAGTATTCTTTTTAAATATTATGACACATTATTATGCGATATACAATTGAAATAATTTCATTTATATTGAATCGAATTTTCGATTCTTCAGTTTTTGGAGAAATTTTTTGTTATTGTTGTCCAATTACGTTGTTGTCTATTTTTATTTGATTTATAATTTACTATTCCCTTTGGTTTTGTTTTTCTCAGTCTATCAGGAACACAAAAGCGTCTTGTTTTGTTTTCATAGAAATCATAGAATAAGGCAATGATTCCAAAGGAACTAAAAATGTATATGGCATATATGGCAAAACACGACGAACGACGAAAAAACAAACAACATTAATCGAAAACACTACTGCATAGTACATCAACCTGTAGGAGCACCAAGACGCCTACCGAAATTCAGGTGATATTTGGTGCTTGGAAAAGGGTTTGAAGATAAATCTCCACCTATTTCACCGAATGCTCTCGCCTTTCAACAAAATACAATGGATATCTAATAATAAGGCACTATGCATACCAGTAACATTTGGTTCGTTGTTTACTTTTTTGTCAGCCAAGAAGCTACGTTTTGCAGGTTTATCTGAAATGACATTTATTTGAAATAACATATTCTACGAATGAAAAACAATTACTAACAATATGGTCTTAAATTTATTCAAACCACAAAACCACACAGTCAGGAGATATGTAATAAACCATTTTTCATCCTAGACTTCGGAAACAAAAAAGTACCACAAATCTTTATCTGATCTATAAACTGATGTACACTGATGCGAATCGGATGTCAATTCTTTAATTTTCAATAAGTGTTTTCAATTGCAATATTAAATGCAAAAATATCGAACTCCAAGGAGATTATATCTGTCGTGTCTTTGAATCGCAACTTCAGTCAAGACTGAATTCACGTCGTTATCTGAATCTCTTAATTATTGAAGTCCATTGGTAAAAAATATATGTAATGAACCAATTTGAATACTTTGTATCAATATAAATAAGACCTATGGTCATCACCGTTAGTTTCTCAAATTAAGTCATGCACGTTCTTTTGTTTTCCTTTTTATTCACTGAGGTCGTTGATAAATTGTTAACTCCTGTTATTGAATATGCGTTTATGTAAACTGATTTTTTACACCATTAAATTACAATATATTTTTATTCTGACCTGGCCTAACAATATCCGTACAATCCTTTTGATCTCCATTATTTGATGTTTTATTTGTGCGACGTGGTGGAATAGGTGGGCAGGGTGAGTCCACTTCTGGTTTATCTTGTGCATGTTGTGTAAAACATCTGTGTTTATACAATTCACTTTCAGCCACTAAAACATGTAGAAATAATGCGATATCATACATTTTTTAAGCATTTTTAATAAAAGTGATTCTCCAAACTAAAACGTCACATTAGAATAAGAAATTGAGTACACCTTGCCTCCAATTTGTTTAATATCTCGTTAATTGTGAAAATTTTACGGAATGAAAGGTATGAACATGGAGACAGCATGAACAGTTACTTTGAGCCAATCAATAGTTATTTGCTTATGACACAAAAGAAATGGGTCATGTCAAACTAGCCCGGTTATCTCTATGGTGTTTGCTACATTAAGACCCAGTTTCGTTTCATATGGAAATCACGAAGTAAAGAAATTCAATATATATATAAATATATATATTTATTTACAGTGATTGTATGCTTCTTAAAATAGATTAGCATCCTGCAATTATACTGAAGAGATGAGTAGATGATAATTTCTGTACACTAAAAATAAATACTTTGTGTATTGTATCAGAGATCCTTGTTTAATTCCTACAAGAAGGTAACAGCTCCCGAAACAAAAGCTTATTTTTATAAGCTAAAGTTAGAGGAGGGGATAAGGTCTCTGCGCGATGCTAGGCGGTGTTATCGTAGAAGTTAGAAAAAAAGTACAGGTTCCAGCCCCGGTGCCGGGGAGGAGGTTACGAATCAAATCTACTCTAACATCGTTAGGTGGATTTTCTAGACATTTTATACATATTCTAAGGCCTGGTATTTCTTAATCATAAGAAATCCGATGGACAAGGTATAATTTGCAGTTATCACTACACACAGACAGACATATACATATATTTATTTACAGTGATCTTCTAAAAATAGATTAGCATCCTGCAATTATACTGAAGAGACGAGTAGATGATCATTTCTGTACACTAAAAGTAAATACTTCGTGTATTGTATCAGATATCCTTGTTTAATTCAAACAAGAAGGTAACACCTCCCGAAACGAAAGCTTATTTTTATAAGCTAGAGTTAGAGGAGGGGATAAGGTCTCTGCACAATGCTAGGCGGTTTTGTCGTCGAAGTTAGAAAAAAGTACAGGTTCCAGCCCCGGCGCCGGGGAAGGAGTTCTGAATCAAATCTACTCTTACATCGTTATGTTGATTTTCTAGGCACTTTATACTTATTCTAAGGCCTGGTATTTTCTTAATCATGAAAAATCCGATGAACAAGGTATAATTTGCAGTTTTCACTACACACAGGCAGACATATATATATATATAATTTTTAATATATATGTGTATAGATGTTTTGGTGAACAAACCTGTAGTGTAATTTATTTTTAAATTAAACAGGGATTTTCGAAATGCATATTTTTTTAATGATATTCAGAATTTCTTTTTCAAAGGCAAATTTGCATGCATTTATAGTTGGTTTATTCTCTTGCTTTTAGTTAACATTCTGTGCTCAGAACATTTATTTCCAAATGATCATTAAGAGGGTTACACCCCCTTCCCATGGTAAAATAGAATATTCATCAAGATAACCATTCTGCAGTCCAAAACAATCCTTCAATTTGCAAAAGCCGTACACTATCCAAATCTAAAAACGTCCAAAGCTTAAACATAACATTGGGTCACAACCTTAGTTTCTTCTTTGTATTTCGTCGTTAAAGAATTCGTCTTGAGACACAATCAAAATTTATTTGTGTTTCAATAAAACAGAAAGTTAAGCATTTACATATCCAGATGAATTATAGATTGTCATCTGAATCGTTTTTCAAACTGCCATCAAACCCCTGTTGAGTTTCGGACTTTAATTTACGTGATGTGTTTATGCATAATTTTTCATGACAATTTTAACTCCTATATACTGCATTAGGACAATTTAGAATTTTTCGACCGAAACCCGATACTCCACATAAATACTACCGTGTCTTTCCATTTTGATATTACCAACGTCTTTCGTTTATTAAAAAATAACAATAAACATTGCGGTTCTCAAGAAGTCTAACCATATCAATGCGCATATATTTCTTTCGTTATTTTTTTCCGAACAATGTGTGCACAATGTAACGATAAGTTAAACAAATTGGAGGCAAGGTAACCACAGTTTATCATTTTGACTCGAATTTAATTTTATTTCCAATTAAATTCATATATAACGATGGTAAAAAATATAACATCTCACAATAAAAAAAAATGATGGTTTGTGTAATTACAGTTTTCGATATTATAAAAAAACAAACAGATAATCAATAATCTTACCCTTTTTATATCTGTTGATGGTCCGTCACCGTCCTTGGTATTAGATTATATGAAGGCTAACTATTTTAGCCGGGGAAGTTAAGACACAGTGTATTTATACATATTTAATCTTCAAGTTCAAACGTAGTAATCCAAGTTAATACTTAGATTGAGGGTCGGAAAAAAGTTAATGAACACATTAATGGGGTGTACTTTTGACATTTGAGGATGTAATAATACACACATAAGAGATGTTGGACAAATAGGAGGGTAAAATCATGTTTTTCAGCCCTTGGAAACTTTAAGGCCCTGCATGGCGTACTCATAACGTTCTCAATAGAAAGTAAGAATGCCATTTAAAATATCAGCTGAACTTAACATTGTTGTTCTTATGTACGTTATGCTTTGTAATTTATGGATGTTTCGATAGCTTAAAATGTTAGGTGCATATGTGCGCTTATTTCAAATTACCGTTGACATATTCTCTAGCTGGCAAAGATGGCAATGGTCTCCTTGGTGGCACTCTGTTTCCAACTGAAATAGAATTGTTTTCACAATATCATTTCGAAACATGTTCACATTAGATTTTTCAATATTGTTAGAATCTTTTGCACTTATATAAGTATCAAGCTATATGTTGATAAGTCGTTCCCTAAAGGACGTTTTTTTTTTCTTATTTTGTCTGTAAACTTAGCTTTGATTTTTTATTACCATGTATTGTTAAGCTTGATTACTCATAATTGTTTCTCAGTCAATCAATGTACGATGCTGTCCCATACTGAACCTACTGACCTTGTTTGTTTACATTCAAATTCCAATGGCGTCAAAATCACGTGATGTATTGAATCGTTCTACCCAATCGAATTGCTATATTGTCAATTAGGTGATTTGTTTTCAGTCTAACGCAATTGTATAATTTGTTTATGGGATATTGTTTTAATATACTTTGCAATAATTTGGGGTTTTATTCAACAGGAAACCTATTTTTTTTGTCGTTCCTTTCAACATCAATGGAATTTTGTATGAAAACGTGCATCACTGAAGAGACATGTAATTGTCGAAATGCGCATCGGGTGCAAGCAAATTGGTACCGTTAATTTTATTACTACCACTGGGTCGATGCCTCTGCTGGTGGACTATTAGTCCCCGAGGGTATCACCAGCCCAGTAGCTAGTACTTCGGTACTGGCATGAAAATGCGGATTTTTTGTTATTAAAATTTGCTGTTACAAAATGATAGAAATTATTATAAATAAAAGAATGTATCTCCCTCATGCAAACCTCCGATTCCTTTCACGGATTTGGCTATACTTTTTGGACATTTTGGATTATAGCTCTTCATCTTTTATATAAGCTTTGGATTTCAAATATTTTGGCCACAAGCATCACTGAAGAGACATGTATTGTCGAAATGCGGATCTGGTGCAAGACAATTGGTATTGTTAATTTTATTACTACCACTGGGTCGATGCCTCTGGTGGTGGACTATTAGTCCCCGAGGGTATCACCAGCTCAGTAGCCAGTACTGGCATGAAAATACGGATTTTTTGTTATTAAAATTTGCTGTTACAAAATGATAGAAATTATTATAAATAAAGGACTGTATCTCCCTCATGCAAAGCTCTGATTCCTTTCAAGGATTTGGCTATACTTTTTGGACATTTTGGATTATAGCTCTTCATCTTTTATATAAGCTTTGGATTTCAAATATTTTGGCCAAGAGCATCACTGAAGAGACATGTATTGTCGAAATGCGCATCTGGTGCAAGAAAATTGGTACCGTTCATTTTATTACCTACAGTCATGTTGGTCAGAATATTGATCTTTTAAAATTAAATCATTTTTTTTCTATGAAAAATAAATGTAAATTGTTTTTTATTAACCTAATTAATATTCCTGAACAAAATTATGGTATCAACATCGTGTTTTCATGTAGTTTGCCTGTCATTTTGGATGGGCTTTTTTTCGCGGGAAAATCGCGAAATACGTAAGGTGCTTGTCAATTTGAAATTCCTTAAAAAACTTTAAAGACTATTTAGGTATTACTTCATTTTATATACTCTTGTCTTTTTTTTTTGGTAAAGCCACTCCAAATTCATACATCGTTCAATTGACAAGAAAAAAATCTTTTTTACAACTTTCGTCCAATACGGAGCAGCACGCGTCTGTTTTGTTCTAGAAGGTACCATACAAACGTCATCTTTAAGTGTCTATGCAATACAAAAAGCTCAAAATCGGCGATACATACGATTTACATGCCGTTGAAATTTATCTTCGATCGAACGAACTTCATTTGTTTCCTAAAACTGATGGTTATGCTTGCATTGTTTATCATAGAATGTTTATGAAATGAGTGTTAGACCTGTTGTGAGTTTACCACTACCTAATTAATGTGATTTAAAATCCGCTTTTGGTCACAGCAACAGTTTAGATAAAAACTAGACGTTTGTAATCAGACATCAACACCAACCTTGTTTTAACTTTGATGGATAGTTGTGTCATTGGCAATCGTATCTCATCTCCTTATTGTAATCACAAAAAATGACAATAACACTATAACATGTAAATAAACTCATCATAGATACCAGGATTGAAATTTTATTTTTGCGTCACATACGTGTTTCGTCTACCAAAGACTCATCAGTGACGCTCAATTATAAAAAAAAAAAGTTAAAAGGGCGAAACAAAGTACGAAGTTGAAGAGCATTGAGGACCAATGATTCTTAAACGTTTTACTAAATACAGCAATTTTCATTCTCTGATTTTGTCTTAACAGTCTTTCAACAAAACAAAACGGTTGTGTTTTCCTTTTCGTTCAGGATTTGTAGTTTGGTGGCAATCAGACAATTATAACATATTACAATTGACAGGTACATGTACAAAAAGTAGACGTGGTTTGATTGCAAATTAGACAGCTTCACACCAAAGTTCAAATGAAATGCACAGAAGGAATTATATTCAATCAGACGACCTACTTCAATAGGGAAAACCCATACAGTATAGTCACCTTTAAAACGGCCCGCCCCGATCCGACATGAAAAATATGAATCAATTCATTTGAAAAAAATGACTTAATTTTAAAACAAATAACGCCTTTGATTTATACTCTGGTAAATGGTATATTACAATACTTTTAGCGTTGTCATTGAATCACTGTTACTTCTGTTGATAGTGACCTCGTTTATATTGTCACAACATATTCGTTGGTTTAAATTGTTACCTATGACGATGTTGTCAATTACATATCAATTTCATTGAAAACGCCACGTGCTCCATTACTAATCAGTTACAATCATAAACATACTTTAAGTAATATTAGAATAACCACTGCCCTGCTAAATATGTTCAGTTTTAGTCAAATTTATTTTTTTCAGTTTTTCAATCTCATTACTGTTCTCTCTGTTTATTCCCTTTTTAAATCATTTGAAAAAGCTGATAACTACAACATTAGCTTTAGTAAACAGAAAACATAGTTTTAAAGACAATGTATCTAAGTTATCAACATTTTTACACTTTTTGTACATGTATATTCAGTTTGCATTAAGGATGAAGAAATTTTGGCAGAAAAAAATTGTATTGTCATCAAAGTCCGACACGTGCTAGGGGTCAAAGGTCATATGATTTTCTGAAACAATATACGTTAAATTTCTTTTGCCATAGGGTACATTCAAATAATACATTGATATTAATTACGAAATACTCCTATATAAATCCCACAGAGTCCCTACCATTAGTTTATAACGATAATTTTTCATATAACCTGACTCTGTCGAGATAGGAAATTATCAGTCAGCAAAATAAAAGGATAATTTCGTAAAATAACGATGATCATTATTAAACGATTCTATAATAATTAATGTACATACTTCCGACTTGTGGATGTGAATATCTCCTTGTATCATTACGACTAGAAGTAGAATATGTCACATGGCTGTCAACATCGTCTACGGCTTCATACCAATCATCATATTGAGGCCTGTGTAATTGGAAAATTATTTATTTGTTAAGATACATTATAAAATTCAGGAAGGAAATGGGGAATGTGTCAAAGCCACAACAAGCCGACCATAGAGCAGACCACAGCCAAAGGCCACCAACGGGTCTTCAATGAAGGGAGAACCTCCCGCACCCGGAGGCGTCCTTCAGCTGGCCTCTTAAAAATGTATACTAGTGCAGTGATAATGGACGTCATACAAAACTCCGAATTATACACAAGAAACTACGATTAAAAATCATACAAGACTAACAAAGGCCAGAGGCTCCTGACTTGGGACAGGCGCAAAATTGCGGCGGGGTTAAACATGTTTGTGAGATCTCAACCTTCCCCCTATACCTCTAGCCAATGTAGAAAAGTAAACGCATAACAATACGCACATTGAAATTCAGTTCAAGAGAAGTCCGAGTCCGATGTCAGATGATGTAAAAAAGAAAATAAATAAAATGACAATAATACATAAATAACAACAGACTACTAGCAGTAAACTGACATGCCAGCTCCAGACCTGAATTAAACTGATTGAAAGATTATGTCTTCATCATATGAATATCAGGCACAATCCCTCCCGTTAGGGGTTTAGTATCATACTATCATAAAATATATGAAAGAACAATACCCGTGTAATGCCAGCAACTTTTTTTAATGTATGCATTGTAGGATGACGTATATAGTGATAAATTCCGATCTTGAGTAGGTATTTTGCAAGCCCTGTTGTTTTTTTCCGTATATACAAAACGTTTATTACCTATAATGAGGATAGGTTTCTTTCAAAGAGCGACACACTACTAATAAAAAGCACCTCTTAAGTCGTAGCTTAAGAAAGCCTCTGCACCAGTCGTATGATTTCCCATTTACCGACGCAGCATAAAGCATTCATAATTGAGTATTGGTTTTTCTTAAATGTTATGTATAACGATTCTGAACCATGATGGTTCCCCAAGTGCAATGGGTTGAAGTTGAAAGGAAGTTCTGATCACGCTCATGTGCGAGGATGTCACTGTGGCGTTTCCATACTAATAGCTTCGCCAAAGAGTGTCCGGGGTAACGTTTTTTAATGTTCGCAAGTCGATACAGATGTCAACTTGTTTGTTAGGAGCAGATTTCGGTTTATGCTAAATCATTGAGAAATGACAGCAAAAGTAGAATAAAACTAGGGACACATAAAATATGAAATACTTCATTTCAAATATTGCAACCACCATTTGTCTTAATGTATGACAAAACTGACTGACTGGTTGTACCATGTAACATTATCCAAGATTGAAATAACTTTTGACTAATAAACCCAATATTTCACATGACCCAGTTTGTCGTGTTTTGAATTTTCCCATAGTACATAAAAAATTTGTAAATGAAGATGGGAGTTCCGCAATGAATTATAAGTTTTTTTTCATTTCAATGGACCATATACTCACTCTTCGACAGGTAAGGCTCCTCCGTTTGCATTTCTTATTTCCTTGGTACAACCATTTATCCAAAACTAAAAAATGTATGATATACCCTTTTTAACTGATTTTTATAGTTTCTTCATATGTTGTTATGTAACACAACTGTCCCAGGTTAGGATATGGTTGGTATCCCGCTTACATATTAATCCCTCATATTATGTATGTATGTGCCTGTTCCAAGTCAGGATACTTTAATCATGTCGTTTGTTGGTGTGTTATATATTTCGTTTTTGTTTATTTTGTACATAAATCAAGCAGTTATTTTCTATTTTGAAATGTTGTACGTTTGTCATTTCGGGCCTGTTATAGCTGACTTTGCGGTATGGGCTTTGCTAATTTCTGAAGGCCGTACGGTGACCTATAGTTGGTAATTTATGTATAATGCGGTCTTCTTGGAAACATACCACATCTTCATTTTGATACTTATTGTTAACTCTTTCAGTGAAAAGTAAATTTCATTGAATTCACCAATAGTGAAAACTGTTTTCAAAAATGTAAATATTTTATACCTTCAATTCATTTTCACTGGCAGCAGAAAAATACTGTGCACCGAATACCGACGGGTGAAGATGAACCAGTTTAAACACCCATAATGCTTTATTATCAAAGCATTCTGTTGCTACCTCGACACTGAAATAGCAACAACAACTAGAGGCTCTTCAGACCCTGTGTCGCTCACCTTGGTCAATTTGCATATTAAACAACGGACACAGATGGATTCATGACAAAATAGTGTTTTGGTGATGGTGATGTGTTTATAGATCTTACTTTACTGAACATTTTTTCTACTTTCAATTATCTCTATCTATAATAAACTTGTCTTATTAGTTGCAGAGGAAAATATTTTACAAAAATTTTTAAAAATTATGAAAAATGTTAAAAGTTGACCATAAAGGGCAATAATTCCTTAGGGATCACCTGTCCTTTTTGGTGATGTTCATTTATATGTAGATCATATTTTGCTGAACATTATTGCTGTGTACAGTTTATCTCTTTCTATAACGATATTTAGGATAATGACCAAAAACTGCAAAATTTCTTTAAAATTACCAACTCAGGGGCAGCAACCTTACAACCGGTTGTCCGATTCATCTGAAAATTTCATGGCAGATAGATCTTGACTTGATAAAAAGTTTTACCCCATGTCAGATTTCCTCTAAATGCTTTGGTTTCAGAGTTAAAAGCCAAAATTTACATTTTACCCTATGTTCTATTTTTAGCCATGGTGGCCATCTTGGTTGGTTGGTCGGGTCACCGGACACATTTTTTAACTATATACTCCAATGATGATTGTGGCCAAGTTTGATTAAATTTGGCCCAGTAGTTTCAGAGGAAAAGATTTTTGTACACGATTACTTATTTGTAGATCTTACTTAGCTAAACATTATTAGATTTTTGTAAACGACGATGACGGACGAAAGACGACCGACGACGGAAGACAGACGACGACGGACGACGACGGACGACGACGGACGACGGACGCCAAGTGATGAGAAAAGCTCACTTGGCCCTTTGAGCCAGGTGAGCTATAAATAGAATGAATAAATAAAATTTTACCGCTGTATACTTATTCAACCACTTTCATTTAAAGATGCCAAAATATATTGATAAATATAGATTTTACCACCGTATCGATTGATATACGATATGTATCCACTCAAGACAGTTAACTTTTCAAATTCAAAACGCGAGGCTAGCCGAGCATTTTAAATATTTAAAAACTAACTGTCTAGAGTGGATGAATATCGTATTACACGAAATTGAGTGGTGGAATCTGTTTCTCTAAAGATTTTTAAACAATATGCAGGCATACTAATTGCTTCTTTTCGAATGATCTACAAATGAATGTGTTCCTTCTATGTGACGTCATCAGGCATGAACGCTTGTCATGCCGTCAAAAAAAAAATCAGAGAAAAGCAAGATAATTCGACGTCATTATCGGATTTTAACAAATTCAGAACTGAGACCAAAATTATGTTGATCATTTTTTTTTATACAATGGGTGCAGAAAGTGATAAACTGAAGAAGAATTAGAGATATTTTATTCAAATTAATTGAATTGGATTGGGCAACTTGCATAGCCTATGTAGGGCCTCCCCACAACACAAGGTACAATATATTACATTCAAACAAAGCAACACATGCACAAACATAATGACAACACAGAATTAATTTTTCAAAAGTACCTCTTAGATGACTGGAATGATGCTTCAAATTGTTAACTCAGAAAGATAAGAAAAAATAAATAATAGACGAAAAAAGTTTTAATATTCTAGGTTACAAATTACAACATTAATTTAGAGGTCTCACAATAAATTAAATGGTCTCCAGTCAGCTATTAAAAATAATAAATAGAAGAACTCATTTTTAAAACAACATAATAATATCATGTACTCATTTCTACTAAATTATTGCACCTGAAGAATAACTCTTGTTTCAATTTTAATTATTTTTCAGCTGGTTCAGGTTTAGGAGCTTATATATAAAATAAGATACAGATTTACAAAGTAAAAATTAATTTGGTTTTGGATTATAAAATACATTTCATTCTACAAACCTCTCTGACTTTTTTATGTATTTGTGAACAACCTTAACTATATGCACACTGTCTCCCTTATACTGCCGATATTATATTTACAAGGAAGTTTCAATTGTGAACGAATTCTTGTATTCAGATATCACTCTATCTATACGATAATTGGCTCAAATGCTTTTCCGTAAAATGCATACTAGCTCCATGTTAATTCAAATTAAATGTGGTGTAATTTGAATGAATTGAAAATCAAAAAGTGACAAAAGTTATATACTCCTATAAAACTAGCCAATTTAAATTGAAGAAAACACAGAAAACACCTCAACACTTTCTGACTTACTCGGTTGCGCACATTTATAGCGAAATAATAGGAAGTAATCTTGATGACTAGCGTAAGTTAACAATTTTAAAGGATGAATACCACACACAAGGGATGTTATTCCAGGTATATGTAATACTGATCAGAAAACAGGAATACATATTTAAGACAGCAAAAACTAAAAAAAAAACATTAGAAGAAGAAAAACGGGAGAAGTCGTGTTCAAAAATATTCCTGCCCGGAATAGGCTATACTTTTTTGTCCAGTTTGGATTATAACTCTAAATTATTTTTAATTTACATAGGCTCTAGATTTTCAATTATTTAGACCTCACTGAAGAGACATTTATGTTGGAATGCGCATCTTGTGCAAAATGATTTGTAGTGTTGCTTCTATTCAAGCCCTATCATCTATTTCTTGAATATACACATACGTTGGACGTCGTAAAAACAATTTATGGTAAGGCATTTTTCAGATGTTTTATATTTAAGTCCCGTTATCACCAACAAATTTATTTCACTTTTTGTAAAGAAGAATAAAATGCAGAGTTTACTTGAAATATAATATTTGAGTTCTCAAAAAATCGAAGTTTCTTTACCCTTAAGGGGTAGGCCAAGTAAGACCCTTTTTTGACCTCACGATATAGCATTTTTACAAAATTGTTAAAATGTAAACTAACAGTATTTTAATGGAAAGTAGAATACTTCTTTTATATAAATATGAGCTGTTTGTGAAATACAATTAGTCCAGCGCCTACAAGTATATTCCGGACTAATTGTGCACATCCTGCTGCAAACATGACATTTGGCATAGACCTTCCTCAACTATTGCTCTTTTAATTCAGATAGGGAGGCACCTATACAATCCAAAATGGCGGACGT
This sequence comes from Mytilus edulis, assembly GCA_019925275.1. Lineage (NCBI taxonomy): Eukaryota > Metazoa > Mollusca > Bivalvia > Mytilida > Mytilidae > Mytilus > Mytilus edulis. The sequence goes on along the minus strand of CM034359.1, from coordinate 74,142,210 downwards.
CATACATAAATCAGCCGAATATTGAAGGCTAGTAATGGAAAAAGTGTAATTATCATGCTACTATCATAATATTTGGTATAAACCGTTGTAATGTATTACATATGTATATATTATATGGATTAGATGTCTTAAAAACCTCTTCTCCCGGTAAAATCCAATCTGGCGGACATTGTAAATAAGCTTATTTTTAGGGAAGGTAATTGAAATGTGTTTTAACGTATTGCTACCATCATTATACTGTGCAGAAACCTTTCTCTGGTGCTTCTCATGGATACAATTTATAGGACTTTAAAACTCCTCCTTCCGGTAATATCCAATATGGTGGACATAGAAATATCATTTTTCTATTTAAATATTCAACTTTTTCAAAATGTAAAACAAGTGTTTTTTGGCTTGAAGTTATATTCAACTATTAATTCACTATTATGTTTTATATGTTTTAATACAAAGTTAATACTTCCGGTAAAAAACGATATGGCGTAAATTTTAGAGACGAGTCCTCAATCTGTATCCTCGATGTAGAGTTTGGATAGATTGTTTAAATAAAATAAAGTTACTTAACATACTAAAACATCTTCGGAACTACTAAGTTATGGCCACAAATAAAATTGAGAATGGAAATGGGGAATGTGTCAAAAGGATAACAACCCGACCATAGAGCAGAAAACAGCCGAAGGCCACAAATGGGTCTTCAGAGCAGCGAGAAACCTCCGCATCCGGAGGCGTCCTTCAACTGGACCTTAAACAAATATGTATTCTAGTTCAGTGAAAATGGACGTTATACCTAACACCGAATTATACACAAGAAAGTAAAATTCGAAATCATACAAGACTTACAAAGGCCAGAAGCTCTTGACTTAGGACAGGCACAACATTGCGGCGGGGTTAAACATGTTTTACTGATATTTCAAATACATTTTTATTCACAATCACCACCACAAGAACATAAAGCAGTGCACGGGAGACCTGATTTTCCACATTTACAAATATCCTAGTATCCTTTCTTATCTATAATATACACGCTCCTGACGGGATGAAGAGACCTCACAACGAGTTGTCCAAAAGGGTTCCCATGGATCATGTTTATCCCTTTGCCATTCATAAGCATCTGGACTAGTTAGTTTAGGAACCAATTCCAAGCTTGTTACGCATTCACACCCGCCATACTATATTGCACGTTTTACATGCTGAAAAAAGACTAGACTGAGTCGCGGGAATTGCCTAAATTAGTCTTTCCTCTTCCATGAAAAGATGTTATCTTACTTCTTTAACCCCATTTGATAAAGTTGATCTTACAGTAAAACCACGTATCGTCTATCAATGACATTATCAAATCATATCTGGTGACTTTGGCTGATCAATCATCATTCTATTGTAAATGCTAAATCAACTCCCAAACACCGTCCTTGTCACCAACGCATTCTTTTTTTTTTACCAAACTTGCAATGGCTCAATGCCTAGGTCATATGAAAGGGGTTGCGTTGATACCAATCTAAAACTTTTCCAACTCCTAAACGCAAGCCAAAGTGTTTATGCCCCTATGGCACGGAATAGCGTAACATCAATGACAGCAACATCAGTATCGAATGTTTGAATCATGACTCATTAAGAGGCTGACACTAGAATGATGGTGCATATGTCTGATGCATTGAAACACGAACTTAAACGATTTATGATTCAAACAGTCGTTACTGATGATTCTGTCATTACTGTTGCGCTATTCCGTGACTTGTGTTTGGGAGCGCACAAAGCTTTTGATAAATATCTATCCATGACCTTTCAAATACACTAAGCAATGAGTGATCACATACATTTCCTGTGATCCATGCCTTTACCTGTTGTGACACGGTTCTCTGTTTACTTGTAAAGGAAATAAAAATGCGTTGGAGACATTGATGGCATTTGAAGTTGTGATTTTAACATTAAGAATGATAATTGATCAGCCTAAATCACTGTTGTTTTGCTGAAAAAAATAGCACAAACTTATGAGATTGGGTTAACGAAGCAAGAAAATAACTATTTACAACAAAGGGATGCCAGTTGAGGCTATTCCCTCAACTTGGTCCTGTCTTTTATAGCAACTAAAACGTGCAATATACTAAGGCGGGTGTTTAGGGGGGGGGAGGCGAGCTAGGAATTTACTCTAATGCTACCCAGTGCAGGCGCTAATGGATAGCGAAGTGACAAACAGACTCCATGGGAACTCTTTTAAAAAAACTCTTTCTGATGCCTCATCATCTTTTCAGGGGCTTGTTCATTGTTGGATGCCGCAGTCGTTATAAATGTAAACATGTATTAGTACGGTGACAAGTAAGGTAAATTCAAAACTTTAATGGACCGAAATACCTCTCGGCTAATTTTGGTCTTAATTTGAAGATAAATATAATACCCTTCGATAAAGGAATGTCGTAGAATGCCAAAGTGGTGCAGATTTGTGATAAATGCGATCAAAGGTAAAAAGGGGGGATTTTAAAAATCGAAATTTTTGAACATTTTGGACAATTTCTCGGTAGTCCCTCATGATAACTGAGAAACAATTTCAATGGAAGCAAGCTCTGGGGATGCTGCACAACTTCAGCCTGTTATATTTATGCCAGATTGACATAGATTAGTGCTGCTGACCCCCGCAGCCAATATGGAAGAAAAGGATAAAGATTATCTTTATTTACAAAAATTATCGATAGAAAATATTCATATTTAATATTCAGCTTCGCAATAATATATTACAATATATAAAGATATTTTTGGGGAAATTTTGTTAAGATAACATAAGATAAAGGAGAAGTTAGTACTGTAAAGTTTACACGTCCGATGATTTGAAGTGTTACGAAAAACTAACATGTATACATTCAGAGAGATCTACTACGTTTGTATTAAGGTCACTGAATGCATCATGACAAGAAAGCACTGTTTGCGAGAACTTTTTGTCTATGTTAGCAATTTTTCGTTGGCTTGAACACCATTGACAAAATTTTTTGAACCATAGTGCCATCACTGTTTCATACGCTAATATATAAGCTCTAACTCCGCAATTAAACTGCTTGCCTTGGAGAATCTGATCTACAGTACATCCTGCATATGCACTTGAATCGACCAGTAAATCACGAAGCCCAGCTGATACCCATATTTAGTCTATTGCTGAAATAAAACACGAACCCATGTAGAATCCACCTAATCTCACAACGTGCGAAATTTTAGGGCGTATGCCATTTTGGATGTATGTTCAATTTTGGAATCTTATAATTTCATGGTTTGCTGAACTAGTCAGAAATTGTCTGACCTCAGTGTAAGACGCACAAAAGCCATGTGAATGTAAAGTTTCAATAAGATTTTTCGAACCATATTCATGATGCAACTGAAGAGCCAATGTTAAACTAAAAGGGATGAACTGGTTTTTATGCAGAGATATCACACACTCGGCTAAAGCAAAACATTTCCGTATTGTATCAACTGGAAGTGAATTGTAATCATTCTCCATATGAAAATAGTTGTCATCTGTTAATTTGGCAAGAAATTTTATAAAAGAAGTAGGCATGAATTGTAAAAGCCGTAGGGATAGAACATTCAGCTAAAAATTTTAACGATTGTAAACTGCGTCTCAAATTTTTTGCCGCATCATGTAGGGTCTGATCTTCTTGATGTATGGAATCATTTACAAAGCTGTTTTTCATCTCAGAATGTTTTTATTCCGCTTTTAAACTACTGGTTCTTGAAAGCAATGTCATGCTCCGACTCATTTGAAGCATTATCAGCAAGTTCCCTTTTCCAGTTCAGCATGTCGTTAGCGATGCATGTTGAATGATACCAGATACAGTGCTTTGTCCTTGAAGTTCTCCATAGAGAGTAAACTTACAATTGGATAGTCAAACTTGTCTTTAACGGCATTTAATATATGTTATCAGCACGTTCAAAAGACTCGACTCGCCGTAATTGCTTATCTCGCTTGTAAGACTTTTGTCTACAGAATAAACATCTGGACCAGTATAATTGTAATACCGTTGAGCGTGTTTAAACGCAAGTTGATTGAAACACGGAATGGTTTGCACTCGATGTTGAGCATTGTTCTTTTCCTATTTGAATATTTTTTCAAGTTTTTTCTACTTGTATAGGCTTCATAACACGACCAATGATATCTTATTTGTTCTAATGGAATCACTTTCGTTGACTCAAATTCATCATAAAGGCGGCGGTAAACATGTCACGGAATAGAAGTTCCTTCATAACATAAGTTCCAAAAGGAAAAAAATATTCTAGAATATTATTTCCACAGGAATGAATATTACAGTGTTGGTCTTATATATATAATTAACTGGTTCTCCAAGTGCAGAAGTATACGACCGCATAGGTCCAACCCTAAACCCTGTACCCTGTCTAACATCTATTGCGTCTTAAACAGTAGTTTTCCATTTTTCTGTTGCATTTGACAAATTTTCATTAGTAGATATTTTTGCAAATAAAGCATAATTACCAATTACTCTTAAGCCTACTCTTTTTGGAACTGAGTGAGCAAACTCGTGTCCATTATTTTCCGGTTTATTTCGGGGGTGTACCGATGTGGTTAAAATTAGTGTATTCAACGAAATCAACAACGAATAAAACAACTTAAAACACTAACACATAAAATCTGTATACTCAGTCAAAAACTAGACACAGACATTGATATAATTATGTCTTATTAAATTTGAAAATAAAGAAAATACACAGTTTTATTTTCTGTAAAAACACAGCAAATCACAAGTCAGGGGAACATAGAAAAAGGGAAAGCAACAAGACTTATTTAGGTGAAAATCGAATAGTAAAACTGCTATATGATGAGTATTATAAAACGGAGCGAAAACTTAATTTGCATGCTTTTTCGAAATTTTAGGTATTAAAACTTCTTGCATATTCATAATTATACTATATTTTGTGAAAATGTACCACTGGTGATATATATAAGAAATGTTATATACTTTTGTCAGACGGTAACATTGTAAAAAATGGCATAAACATTTGAAAATCGTCCAATTCACTTAATTTATATGTTCATATGATAAGAACGTTTGATATCAAAATAAAGCTGATACATTACTCTTTCGTGTGATAACAACTTTTGTGATGATATCTTCATTCGGGAATTAGTTATAAACGTTCCCGTTTTTAAAAATGAAAAAGAAAAAAATCCGAAAGTCACACTTTATCGCAATTTTACAAAAAACTGCACCGTGGGAAAACTCTACAATAGGGCTAAAATGAAAGTATATTGTTAACTTTATCTTCATGTGCATTTTCAGCCGTGAGGTATTTCGGTCAATTAAACTCCTTAACTGAGCGACTTTTCCTGATTTGTCACTCCACTATATTTAACACCAAACAGAAGTAATATGAAAAATGTTTTAGTACTTTAGTAACTTTATTTTGTTTGAATCAATCTATACAAAGCTCTACATCGAGATATGGATTGAAACTCATCTTCACGCCATATTGTTTTTAACCGGATGTGTTAACTCTGCATCTTAACATTTAAAACAAAATAGAGAATTAGTGGTTTAGAGAATAACTTACAGCCTAAAAATTAATGACCAGCACAAAATATTTAGATTTTATCATATTATCTATAAAATATATCCTAAAGTAGCACATAAAAAGGTTTGTGCTGAATATAATAATAGTAGCATGATTATAACACCTTTTCACATAATTCAGCCTTCGATATTGGGCTGATTTAAGTATAATGTCCACCATATTGAATTTTACTGGAAGCGGTGCATTTTTTCAGATTGCCTCCCTATACCTAAAATTAAAAACTGATACTATATGAAGCTTTGTGCCAAGTTTCAATCTTGTAGCAGAATGTGCACACTTTTTATGCAGCTGCCGTACTAAATGCATATGTTTCGGGTACTAGCATCTTCATTTCAAATGGCAGTGGACGCATTTGTGTTCATTTACTTCTAGAACATAGTATGCATGATCCCTGTCTATTTTGACATCGATTGTTAAATAAATATGTAATATTGTGTAACGGTTTTGATATCAATACCAGCTGTAAGGTCTGAGCATCCAAAAGAACATGTTTTTACATGTTATAGACAATGTTTTTAACGAAAATTTACTTGTTGTGATCCAACTAGATAACGCCTTGTGTAGTATTGAATAAATAACTTTCATTCCAACTATCTAAATTTACTATTCCTATTCCCCCTTTTAACAATTATCTTTTTGGCTACTTTACCTACCCAAGTAAAATCTCGTATTTCCTCATTCAATTTTGTTTTGCATTTTGCTTTTTCAACTTCAAAGAAACGCGGAAATGATTAATTTCAAAACAGAGGGACCTTTTCAGCATATGTCAATTTTATTCCTTTACAAAGGATGCATCAATACGTTTTCATCAATATACAGACTAGTCAGTATTATTTGTGATGTACCTCTTTTCTGTCTTTTTAAATCAGTAAGATCAGAGCCTTTACATGTGGAACAGATGAAATTTCTGCCTGTTCAATTTACCAATAGAGGAATTGATGCAATCAACATCTGTAACGTTCTACATCACAAGGAGGTAACATCTAAAATTCCTATTTATTTTCAAAATCAATCTGTTCCTTAAGTGTCCTACAGTTACACCATAACCATTGTACCTAAAGTATTTACCTGTAAACAAGCATTGCAGCACCTTGACATAGAACAAAATCTACGCGCCTTATAATTACAGCCCCTCTAGCCTTGTTATAACTTGGGATTTAAACATTATTCAACATGAATATCTCCGAAAGGTGATTTTTCATGGTCTAAAGTTTAGGGAACCCAAACACATTAATTGGAACCATAACTTCAAAATAATCACGGATTCCATTGAGAAATAAACCAGAACATGGGCTAAACGAAAATAAGTTGAACTGGACACTTTGTCAGAATGGGTCAAAACTATCAGGTCTCTGATAAAACGTCGCATTCATAAGTTGAAAAAATGTGTAAATGCTCGACCAAAGTTCAGTTTTGAGAGGCAAAGAGGCCGTGAAAGGTCTATCATAGTGTTAAGATAAGAGTGTTGTTGTTCCTGCGGGCAAAGCTTCAAATAATATTGTCTATATATGTAAATCGTATTACTAAGAATGTCTTGTAAAAGAATTAGGAATACATGAACACTCAGGTAATCCCATATACAAAGATATATCATTTGACAAGGATGAGAATTTAGCAAATCATAAGTCCTCCATGGCTTCAATGGACAACACATTGAACTCCAAATCGGAGGACATACCTTGTTTGTATTGGATACCTAAGCTTCATTAAAATCCGGACAAACAACGGTACATAGCAGGCTAAACTTCATGTTTCAGTAAAGAATTGTCCATTTGATTGACTAAAATTCTGTCCGCAGTGAATGAGGGTCTTCAGAAATACTGTGAAACTGTTTACTTGCGTTAAAGAAGTGGTATTAACCATATGTGGATTCTTAAAAATGCTATAAAGAACTTCCAGATAATTTTAAATCTCGGTCTTTTTCTGAAATTAGTTCTATCAAAACTTTTGATTTTTCAAACCTGTATTCCACCATTCCCAATTTGAAAATGAAAAATCGCCTGTAGAGGAAAGCCAATTACATTGACCACATGGACTTTTAATTGTTCATACCCTAGGTGGTCATAAGGTCGGAGCTCTAAATACGGTGTAGGCAGTGTTGTCCCGATGCCACATATGATATGTTTCGAATCCTACTGAATGAAAGAGAAAATTTGGAAATTTGAATACATTATTGGGCCTATTTTGCATTCATTTTTCAATTGTCATTGCTATACAAGCAATTTTTAAATGTAAGTAGTATATTTTACCTTTTAAATCCAAATAGTGAAAAACCTTCAATCTCTGTTCTGCTTAATTCTGTTTCGTAATAATATATACAACCCTTATGAAGAGCCATGTATATTTGATTCCCTAAAAAAAGAATCGGCTGTCTTTAATAAGTCGTTTAAGAAATAGTTTTGGGTTCCATTAAAGGACAACGACTTTTTTCATACACAGACACCAAACATGTTAAATCTTCAAATTCTCACCGTGCAAGATTGAAGGTGTTTTAAAAATATTTACAAAATCAATGCATACGACTACAAAAATTTAATGTCCAAATCACCCAAAAACTCTTAAATCTATAGGATATCCAATTACATAATTTATTTGGTTTAATTAATCCATTCAATATAATACAGCTTCTTATCAGACGAAAGTCGAATTTAGGTTATGAAACTGTCACCATTAACTCTTATAATACTGACATATGTGTTATAGTTATCTCATGTAATATGTATTTTTGAGTACTTCTTTGCTTTGGTTTTTTTTGTATTTGAAATAAATAGTTACAGAAATGAATTACTGAAACACATAAATCAAAATTTATTAAGGAATCTATTTATTTCTTGGTAGTGAGAATAAGCCATATTCAACGAAATAATCATGTTCATTTCAATTGATATCATAACATTTAGTTCATGTTAGATTTTAACATCATATAGATATGCCTCCGTTCTGAAACATGTAATATAGACATTTATATCGATTGTTGTCTTCGAAAAATGTATCACCTCATGGACAACCTAATTGTTAAAAAAAATACAATCATCACAATAGAAACGTTCCAATTAATCAAGTATATGTAGCTATTAACTAAGGAGGATCATACTGATAGCTTACATTTTTTATTTTTCTTTCTTCTAACCCAGCCACTTGTAGTATCAGCTGAAGAAACAAGTTGTTGACAGGCTGAAATTTATGAATATTGGTATATGTAAGTATGCATTAATAACGTGACAGCTAACTTGGGGCTTCAAACTATCTGTGTATGACAACATTCAGATTTGAGTAGTTACAAGTGCTTTTTAGCATACGTCAAGTGTTTAAAGTGTCGAATATATATGCGTTGAATATGAATGTAAATACGATTACTAAGATTTTACAATGTGTTTTTTTAATTTGAAAAACGCATACTTGCATGGTAAATTTTTAGACGTTTTTAAAAAAAACCTGTGTGCATATATATTACTGCTTTTGGTCTATTTTGGTTTCTTTCTTCTTCTTGTTTGTTTTGTGCCTGTCTTATCATCGAAATAGAAGTTGTATTATGTATATATGTTTGTGGGGTTTAGTGGCTTGGCCTAAGGATGTTCAATTCCTGTTTTCATTCTAGGAGGTATTTTTCGAATTCGAGAACATGATCTTCATGAGATGTTACAGAAAACCAAAAACATTTTGGTTAACCTTCATTAGTTTTGTTTTTGTTTTTTCGACTTAAGTCGAAAAAGCGAGACAAAGCGATCCTACATTCCGTCGGTGTCGTCCACAAATATTCACTCTGTGGTTAAAGTTTTTGAAATTTTGATAACTTTCTTAAAATATCCTGGATTTTTTTTACCAAACTTGGACAGAAGCTTGTTTAGGATCATAAGATAGTATCTAGAAGTAAATTTTGTAAAAATTTAATTCTACTTTTTCCGTGTTTTACTTATATAAATGGAATTAGATTGTCTACGAGGACACAACAGATTCACTTTGTGATTAAACTTTCTTACACTAATTTGGATTTGTACCAAACTTGTTTATGATCAAATGATAGTATTTAGAAGGAAAATTAGTTTTCTTCCAGTTAACGTTACATTCAGTCTGCAGTTAAAGTATCTCAACATTTATTAGATTCATAAACTATCCTGGATTTTTAACAAACTTGGACAGAAGCTTCTTGCAATCAAAGATACTATCAAGAGAAATATTTTTATTGATTCATCTCCTCATATTTGTTGAGCCTGTGTTTAAAAGAAAATTCAGGCGAGACACTGTGTTCTGTGGAATTCTTACGAATTTTTAATTGTAAAAATGTTTCTTTATGACTCTATGTGATCAATTCCATTCTAAAAGAGGGACAATCATACTCATAAATCGAAAATAAACTGACAACGCCGTGGCTTAAAAGACAAACAAACAAACAATAATACACATGAAACAACATAGAAAACTAAAGAATAAGCAACATGAACCCCACCACAAATTAGGGGTGATCTCAGGTGCTTCGGAAGGGTAAGCAGATCCTGCTCCACATGTGGCACCCGTCGTGTTAATGATGTAATAACAAATCCGGTAAATAGTCTTATTAGGTAGGTCACATTCATGAAAGGGAAGGGGATTGTAGTTACGACGTAAGGAATTTATTCGATATAGTTGTGAAACTGTAATTCCATAACGGTCAACTAACTCGTGATGGCGTCTGTAAAATTTACGAAGTGATGATTTCAACTTCACTATTTGGTACTCTTGGTTTAATAGTTTCCTTGTGAGGAACATTTTCACGGTTGAATATCGTTATTTCTTGCGTTAAGGACATATGATAAAGTTTCGATCCCATATTGAAGTTTTGTTTGATTATTTGCATATAAGCTTTTTTTTGCCTGATTAAATCAAATATGTAATAAAAATATACCTTCATGTGCTACTTTTTGAGCAAAATGAGGTGGAAATTTTATATTTTTGCACAAAATTCGGATTTGGGTTCGTATTTTTCTTTGCGACAGAGATACATAACTCTTTTGTTTAAAAAGATAAACACAAACTTTTTTTTAAAATTATTTGTAAATCCTGATTTATATAGATATCCTTTAAATTTGTGGATTTTTTATTTTTTTCAAATAAATCATCAATGCATCATGAATGCAGAAAACACGTCATTTTTTACTGTTTATTTGTCAAATTAAAAAAAATGCATTATTTACGTTTTCATGAAAATTAGCACTCCAAGTTATAATTTGACGTCGCGAAAATAACAATTCATTACCTCCCCTGTAACTGTATCGTCTGCCCTTAAGTTTTGCATTATATTGAGGATGTAGTATATTTTCATACAAACAGAATAGTACTACTGTCGTTTGTTTTAAGTCGAATTATTTTATAAGACAAAATGCACTTACGAATTCTTTTGAAGGGTTGGCGTATTTTACTGTAAGCAGACTGTTGATCATACTCTCTATTCATTTTGTCACATGTTTCTTGAAATCTGTGTAAACTGTGTTAAATAATGAAGAAATGCTATTGAATGGCAACAAACAACATGATGATTGGGTGTTTTATCGTTTGAAAATTTGTCGAGCATAATCTCACGAGCAAAACTTCTAATGCATTTTTACATGTCATAAGACACAGCTATTATCATTCTTAATCAAGGTACAAAGTGAACGAATTTCTGATAACGTTAATGCAAATAAATGTTTGAGAACCCTTGGCAAATGTAGTAAAATTTCATTACAAGCAGATTGAATATCATATACTATCGTTATGCTACATTGCATATTGCAATTGAGGTGTTAAAAATAAAAAAAAACATCGTTCAAAAAGGGCCATAATTGTATGTACATACATCATAAAAACCCAACAAAACTCACATAGAACATCAACATGAACGTAAAATAGGCCAATACCGTAAGAGACAGACAAAACATTCTATAGTGGGAAGTACAGTATAGTGAAAATGATGACTAATACAAACGGTCTTCATAAAGTACAAATTAAGTAAAGTATAAATTCAGGACTTTTAAAAATTAAAATAATACTATGAAAATTGAAATAAAATCACTTATATTGGACATTTCGATTAACTTTTCGTTAAAAAAATAAAGATGATCTATCACAAGACCCAGTCTCATTTATGTTTTGTGCAGATATAACTGATGTGTGTATAGATATGAGAGAATTCAGTAAATTTTATCCGCTATATAAAAAAGAAAACAAAAAAAATGTAACAAATATAGACAAAATGATGCAAAGAAAACAAAGAAGTAGGAAACTTGAAACAAATAATTTTATTTGAGCAATTTAATATGGTACCAAAAACCTTTACTAATATTAATTTGGCCTCGTTTATTTTTTTATAAAATTTTGAAATAAATATTTAATGTACTTTGACAAAAATATAAAATTTCAAAATATTTGAACCAACCATTTTATCAGAAAATTTGCATTGGTTATATTATATATATATATAGCAGTTTGACACACACTAATTTTGCTCATTGAAAAGCTTTATATTTCCTTAAACAATAGAACGTGATTAAACATTCAGCTGCTTTTTACAGGTTATCTCCTTGTTGTATTATGTACCTATATACTAGAAAGTGTATTCTCATAAAACCATGCAAGTACTAAGGTTACAGAGAAGTTAAAAAAAATAATATACATAATAACAAAAATAAAAATGCATTAAAAATGCATAAAATTTCGGATGAGATAACATATAAAAGAATATATATAAACTTATACAGTCAAATCTTAAAATGTGAAAGCTAAAACTGTATAAAGAAATACTTTTTGTGTATAAGTATGATAAATAAATTATGGTTGTTAAGAAGGAGTGAGCTAACTATTAATACATCGTATAAAATTGCAGAGGTTTCTTAGCGTCTTTGGTTGTTTTGAATTAAATAGTGTGTTAAATTTGATAATGTTGTGTCTGAGTATTAGTTCATTTGGAATAAATCTTCTTCTTTCATCTTGTAAAGCCGGGCAAACAAAAATATAGTGATATTCGTCTCCGATATCTCTTTTCATACATATTGAACATTTTCTTTCACTTCTGTCAATGTTATGCCATCTCCCCTTTTCTATTGGCAGTGAATGATTCGATGTTCGGAATTTACAAAGTGTATATATATCTCGGTCATTTATGATGTTGAAATAATTCTCAAATTCAAAATTTTCCTTAAAGAGCCTATAATAAATGCATTTTGATGTGTTCTGAATAGTTGAATTCCAAATTTGTTTAAACTGGTCAATTAATCATAGTTAAATACTTTTTGGTAACCATTTGATGAGGTCTGTATTTTGCACATAAAATAAGTTTGAAAATCCGGCATTGTCCAATATATTTTTAATGTTCTTTATCCATAAAATATCATCATTGTTTACATGATATCGGAAGTTTACAAATTTATATAAGATTGATAACTTATTTTCATCTATAAGCAACCTACACCAATATGATACCATTCGACATTTAATTCTTATTTCCAATGGGTATCGTCCAGTTTCACCGTACACAATAATGCTTGGGGTAGATCTCTTGAGGTGAGGTAAATGCTTTGAAAATTTGAGGTGAACTTGTTCAATAATGTCATTTTTTCCAAATCCCTATACTTCACATCCGTATAAAAGAATTGGTTTTACCAGTTTGTCAAATAACTCTAATTGGCATTCAATTGATAAATTACACTGCCTCTCTTTTTTTAATGACGTTGTACATAGCTTTTGTTGCTTTTTTCTGATAGTCTTTTCTTTGCTTTATTGTAGGATCCAGATCTGGTTAACAATAGTCCAAGGTAGTTAAATTCTTTCACTCTTTCAATTTCATTTTCTTCATAAATGAAATTAATATTATTAGGCTGTCTGCCTTTAGAGAAAATTAAAACTTTAGTCTTAGATGTATTTACTTTAAATTTCCAAGTATATATTCACTGAAGCAATTTAATTGCATTTGAAAGTCTGCTTTGTTTCTGACATTAGAACAGTATCATCGGCATATTATAAAATGAACAGCTTTAAATAGATATTGAGGTTAGTTTCAAGGGAGTTCGATATTGATGACAAACTTTTCACATTATGTGATAGTAAAAATTCAGTGAGGTCATTGATATATAAAGAGAATAAAAGAGGGGAAAGATTTTTTTATTATTGTATGTAACTCGTGATTTTATATTGTTGTACATACTATGAATTACTGTAAGCATTTTTCCGTCAATGTGACCCAATGCCATTTTAAACCATAGGCCGTTTCTCCAAACTGTGTCGAACGCCTTAGCAAAATCCAGAAAAACACAGAATAACTTTTTTTTTGCGATCTAACTAGGTCGAAGAGACTTTGTAATATAAATATGTTATCTGTTGTTGAAATTTTTTCCCTAAAGCCACTTTGATTGTTATGTATTATTGAAAAGTTTTAGAAATATATCGTTAATCGTTCATTTTAGGATGGACGTAAACAGTTTTCCAAAAAGCTAAGAATAGTGATAGGTCTATAATTTTGAGGATCTTATTTTTAAATAAAGGGTGTATATTTCCAGATAACCAACTGTCTGGTATGATTCCTGTATCAAATATAAGATTGAATAACTTTACTAGGATATTAATGATTTATGTTGAAGCACACGTAGCTTTGACGAATTCGTTAATAATCAGATCACCACCGCTTGCCTCGTTATTTTTCAAGTTTCAATAGTGTTCGAATCAGCAGGAAAGGATTTGGTTTCTTCAAGATAATTTTCTAATTCAGAAATCTTTTCTCTGTCTAAATTTATAATAAAATCTTATTTCTTGTTTATATCCCATTTCTTTATTTTCTCTGCGCTCATTGAATTATTCGGCACAGATCCATATTCACATGCACATTTATTTATGTCGACATCTATATCTATAGGGCTGTGGATATCGGAGTTTAAACAACTAAAATCTAAAACTTTCGAATTTTTAGATAATGTTAATTAAATCTATGAACTAATCAACACCTGCAGCATTTTTGCTCGTCCGTTCCCCCGTCATATTTTCTCCTATGCGGCGTTTATAATATACATATATGTAAATTTGCGTAAATCAAGTTAAAGTTTCCCATAATTATTTTGTGTTTGATCTTTATTATTTCTTGCTATCGGTATGTTGTAGATTTCGAATTTATAGGTGTCGTTTTCTGTGATTTCCGGTAAATTCTGAAAATCTGAAATGTCATTTCCATCCGTTGGGATGAAATCAGCATCAGTCGATGTTCTACTGTTGAAATCGCCATTTAAGCACATATATTTGCATTTAGTTGAAAACTTTAGAATATCGGTTTCGATTTCGCGAAAGGCGTCGGTTGAACTATATTTTGTGTTTTGTGGTTGAATATAAACAGACCCAATAACTATTTCAGCATCAAGTTTAGTATATGATGGTGAGATTTCAAACCATATAACAAAATTACCATCACTGGATAGGAATTTTATATGATCGCATAATTTTTCTTTATAAAGTCCACCAGAGTTTCTAAATGTCGTATCGTGTCTGTTTTTCATTTTACTGATATAGCCATGTACGAACATTTGATCACAATTGTCAGTTTTACTTTCTTGAAGACATACTATATCATAACAATTTATTAATTCTATAAATGCAGGATATTGTAGTCGTTTCTTTATGCCAAAGACATTTAAACTAAGAATATTCAATTTACAAAAACTATTGTTTATAGACACACAATTACATTTTTTTTTCATTTTCATCAACTACTCCTTCTTCGTGCCCCTATGATTCTGGTTCTGCCCCATGTCTTGCTCGGTTTTGTGATTTCTTGTTATCTGTTGGTGGTGTTCCTGAGAGGGAAGTCGACTGTTCATTAGGTGATTGTTTCTAAATTTCCGGTTTAAAAATAATTCCTTCGATAAACAGCTTATCTTTTATCATGTATGCTCTTTTTCAGTTTTTCTTTGCCTCTTTCATCACGGGGTACATTTTTTTTCTTCTCTCTTCAATCTCTCTTTGGAACTGTGTATTTATGCCAAAGTTTGGTTTATTTTTTAGTTTTGGTCCGGAATATAATACGGTTTGTATATCTTCGTAAAAAATAAAGCTCGCCACAATAGGTCTGTGCCTGCCATTGTTATCTTTTTGTCCAAATCGATGAAGGGTTGTAGGTTGAATTTCTTTTCTTATATCGAGTTCTTCCCTAATAAATTGATGCAGCACTTGTTTGGTGTTGTCTTCTGCAGACTCTTCCAGGCCTAAAAATACCAAATTGTTCCTCATAGATCTGCATCGTAGATCTAGGATTTATCTTTTAATTCTGTTGTATTATTTTATTATTGTATTTACCAGCTTAATCCTTGATCTAATCAAGAGGCATGTTTGCAAATAATTCTATTTTGGACACACGTGATGTTAGGGAGCGAAGAAAACAGTGTTATTGTTTTTTGATAATACGAATCCTGTTTTTGTGGACAAAAGAGGACAATACATCAGTTACATAATTCCAGAAGCAAGCTGGTATATTATTCGGGACCACATTAACTCATTTCCAAGTGTTGAATTTCCTTCTTGTCGAACACATTCATCTTGTAAAGTTTAGAACCAACGTTGTCTCTTTCAAAACTGTATTAGCTGAATGAGAACAACATGACAAACAAAATCCTTTACAGTTGAGAATAGACATATTCATATAAATATTTTCAACACTGAATTCAATTGAGGATTTCACGTTCCCTAAATAAATGTGATCAAGTGAAGAAGAAGATGAATTAAAGATATAATACGAAAATCACATGGAAAAAACCCGACCGCTTAAGTAGAACGAGACTAGGATAGACATATTATCAATCCTGTGGTGTTCTTTGGTATGCAACATGTCATCGTTCTAATATTTCAATTGTTCAATAAATGAACAATCAAAATTTAAATAGCAGTAATGTTTAAACCATGCTTGATATCCAATAAGAAAAGAAGTTATACTTCTCAGATATGTAGACAAATTATTGTTAAAAAGGATTGAGACTTAAAAAACATCATTTATGGAATTCCAAAGTACCCCCTTTTTATTGATCAGAAAATATGTGCTAAAATGATACACTTGGTACTTTATTGGTTAAAAATGTGTTGTCTAATCTGCAATTATTGGAAAAGCTGTTTTTTTCTTTTATACATACTTTTCTGCTCTTATATGTATTGCAGGTTCACAACAATGAATGGTCTCAAGTAGCTTTATGTGCCTGTCCCAAGTCAGGAGCCTGTAATTGAGTGGTTGTCATTTATAGCTGTGTTACATATTTGTGTTTCGTTCCATATTAGATTGTAAGTTAGGAGAATATGATCGGTTTATATCATTACACATATTTGCTAATATTGAGAGATTTGTATGACTATCAATTAGATAATTAAGAGTATGCCTTTTGTCTTTTCAATTTGATACTTTGAAAATTCATCAATGTATATGTGGTACACCATTTCATTTAACTTTTTCATAAGAGTGGAGATAAATTAGATAACTTTCATAAAATAATGTGAAGGGGATTTAAATATTCTGTTTACACGAAAACGTGTTCCGTGATCGCAACCTCTTCAATTTAATTTGGTTTTCAAGTATTATCTATATAATAGGTGAAAACTTTGCAAAATTCCCGTAGCTTATAAAACGTTTCGTAACCTATATTTGTTTATGATATTTTCTCTACAAAATTATGACACAGATTAGATTTTGCCAAATTGTTTGAAAATATTATCAAATTCAATTTAGACCTCTGATCTACCTTGAATTATCGTGCCTAAAATTAAAAGTAAGTATCATACCAAGCGCAATGATGTTTTGTGAGAATGACGAGCAAGTATATTAAGAAAATTTTACCGAATTCATATTTTATACTGACTACATAGGGTTAGCATATCAAAATGACGAAATATTTTAAACTTGATATTGATAAGATTTGAATAACAATTGTAGGAAAATAAGTTAAAAATCATTGTACATCATATAATGTGTTTTTCCCTATTTCGAGTTTGATAAACTAAATCCTTTTCATCATAATTATTAGATTGATTTAGAAGCAGATACATCCTCACACTTTACGGTCCCCCGTAGAGGTATGGACCTACTGCAATAACTCCCCAACATAATTATGACGATAAACGGCAGAAACCCGAACTAAATCAGCTTTAAAGTCACCACCTTCAATTAATGCATGGACATATGCGATATATCTGTGTTTCTCAGTGATCTTCAACTTTGTTTATTCTTTTAGTTTTCTATGTTGTGTCATGTGTACTATTGTTTTTTTGTTTGTCTTTTTCATTTTAAGCCATGGCGTTGTCAGCTTGTTTTAGATTTATGAGTTTGACTGTCCCTTTTTTTATTTGAGTGTCACTGATGAGTCTTATCTAGACGAAACGCGTGTCTTTCGTAAAAAAGTATAAGCCTGGTACCTATTTCTCTTAAATATGGTCTCAGATTTCTAGTTACCAGTAATTAATAAGTATTGATTCCCATGACGGATGATGTATGCAAAGCAGGGGAAACATATTCCGCTAATTCTAGAGCTAAGACGATTCCCTCATTCGTCATAGATTTGCGTGATATGAACATCGGTAAACTACTTTCACACAAGCTTATTTAATAGATGGCAAAGACTTCTTATTCAGAATTATATAGCGTTTAAACATACAATGAAATGAGACGGAGAATAACAATTTTTTTGTAATACAAAGTCTATAACGTGTAAATTTTCTTTAAAAGAATCACTTAATGAAAAATGCAGTCTACAGATATTTCTGTTGTTGTGTTAGGAAAATAGCAAATGCTGGATATTAACAGTCCTTTTTCATGTCATTTTCAATTGATTCAGAAGCTGCTCCTAATGATGCCAAATGAGGTTTTTGTCAAATGAAGTATGGTTTATGTTCTATATCACACAAATTATCTGCAATGAGTGAAATATGAGCAATGCTGGTTTATCCCGAAGTCAGTTATTCAATGACAATAGTATCGCACTTTCTATATCAAATTACGATTCACACAAAACAACTAAACATTTAACAGTTAATTTTATAATACTATTTCGATAGGCCCTTTTCTTACATTTTTCACAAAAAAATTTGATCATCGACCAAATGTTTTACTGCATATACAGGAAACTTAAAGAAAAATATTCATTTAAGTATATAAAGATTTTTAAAAATATTCAAAAATATATATTATCGTCTTAGCTCTATGAATGTAACTATCTGTGGTTATTTATAAAACCACAAACTAAACCTTTATCACAAAGTTTCCTGTTGTTCAAGGCATAGGTATAAGGTATCTGTATTGATAAGTTTGTTCTTTTTAAAACTAACTTTACATAATCTGTCATTAATTCAAGAGATATTTTACCATACGTATAGTTCATATATCAGATTACATGATGACATGATTATTCCTTAAGTAAACAAATCATAAACCTAAAAACCTTTACAAAAACTACATATCTTAGTAAATGTTTTTTTTTATAAATTAGATACCGTTAATTCATTAATTCACCATTTTCCACCGTTTTAAAATCTGTTTAAGTTAGTTACATACCTAATGTATTATTGCCAAGGACATGTAGAATTAGAATGATCTACTACAAATGGATTTCATATTTTAAAATACCTAAGCTGTATTTAGATATATGTTTTCGAATATTGGTCGTAAATGCTCTTTAAACTTCTTACTTTATTAAGTTTTTTTTTTATTTGGTCGCCCTGATTAGTCTTTTGTAGACGACATGGGCGTCTATCGTATAAATCTATGATGAGTTTATTTCAAATATTATTATGTTTTAAATTTAGTTGATTCTGTTTACATTGTATGTTTCAAGGCGTAAAAGAAGAAAACAAAATTAAGTGTTTAAATCACTTTTGTTTTAATTTGATCTGTTGATACAATTTGTCATGCATTCTTCATTTAATGTTTACTTTTCTTATGTTTTCTTGTGTTGTATCTCGTCTTGACATTTTTAATATATACCACCTTTGATTCCAAGTATTGAATATGACGATAAATTCTCACTTATAATCTCATACTTTCAACAACACATTTATTTATTTCGTAAAGAAGAAGTCCGTATTTTATCCTAGGTTATAATTGTCTTTCTGAATTTGTTTTATATCTCATCCTTTTTCAATTGTCTATTTACAATCCGTCATAGATCAAATTTATTAGTTCAGTGTATGTTAACTTGTTTTTGTCAATAGGTCTTTTGATTGACTTAAGCCATTGCTATTTTATAGTGTGCATTTCTATGTTACGATATGACATTGTTATATCAGGTCAAGATGATGGTTGGCGCCTGTCAAAACATTTACACACGCTGCATTTGTGTGTACCTATTCTAAGTTAGAAAACTGTTGTTCAGTGTCTGTCGTTTGTTGATGTAGTATATCAGAGTTTCTCGTTTCTTTATATAGATTAGACCGTAGATTTTTCTGTTTGAATTGTTTTTTCATTAGTTATTTTGGGGGGCCTTTATAGCTCGCTGTTCGGTGCAAGCCAAGGCAGCGTGTTGGGTCACCAATGCTCTTCAACTGTGTACTAGTTTAACTTCATAACTGTTTTGAACTGAACTTCACTGATGAGTCTAATGTAGACGAAACGCGCGTCTGGCGTATTAAACTATAATCTTGATACCTTTGAAAACTATTGAGCGTCGTACTTTGACCTATAATGGTTTGAAATACAAATTGTGACTTGGATGGAGACTTGTCTCATTGGCACTCGTAACACTTTTTTTTATATTTATTAAAACTAACATGTCTGTTAAGTGAAAGACAGGGGGTCTGGAAATTGCAAAGTTGTTGATTCAGTAAATAGGAATTATTTGCCTACACTAACACGCGCGTACGATTGGTATACCCTTTATGTCTGGTAGTTTTATTTCTAAAATATTTTCACGGATTTTAGGCCATCTACTTACTATTCATGCTCGACAGTATTTTCTTTGAATTGAAAAGTGTTTCGATAGATCTCTTCAAGATCAAAAGACTAACATTCTGCCTGTATTGGTAAAGGTTCCACTAAAATAAAATATAGGAAAATTCATAAACATCTAAACTTTGCCTGTATTTTTCAACCTATAATGAATAAAGTCCTAAACTATGGGAACATATATTCATTTGAACATTGTTAATATACACACTCTGTGTAAATTGTAAACAAACTTGAAATTATCATGTTGTGGCCAAATCAGTTCTTAGGGTGAACACTAAATTTTCAAATTTTTTTTATTAGAAATATTTAAACAAATTCTATGATTTGATACATGTAAGAAGCCATCCATGGATCTTCATTGAACCTCGCAATTATCAATCACAAAGAAACACACACACACACACACACACACACACACACACACACACACACACACACACACACACACACACACACACACACACACACACACACACACACACACACACACACACACACACACACACACACACACACACACACACAAACATATATATAAACATTTATGTACACTCAGCTTCCCATACATTTGTAGCATCAGTATGTCAAATGACGGATAAAACATATAAAAAATTACTGTGGTGTTACCGTGCGTTCCTGCCATGGTACAGATCCAGCGGGGCTATAGAAATATAAGTTTAAGTATTCTGTCTGTTTCTTTGCTGTAACCGCGGGCCTATTTGGGCCCACTACACTATTGACGTCATGTATGTTTGCATTAGCTCGCCAAATATTCGGTACAAGATTGTGAAGGTCGTCTTCCATGTCATGCTGGACATTTTACAGGTTTGGATATCTCATCCTCATTAAAATTTGCAAACATACGCAGGTCTCTATTATGACACTCACCATGTCTGGTATTTTCCCCAAAGTGGAAAGAAATAAAAAAATGTATTTGCCATCACTGTGGCAAAATTCCGAATGCATTCTCCACCACATGTCTCCCCCTTGAAATTCTGTTATTTATTATTGTTTGTTATTTTGACATTCCACGTAGGGAATACGGCTTCATCAAATACGTTATCAACCCAAATGCGTCGTCACCTAATAGAAGGTATGGCATATTCTGGTCATCATTAGGCAATGTATCTGGTTCTGAAAATCCAATTGTACCATCTTCTAAACATTCCTTCAGTTTCGATGCATTGTATATTTAGGCATCCGAATTGATATGATACCCGCCAACATCAACCCATAAAAATGTGTAGTCAGCATCAACGAAGACACCAGTACCAGTACTGAAGAGTACCAATGAAAAAGAAAACCTTGTTATTGTGGTTAAGATATCCATTTATAGGTGGGCATCTTATAGCAACTTGTTTGCCATGTAATGAACCACACACGTGTGAACCGTTCCGTCTCCTCTGAAATTCGTCTACTAATACCCTCCAATCATTTGGGTCATTTGGACATGAAATCACCTAATCGTTATATTTGTCAACTATTGCTCGACAAACATCGGGTAAAATTTGCTTATATAATTCCGTACAACTCTAAAGTACTAGTCAAACTGCAAGGTCGAATACTTGTCACCATTAGTTAAATGTCTTAAAGTGATGGCAAGTTTATAACCAGCCAACAGGGTTCTTCTAAGTAGAGTATCTGTCGTCTTCATTCTAAGACCAACTCTGTTACGAAGTTCATTGAATATCTCTTGGGGCATTCTCAAAAAGAAGGAAGGTTCATCCTCAATTCGTAACTCATTCATCAACTAATTATAATGACCAAACCGGAGTCTCCTGTCCGTTGATAACCATGGACGAATCCAAAAGGACCTACGCCGTATAAATGTTCTTCTATTCCTTCTTCTTAGCTCTCTCAATAAAAGCATCATAGCTTGGTTGTTCAGATTTTGTATCTGTGTTATTGATTGAAGAAGCATAACTACAAGTACATGGTCTTGTGTTTCCATTGTTCAATTGAAATTGATGTTTAAAACAAAAACCTGGATAGTTTTCATTTATATCTGTGACATTGGCAATAAGCATAATTAGAACTCGAAATACCAGTATAAATGTATTCAGGTCGTAAAAAGAGCGCGATAAGGACGGCATGAGCGTGCTAGAATCATACTATGGTTTCAACAGCATGTATAATCGTGGCAGAGTCGTAGTAGAACTGTAGTGGTGTCGCGGTGAGAACGTGATGGTCGTAGTGTGGTCAAAGTATTGTCGCAGTGAGATCACAGTATCATCGATAGAATCGCGCTTTCGCTACGATGGTACAGCGACCTTTGCGATCTCACCACGACATTACTGCAGTCACACTACACTTCTTCTAAGACCTGATTTCGCCACCCAACGATGATTGTTTTGAACATGTTCAAAATTAGCCACGCTCATCACGATCCTGAATTCGTCAGCACGACCGTACTACGATCTTACTGCGATCTGCACTACCGAACTACGATCATCAAAATTTGCATTGTTTTCACAGATCGAAGTGCGATCGTTGCCTAGTGGGACAGCGCGGTTTTACAGATCTTCTAAATAGATTCAATTACGATCATTCAAACAGCCGCCTCATGTCAGTGCGTGCACTCTTGTGTAAATAATACATTCTATGTTGTATTTAATTTTGTTGAAAAGACGCAAGTGAAGCTGTTTTACAATAACAGTCAAATTGAAACCTCCATATTTATGTTGAATTTCTTTCAACGGACAATGTTGAGATCCGTGTAAGCGTTGCTTTTTATAGATTTGTGGCTTCACAACAAAACAGATCAGGGTGATAAACATAGACAAAACCGGATGATTGCGTAGTTAACAACATTGACCAAACCGACCTCCTCCATTTTGACATGACCACTTTTTTTTATTCCATACATAGACATACAAGTATTGATGTGCTCAAAGTGGCTAGTTGTGCAATCTTCATATCAATATATTTCTTTTCATATATTCCTTCCCGTACAATGTTTAATGAGATATTAAACAAATTCGAGGCAAGGTTCACTCAATTCGTCATTTTGACATGCTGTTTTACTTATTTCTCAGCTAATATATAATGTTGTAGAAAAAGTTCACTTATAATAGA
This sequence comes from Mytilus edulis, assembly GCA_019925275.1. Lineage (NCBI taxonomy): Eukaryota > Metazoa > Mollusca > Bivalvia > Mytilida > Mytilidae > Mytilus > Mytilus edulis. The sequence goes on along the minus strand of CM034359.1, from coordinate 74,118,662 downwards.
AAATACTATATATGTGTATATATTCTTCGATATCATGAAAATAACAAATAAATAATCAGAAACCTACCTTTAATCTGTCTATTAAGGTTCCGTCCAAACACTTTTTGCCGATGTAGTTTTGACACAGTGTTGACATCATATGCGCTTAATAATATTTTTTTATGGTTTTAATGATTGCATCAGTATGTTTTGGGTTTCAATAGTAACATTTATCACGTGTCCTAGTATAAAAACGTCGACATTATAGTTCCTTACTTTATTTTACCTTCTTAACTATTTTTATGAGCGTCTTCGATGAGATTTGTAGACGAAACACGTCTGCCGTAAAGAATTTGAATCCATTTATTTTGTTGATGAGTTAATTTATGCTAAAACATTACTGACCATCCCACTTCATAGAAGCCAATAAATGTTTGAAGATAATTTTCACTATGAGTGCTATGAAATTTTCAAAATATCCGCAAACAGGACGTTGCAATACGGTAGAAATGAAATTTCTAACTCGCTCCATTTTCAACCTGAAGATCAAAAATGAATTATTCTCCCTCATAGACAATTAGAAAATTTCACAAAAACTGCAATTAGTAGGGTTAAATATATATCTATCTATCAAAACTGTCAAGCTGCAGACAAAGTAGTATGTCATTTTCTTTAATAGTAGAAACAAAAAGTGTGACGAAAATTTCCTTTGTATAATGAGTGTTTTAGAATCTTAAACTTGAGACAAACTAGCTATAGAAGTGACAACACAGTCGATGTAAACATTGTTGACTCAATACTATCAAGCTACAAACTAAATATTTAATAACTCCCGTTTATAGATTCTAGGAAAACCTTGACATACGTTTGCACCCAGGGTCTTGTGGACAGAGTTTAGAGGTAACTTTAGCAACGCAGGCAATAGGTAATTTAAAATGTGTCATTATTGCTAAAATTGTTACTCCTCCCTTCTCTTTTATTAATCTGAAGAACTTGTTATTGAGAACAGAACAGGGTTATTTCATCAGCCATTCGAATCAGGATTACAAGACTTAATGGATTCCTATTCTTTTTAAAAACATTTAATGAACATCTCAACATTATTTCTATTTCTATAATGTAAAATTTCAAATAAATCTAAAATACTAATTTTCCAAAACAACAAATAAAAACATAGCATGATAAACCCAAACAATATCAATATTAGAACTTTGTTAAAATTAAAGAATAGATAAACAAAACGGGTGATTTAAAACATTCTATATTTGATTATAGATTATAAATTATCATGATTTCTAAAATAAATATATAGAAATATTTGAAAGATAAAAAGAAAAACCTTATGATATGCTTATTAATTGATTGATTGATAATTGGTGTTTTAATCCCACTTTTAAGCGCCACATTTGGGCTATGACGTGATGGTCATTTTCATAGGTGGAGGAAACTGGGGTGCCCGGAGAAAACCCCGACCTTCGATAGGAAAACTGACAATCCTAGTCATTTAAGATTGGGAGTGGAGTGAATCCGCACGAGCGGGGTACGGACTCACAACCTCAATGTTGACTTGCTAATGATTACAGTAGTAGAACTACTTAGACTACTTGGCCACCGAGTCCCCTGACGTATACACAAAATGTTATCAGACAGATCTTTTAGGAGATAACTGTATTGTAATTTAAGCTTGGTCTTCGTAAAACGTAATTTGTACTGTCGCACATTGAGTTTACCTAGTGACGCCAGATTAACGGATACTTGAGACGGTAATATCGGTCACGTTTACGAAGGCAAAGCTTAAAATATAATACAGTAATCTACCTTCAAACGCCTCACATTAAAATAAATTCGATTTCATTAAATGTCGATCGTCTCCGTGACGTCATATGTATACTCTTGATGTCAAATGTAAACACTAGACTGATATACCGAACCTATATTTATGATTATAAATTTTTGAAATAAAACTCAAGTTCACCAAGTACACAATGTTATTTAATAATAAAACTGTATGTATAAAGGGTTTTACAAGCAAAAACACTTTACAGGTATACATCACCTACTATAATAAAATCTGAAAAGTTGAAATTTAAATACTTGACATAAACCCGGGTTCACCGAATTCTCCACAAGAAGTGCTAAAACAAAACATCCTTGTGTATATGTATTTAAAAGATTGTTTCAAACATCACCTGAAATATATATGAATGGCTGATTTCATTTTCGAATGAATTTATTTGTTTTCTTCGGTCTGGTCACCTTCAACATAAGCTGAACGGAAACGAACATTTGAACTTTTCTTATATATGTACACAAAATATGATCTCTTACCTTTAAATGGTGCTCATGAAATCCATCTTTAAGTTAAATCATCTTCTGTTAAAGTCCAGCTACTTGTTTTATCTGTTTTACTTTCATGTCTATGAGTAAAACCTACTTAGCAGGAAGCGTATACAAAATAGTCCCCAAAGAAATCTACAAACTTAGTAGTTTTTCGTACATAATTTAAATATATATATATTATATAAGTATGCTTTTATCTCGAATGAATTAAAACAGCTATTTATGTATATTATGATTTCTTAAAGGTTGTAAAATCTAAAATATATATGTTGCGGATGAATTTCTTAGTGAATGATCCGAATTTCTAGTATCGATGAGGCGAATTAAAAAGTCTAGTCACGCCCAAAACACTTCTTCATAAGTGTCGGACATAATCTATCCTGAAGTAAAATTACATACATTTAAACCAATACAAACAGATTAGATACAGAATATAAGGTATAATATATTTCTTATTGTAAACAGAAATCAAAATAAAAGTTAGTTCATCGTTAAATGATTACATCTATATGTGTGTAAAATTATTACAATCATCAGATTTAAGTTCGACGGTCACTATTACGAATAGGTTGATTGATACGATACGGTCTCGCTCCTTTAATGCTACATTTGCGTCGGGTAAATTTCTGAAAGTCTTTGCTAACTTAGTTCGAATTATCTAGTGGTATTCGTCGCGGTTTTTTTCATAGTATGAAGATGTCACAATCGAGGAAAAGACGATAGAGTGTGGTCACGACATGGAACATACCTGTAATTATCTGTGACACAGATATTCCATATCGGCTCACCACCCCTTAATGAAATATGCCAAACTTTCGAAGAGATTTGCCTAAACCTGTCGGAAGTCTTACTTCAATAGCACATCACGTTAGTTTAAGCGATTTTAAGTTTGTATAACAATTATACGAAGAATGTTTTACCTGCCTTTAACAACATGTTTGTAGTTACGTTGGTATTCTTTTTTATGAAACAAATTAAAATACTGTTTGGTCATCAGTGAACGGAAGCATTTTCACTCCCTTTTTTATGATATTCAATGCCTCATATATAAAATATGTAAGACACATAGGACATGGGGGTTTAAAAAAACACAATTATATATCAACCGCTTCATCAGAATTTAGGGTTTCAAAATAGTTAAAAGCATTTAGAAAAAACACAAACCGAAACACAATTTATCAAGTGCAAACACATCAAAACATATTGGTTAAACAGATATTAAAGGATATATATTAAACCTGATTCAGTTCATGATATCATTCATTATAAAACAATTGTACGTTACAAAAGATAAATGAGCCGCGTCGGATAGAAATCGACCTTATGCAAAAACAAATCTCAATTCGAGTTTTGTTCATAACAATTTTGCTTAAAGTCATACAATTTGAATCCAAAATTCGTTTTACTTTAACTTTCTTCTTTAAAAAGTTTCGCCGTTTCAAAGTTTTGACGGATACATATTTATTTAACATCAGAATCTCACGACAACGTCGTGAAATTAACGTTATCGTGCATTAGTTTTATTCTGTATCTGTCCTTTTCTCGTAATAAAAAGAGACATGAAAACATACATTAAAATACAATATTTAATTTAATTTATGATTGTTACAATGAAACAATTCATGATTCTCAAGTTTTCAATCCAACTTTAACCAGTATATGTAAAATGTTACTCCTCTGAAGCACGAGGACAACATTCGTCACGGAAATTAAACTTAACAAAAGGACGGACTTAATTGTACAGATAACGCCTTCTTTCCTCAGTCAGGCTTTATTTGAACCTTCCGATTTCTTAAAAAGTAAAGAGCTCCAAGTTGTTGAGACGAATATGGCAAGTTTACATATTGTGAAAAGTCAAAAGTGTAATGAACATTTTCAAAAGTTTTTGAACGTTGAGTGTTAGTTATACTTTCCTATTGGGGACTCAGCCAGCTTTATATTTTTTTATTCATCACTGATCACATAATTTATAATATTCACGCTCCGTCCGCGCAGACTGTAATGGTCAATTAATGTTTGAGTAGCCCGCCAATAGATGCAATTATTATAGGACATGTGACGAATGGCAATAAAAGCGTTGTTCTTCTGGTGTGATGTACACATACAGATTTTGTGTGATGGGTAAATATGTTTTCTTTCTTTCTTTTCTATTTTTTCACTAAAATATCAAACAGTTGAGTAGATCCTTAATAACCTTCAATTTAACAGATAATCATGATATACACGATAACGAGATATGCCCAGTTTCAAATGAAAACAATACTGGTTATTAGCTAACAAATAACATATAAAATTGTTTGTCAGAAGAGAGAGATGTTAATTGTAAGAGAGAGATATTTGGATGACATTATGATGAGGGAAGAATTGTGAGATGTTTAGCTCATGACCCTATCTGTACACAGTTGGCACGTATTTTTATGTCACGAAACAAGTGATTCAGGTAATGACAATTTGGTATAGCATTAACCTTTCCCAGTTTTCGTATATCAGTAGATGCGAATGTATCCCACAGTAACCATTCCCAGTCATTTGCAGTCATGTTGCATTTTTGCACATGGGAAACAGTTGACAATTGAATCGGAGTTATCAACGTTTAACCCTAAGAACGTTTAAGGTTAGCGTGTTCGGCTTTATTCTTCATAACATAAAAATAGCCAATGGAATACAGCGCTAATGAACTTGACAAGGACAATGACTGTATTAAGTCGATAGTTATTAACCGATGTTGAAATTTAATAAATCGTTTAAAAATACGCAAATCCAAGTAACAAACAAAACCTGCAGCAATCATAAAGGAGGTAGACCGTGTACATGTGCTTCGACAGACAGGGTAATTAATTGTATTCTGCTTTGAATGCATAAACCTAACATGCAATTTCCCCTTTAAAATGTCATCATCAGGAATAAGACTCAATCGATGAAATTACATAACAGACAACTTTACTGGTAATCAATATATGAAAAAAAACGAAACATGCCGCAAATGAGTTAAGCCCCTGATATATCGTATCATCGGTCAACAATTTGCAATTGTGGCTGTTAAACGAATGTAGTTTCGATTCCAGATGCTCCTCCGCTTACCTTAGTTAGAGCAATTTTAATGTAAAGAGAACACACCTAGCCTGTTTATATATAGTACGAACATGTACGAGCGTAGCGAACTAACCGATCGGTTTACACAATAAGAAATATGAAATCAAGTTTGTAATATATTCCAGACTGAAATCTTCTGTTTATCATATTTGACACAAAAACTTTATATTGACAATTTTTTCGTTTTTGTAGGCAAAAAAAGCTCTTTTTCATGAGATTATGTAGTCGATCTTTAAACGAGCATGGCAAATATTAGTGTAAATAAACTCATCACAGATACCAGGACTAAATTTTTTTATATACGCCAGAAAGCACGGAAAAATGCTTTCATAATTCTGTACAATTATAAAGATTCTGATCGAAGATTTATGTACATATAGACATTGACTTTTCTTTAATGCATTTAAACGCTCAACCCTTCAGTAACAAGAAAAAGATTCAAACCATCAGCATTAACTAGAGTATATATTTGCTTTTGTTTATTATTTTGTACATACATTATATCGTTACTTTTCTGGTTTAAATTGTTTGATGTTTGTTATTTTGAGGCCTTTTACAGCTGAATATGTACTATGGGCTTTGTTCATTGTTGAATGCCGAAAGGTAACGTATTGTTGTTAATTTCTGTGTCATTTGATCTCTTGTGAAGAGATGCCTCGCTGGCAATCATATCACATCTTAAGCAGTTTATTGCAAATTACAAAATTATAAAAGTTTGTCACTATGCATGCTCCGTTAGATTTTAGAGATTGTTATTACTTTTAGCTTTTACTTTTTGGATTAGGTATATGTGTTTATGATGAAGTTGGGTCATTAGTAGCTGGGAGGAAAGGATACAAAATACTAGTAAACGATTGACAACGAAAAGGTGTCAAAGGAACAATAGTTAGAAAGGGAGATACTTGCATACGAAATGTTCAAAACGAAGTTTCCAATTTTTAATTTCTCTAATACAGATGATGGAATATATGAAGTAAAGGCCAGATACATCAGTGCAAGACATTTAGTTAGTGCTCAAATTAAGCTAACAAAATCCAAGGGTTGTGCATGCATTCATGAAATAGTTGAAAAGGTTTAACAAATGGATAAAAATGACGATAAAAAAATGTGTGTAAAAAATAGAATCAGGCAAAGAAGCTATCAACCGGCGCATTAACAGCTTTCAGAAATTTACTTCCTGTAGATCAAGAACTTAACGTAGGGCTATGTCCCCTTACCACTTGTTTGATCGAAGTTACAGCTGGCGTTTTTACAAATAAGAGGTTTGATTATACTAATATACATAATATTTATATTGTATATATAAAAATCTTGTTCTGAAATATTATTTTTTGATTTATAAAAACAACAGACCAAATGTTTAGGGTATTTCATTTCCATATGTCTGTATGACGCTATGTGTAACGGTTATCAACGTAATAATACAGTGATAGTGTATAGGTTTTTTTTTTCTGTTTTAACCATATACGATGCCAATATATCTCATCCTTCTATGGTTTTAAGTGATCGTTTTGATGTGTTTGAGCTTTTGATTTTCCATTTATTATGGGACTTTCCGTTTTAAATTTTCCTTGGACCAAGGTAATTTTGTTATTTTACTTTATTTGTTAACAAGAAGGCGATCTGGACAAAAAAAATTAAAAATTTCTGAGTAGACCATTTGTTTTAAATTTTGTTATCATCTCTATCTGATCAGTATATTTTTTTTTATTAATTATAGAAATATCCTACCGTGATATATAATGGGAAAAGAACAGAAAATTGGAAGAAGGAATATCCACTCTCAAAAGACGGTGATTATAGTTGGTATATGCTGGCAAGAATTAAATATCCAGATGGTAATTCAACAATACAGATTAGATGTCTGAAAACGTTGCGTTCTACTTTGATTACATTCATGAATTATGTGGTTTTGTCGTAATGATTCACACGTTCAAAACTGTTTAGTCAGAAATTCCATTTGCTGTGGTATTAATAGCCTGAACTCGAAGTAGAACGACAGATCCTTGTAAGAAGAGCGAAGACACAGGATTTGTAATTTTATTCAAACATCTTTACAGAAGTATTACACAAGTTTTTTTGTTTTTGTATGTTTAAACTATTGCAATTGATAAAAAATGTGTTCTGTTTAAAAATAAAGTAGAGTTCATACATCACATGTTGTGGAATATGCACCCGAGGCAGAATGGTTTGAAAACCAAATAAATAAACAAAATACGAAAGTGTGAAAGCTTAACAAGAGTGCACACGCTGAAATGTCTCGCCTTCGTTACTAACCATTGATATTATGTTGATAGTCCTAATAAGAAAGCTTTACTACAACTATTTCATAAACATAACACAAACATGAGGTCAAGGTCATATAAACCAAACCAGAACAACGTGTACACTTTATAATCATTCAATACACTAAATATAGTTGACATATGGCTTATAGTTTCAAAGAAACAGACTTTACGATGAAACCTAACATTGACCAATGAACCATGAAAATGAGGTCAAGGTTAGATGAATCATACCAGGTAGACATGTACAGCTTACAATCCTTCCATAAACAAATATGGATGACCTTTTGCTTATAGTTTAAGAAAACAGACCAAAACACACGAACTTAACTATAACCACTGAACCGTGAATACGAGGTCAAGGTCAGATGACACCTGCTAATTGGACATGTACATCTCACAGTCCTTCTATACACCGAATATAGTAGACCTATTGCTTAGAGTATCTGATGTCTGAGATATGGAATTGACCACCAAAATTTAACCTTGTTCACTGATCCATGAAATGAGGTAGAGGACAATACAAAAATATATGATGGGTATAAGGGCCTTGCAAGGTAGACACATACCAAATATAGTTATCCTATAATTCATAATAAGAGAGAAATTAATATTAGAAATTCCTATTCAAGTAGTCACTGAACCATGAAAATGTGGTCAATGGACATGTGAAAGACGGAAACTTCGTAACATAATGCATCTATACACAAAGTATGAAGCATCCAGGTCTTCCACCATCTAGAATATAAAGCTTTAAAGAAGTTAGCTAACGCCACCACCGCCAGATCACTATCCATATGTCGAGCTTTCTGCGACAAAAGTCGCAGGCTCAACAAAAACCACAACTTCCAAAATAGAACAGCTCTTACAGACAAAAAATGTCATTAGAATCAAGCCAATACTTAAATTTAACAAGAGAGCACACGCTGAAATGTCTCGCCTTCTTTACTAATCATTGATATTATGTTGATTGTCCTAAATATAAAGCTCAGCTACAACTATCAGACACATAATCTTAACATGATCCAAGAAAATGAGGTCACGGTCATAAACTGACAACGGCATGGCTTAGAATAAAAAGACAAACAGATACACAACATAGAAAACTATAGACTTAGCAACACGAAACCCACAAAAACTGGGTGTGATCTCAGGTGATCCGGAAGGGTAAGCAGATCCTGCTCCACATGTGGCACCCGTCGTGTTGCTTATGTTATTACAAATCCGGTAAATAGTCTAATTCGGTAGGTCACATTCATGAAAAGGGAAGTGTATTGTAGTTACGAAATTAGGAACATATTCGATATCAACTGTGAAACGGTTATTCCGAAACGGTCAACCAACTCGTGATGGCGTCCGTAAAATTTACGAAGGGAAGATTTTATATAAACCATACAAGAAATACATGTACATCTTTCATTCATTTCACAAAATATAGTTGACCTATTGCTTATATTTTCTAAGAAACAGACTTAACCAAGAAAACTAAATATATTGACCAATGAACCATGAAAAGGAGGTCAAGGTTAGATGAACCATGCCAGGAAAACATGTACAGCTTACAATTCTTCCATACAACAAATGTATTTGACCTATTGTTTGTAGTTTCAGAAAAACAGACCAAAACACAAATACTTTACATTGAGAAATGAACTGTGAAAATGAGTTCAAGGTTAAATAAAACCTGCGAGATAGACATGTACATCATAAAATGTTTCAATAAACCAAATATAGTTGACTTAGTGCATATAGTATAAAAAAGAAGACCAAAATACAAAAATTATCTTTGACCACTGAACCATGAATATGAGGTCAAGGTCCGACGACACCAGCCAGCTAGACATGTACACCTTACAACAATTTCATACACCAAATATAGTAGACCTATGACATACAGTATAAGAAAAACAGACCCCCAAAAAAAACTTAACTATAACCACTGAACCATGAAAATGAGGTCAAGGTCAGATGACACCTGCCAGTTGGACATGTACACCTTACAGTCCTTCCATACACCGAATATACTAGCCCTATTGCTTATAGTATCTGAGATATGAACTTGACCACCAAACCTAACCTTTTTCACTGATCCATGAAATGAGTTCGAGGTCAAGTGAAAACTGTCTGACGGGCATTAGGACCTTGCAAGCTAAGGTACGCACATACCAAATATAGTTATCCTATTACTCATTGTAAGAGAGAAATGAACTTTACAAAAAAATCTTAACTTTTGTTCTGGTCCTATAGCAGGCCAAAACTTCCACCCGTATGACAGACGCATCAAATTAACCACATTGACAACGGTGTGTGAACAAATCAATCAGACATAATAGGCAAAAATGACAAAAATAGGGACAAAGCAGTCAGCGTTGAGTTACAATCTCAATCACTACAAAACAAACAAATATGTAACAAAGTAGCACAAAGAGGCATAAAGAAAAAAATATTAGGAAAAAAAATAAAAAAAGAATACAAAAATATACCATAGGACGGTAGTGTCTTCTGTACCGATGCTGAAATGTTCTTATGTTGTTGATGATTCCTGATTCGCCAAATGTTTATAGGATCTTTTCAAATGTTTCGGTAACACACGGACATGAATACAAATGTTATGGTTGGTATATTTTAGGTAAAAATTATATAAAGCTGGGACATTTTCAACATGCTTTTCATACACATTTTACCACCAGCAAAGACATGAAGACATGGTTTTGTAGTACTGGGGATAAACACATTGTTGACGCTACTGCTGATTTGATTGGCAATATCATCAAAGGTGAGGATTTATCAATACCAAATAAACTCATCTTAGATATAAGGATTGACATTTTGTACGACAGACGTGCGTTCCGTCAAAAACCCTCTATCAATGAAAATATGATAAGACATACAAGCCAGAGAATATCACATCAACTGGGAGATATTTATTCCATGCCTTCCATATGTATACATAGGCGCTGTTTAAATGTCCCTTTGGTATCGTTCGTCTCTTTTTAAGCATCCGGTGAAATAACTATTTGAACATACTTATTTTAGGTGTCAACAGGGTTTCATATCACGGAGATTGTTGCGTTATAACAGAGACACCAACTGAAAGACCCTACATTGATATGTTACATTCCCAACTTGGTGTTGCAATAGGTGGTAATGGGTACGGTGCCAAATCCAGTGATGAGATAGGACGAATCGCAGCGGCAATGGTATTGAAAAATGAATGGGATTCAACTATTCCGAGGACAGTATTTCAGGCTTCATTTAAAGATGTGGATTCAAAGTTGTAGACAACATACAGATGTGTGCAAATTTGTAATTTAAAGAGATTCAATTTGTGAAAAAGTATATATAAACAGAATTAATTAATGATATGAAATTGGATATCTATATTCTTTTCGAGGACTTTATTGGATCACAAATAATTGGTATACAGCTTTGATGGAACGTAATTCTAAATATTGATTTTTATGCAGAAAGAAATTCGTGGATATTCACTGCAAAGTCTTTATGTTTTCATATCTTATAAAAATAACAACGCCAGTGATACAGAAAAAAACATTATTTTATTATGGTATTAGACTATAAAATTCAAGTATTTTAACTCTTTGACAAAACGTAGTTTTACCAAACTTGAAACATATAGCATAACGTATAGACTAACTCATAGTTTACCGGTAAATATCATAACGTTGTGACTAGCTTATAGTTTACCGGTAAATATTATAGCGTATAGACTAACTTATAGTTTATCGGTAAATATCATAACGTATAGACTAACTTATAGATTACCGGTAAATATCATAACGTATAGATAAACTTATAGTTTACCGGTAAATACCATAACGTTTAACTTATAGTTTACCGGTAAATATCATAGCATATAGACTAACTTATAGTTTACCGGTAAATAGCATAACGTTTAGATTAACGTACAGTTTACCTATAAATATCATAACGGATAGACTAACTTATAGTTTACCGGTAAATATAACGTATAGACTAACTTACAGTTTACCAGTAAATACCATAACGTATAGATTAACGTATAGTTTACCGTTCACTGGTTATGTGACATGTTAGGATTTTACACAATACATGAACACTTTTAAATGATTAAAAAAACCTCAACCAAGTTTTGAAATAAAAAAAGTTAGTATGTTTATATTAAATACAAAAAAAGTAAACTACATAATAGCGTTGTTTTTTCTACATTAGCTAGTATATAAATAGTCTGTTCAAAAAGAGGGACGAAAGATACCAGAGGGACAGTCAAACACATAAATCGAAAAAAAAAAATGACAACGCCGTAGCAAAAAATGAAAACGACAAACAGACAAACAATAGTACACATGACACAACATAGAAAACTAAAGAATAAACAGCACGAATATATGAAAAATATGGAGAGCGTGAGAATTTGCTGTTTATTACGAGCCAAGATTGTGGGAGATTCATATACATCTTATGTTAATGGATGTACTAACTGACACATATTTGTTTGGTACCGTTAAATCAGTTGAAGAGTTTGTCACTCATTTGTTTTTGCGATACCAAGACAGGCGAAAGATACCAGAGGGACATTCAAACGGGTAAGTCGAAAAAAAAACTAACAACGCTATGGCTAAAATAGAAATACTCAATATATAAATAAAGGCAACAGTGGTATACCGCTGTTCAAAGCTCATAAATCCATGGACAAAAAACTAAATCGGGGTAACAAACTAACACTGAGGGAAACGCATTGAATATAAGAGGAGAACAACGACATAACATTAAAATGTAACACACACAGAAACGGACTAAGCATTAGACAAAATCCTATGAGAATAACAAATATAACATCAAAACCAAATACATGAATTTGGGATAGATAAGTACCGTTACACGTCTTATAGTAATGTGAATTCACACTCAAAAATAAGAGAAAACAAACGACACAACGGAAACACAACGTTAAAATGTAACACACACAGAAACGAACTATAATATAACAATGGCCATATTCATGACTTGGTACAGGGCACTTTTAAAGGAAAAAATGGTGGGTTGAACCTGGCTTTGTGGCATGCCAAAACTCCCTCTTTTATTGCCATGTGAAATATAACATTAAAATAACAACACAACATTACATGACTACAATGTAAATAAATATGAGAACACAATTGACAAAGAAACACACAAACAATAGCTAACAAAAGGCACCAAGTTTAAAATTTTAATACGTCAGAAGTGCATTTTGTCCACACAAGACTTACTAGTAACGCCCAGATGCAAAAGTTTGAAAGCCGAAACAAGTACAAAGTTGAACAGCATCGATGACCAAAAGTTCAAAAAACTTGTGCCAAAAACGGCCAGGGTTTTCTGTTAGGTACCAGAACATCCCTATTATTTAGAATAATTTATACTTTTGCAAACAGTAAATTTAATAAAATGACTATACAAAAGATATACATGATATAATTGAAGTATTAACTAATCACAGGAAACAACCGAAATACATTACATAACCCGACCAAATGCAACACAAAAAATAGACACATCTGAATAAGTCAAAACCTCTACGGCAAGTGACGTAATATTTGAAATTGTAAAAAATGACCCAAAAAAATGACGTCACATTTGAATTTGTAAAACAGATCATCGAAAAATTAAAAATGACGTCGCATTTGAATGAATAAGATAGATTTAGGATTGATTTAAGCTAGAGTTTGAAATTCATCCATTACATAAAAATATGTTTTCATCAACATTCCTTCTTTTTAAATTTGTTGTCCTGATACATTTTTAGATCTTTGAATTTCATAGAGTAAACTACAAATGAATACAAAAAATTCACTTCATAGAATTTGAATGATATTCCTAAATTACCTTCATCAGTACCGTCCGAACCCCTATACCAATTGAACGCCTATGATCTTTTCAGTTATTCTGACTTCAAATTTTCTTTATTCATAATTCTTCCTAGGACTTTTTACCTCCTCATTACTAGATTCATAAATACATTGTTCATTTGAGAAATATGTTCAAACGATTGTGAGTGCACATCTAAAGGTCTATATTTGTTTTTGAGTTTATCCAACACAATAAAGATGTTGGTCCGCAATGCTCTTCAACTTCCGGATCATATTTGGCCTTTTTACATTTTCTTTGATTCGAGCGTTACTAATGAGTCTTTTTTAGACAAAATGCGCGTCAGTCGCAAACACAAAATTCTAATCCTTGTATCTATAATGATTTTATATATAAAACTCGTATTATAATAGTGAGAAATATTAAGAACGTACTAGCTGGAACTTAGAAACATACAAAGCATATCAATACAGTCACAAAGAATTATTATGGCATATAATATACAAATAACTAAAACTGAAATTGTTGAAGATCGTAGAATTATGTGGGATTATCATATATACACAGACTGACTACATTTATTTTTGTTTATCATAATTGTACATATATAATCATGTAAATCATAAAAATGTAAACATACTTGAAATATAAAAATATGTTCTAATTATAAACAACCATGTATATAGTTTGCAGTCCTCTAAATAAGGACCACTAAACCACTCCACTGATCAATAGTACGGGCTAAGGTCCCAATTATATCACATATTCGAATTAATGAAATTGAAAAATAATGTGTTTTTTTAAATGTCTAAAAATAAATTTACACTGAATCTTTAATTAGAATTCACAGAATTCAATTCAAGGTCAAATAACAATAGAACTTTAAATTGTTATTGTTACGTAATTTGATATTATGTTTAATTGGTTGTTTACTAACTGAATATGTAATAATATTTCTAAGTGAATCAAAATGGAGGACGATGTGTATGATTTATGTGTAGTTGGAGCTGGAATGGTAGGGTCTGCTAGGGTCTGCAGTAGCAAAATATGCATCAGAATGGGGTCGTGTTTGTTTGGTTGGACCAGAAGAACCAAAGGTATCATAAAGACTGTAAATATATATTCTTTTAAGATAATGCATATTCTGGAACGTTAAGGTACAATGTAAAACCTATTGAAAATGTTATGATAAAATTGACAATGGAAATGGGGAATGTGTCAACAGAGACTACAACTCTACCGAAGAGCGGTTGACATCTGAAACTCTTACCAAAATAACATACATTTAATACAACATAATAGTTATCAAAGATACCAGGCTTATAGCATAAGTGCGATTCGACGATTGATGGGATTGAGACCAGGTGGGTCAGTCGAGTTCGCTTTCAATTCTTGAGTTCATCTATTCATGTCTGAAATAAACAGAAAATAATATTTTTGTAACGATATGAAAATTAAGTATTATGGCCAATTAGACAAATATCAACAAGAGTTTAAATGATGTAGATATAAGCATGCAATTATATTCATTGTACGGCATTCAAAAATATGAGGTTATTTCTCTATTAAATTTACATAAATCAAGTCAACATAGGACCAAGCAAGCACGAGAATAAATGCAACATAAGGTAAGGAAAACATCCGATTAAGGGAGCAATGGATGAGAAAGCTAAAACGAGGCATCGGACAGCGTAGCAACCAGCATTCCATGATATGAAGTTCCAACAGATATTTTGAAACTAGAATAGTTGAATAAAATTGAGTATTTTTCAATTTAATGGAAATAATTGAGATAAAATAAAACAAGATGAGCTAACTTTAAAATGAAAACAAGCTAACAAATAACATGAAACTGATTGTCTTAGGAAAGGGATGTTTATTGTAAGAGAGATATATTTGGATGTCACTACGATGAGGGAAGAATTGCGAGATGTTTAGCTCATGACCCTATCTGGACACAGTTGGCACGTATCTCTATGTCAAGGTACAGACAAATAGAAAGTGATTCAGGTAATGACCACTCTGTATCAGCTAAAAATGGTTGCGTAATTTATACAGTATCAATATTTTTGGCATATCTCAATAAAAAGTAAAATCACAAATATACTGAACTCCAAGAAAAATTCAAAACGGAAAGTCTCTAATCAAATGGTAAAATCAAAAAAGCTAAAACACATCAGACGAATGGATTACAACTGTCATATTCCTGACTTGGTACATGCATTTTCTCCTGTTGAAAATGGTGGAATGATCCTATTTTTATACTAAATAAACCTCTCACTTGTATCATACAATATCTAGACAAGAAGATTGTTATAACAGCTATGACTGAAACAGCATTATTGATACCACGTTAAGAAAGAACACTCGTTCTCTTAGGATTGGTTTTGTATTCCGTCAATACAGTGACACGTCACTAGTAACTATTCGCATTACTAATCATTGTTTAATAAGAAATTGATACTGCATTGCCATATCTGTGTCTATTGCATTGTATATGTCTTTGTCTTTGTATAATCCATCAAAGGTGACCAATAAACAAATACTTAGATCTGGTATGATTGTCAATTGGAACACTTTCTATAAAGAACCAAAGTACGGGGTAATATATCAAAATAAGAAAAATAAGACAGACAACTATATACCAACAAACATAGGACAGACATGTACAAGAAAACATGTAAAAAAAGTTAAAAAGAAGGATCAATATAACTGATCAAACATCCTCAGAATGGTTCAATAATTGAATAGAATTCACATAAAATCTATTTTTAAAACTGTATCTAAACTATTTTAAAAGTACCTGAGTGTTCTCTTAAACCATTATAGATGATTGTTACAAATTGATGTGTTGTGAAAAAAATATATTTCCACTTTAGTATTGTGAAATATTTGTATACTTCAGTTGGGGTAGGCATAAGTCAAAAACATAAATCCATAAAAAGTTTTTTTTCGACGTTTTTTACAACCAATATCGTCACAGATTGGTTAATACATAAAAGTAATTGTAATCAAAATCTTATAGAAGTCTGTGGAATGGTCCATTACGTCGTAACTACAATCCCCTTCCCTTTCATGAATGTGACCTACCGAATTAGACTATTTACCGGATTTGTTATCACATAAACAACACGACGGGTGCCACATGTGGAGCAGAATCTGCTTACCTTTCCGAAGCACCTGAGTTTTTTTGGGGGTTCGTGTTGTTTATTCTTTAGTTTTTTATGTTGTGTCATGTGTGCTGTTTTTTGTTTGTCTTTTTCATTTTTAGCCATGGAATTGTCAGTATGTTTTACATTTACGAGTTTGACTGTCCCTTTAATATCTTTCGTCCCTCTTTTACTGTAACTTGATCTTTTATTACGTTTATAGTCACTTAGTAGTATTCTTATTTTTGATTTAGGGATTGATTTTTATGATGAAGTTGGGTCATTAGTAGCAGGAGGAAAGGATACAAAATATATGATTGACAATGAAAGGGTATCAAAGGAACAAAAACTGGAAAGTGAGATACTGTCAAACGAGACACTCAAAACGAAGTTTCCACTTTTAAATTTCTCTGACATAGATCATGCTTTATATGAAGTAAAGGCCGGATATATCAGTGCAAGAAATTTGGTCATTGCACAAATTAAGCTAGCTAAATCCAAGGGTTGTACATACATCAATGAAATTGTTGAAAAAGTTACTCAGATGGAAGAAGATTGCAATAGTAAAATGATTGTAAAAACAGAATCAGACAAACAAGTCGTATGCAGGAAAGTACTTCTAGCAACTGGCGCCTTTACAGCTTTCAGAAATCTTCTTCCTGAAGATTTAGAATTGGAAGTAGGGCTGTGTCCTCTTACCACTGCTATGATTGAAGTAACAGCTGATGATTTCACGAATATGAGGTTAGATTGTGATAAAATAAAATAGTTAAATTACAATAAGCTGACCCTCTCCGGAAACACTGAAAGTTCTGGTAATCATCAGTTTCAATAGGCTGGTTTTTCTCCCTAGTATCTACGCTAAAAAATGTCCAATCTACATATCCAATTTAAAAAAGGAAAAAGGAGCACGTGTAAGACTTGTGATATGTAAATCACGACTCCTGATTTTACTAGTAATTTAACATCTAAAACATATTATACTAAATCTGTCGAGCCTCTGGACTGTTCTACGAACAATGTCGTGTACGGAATCGAATGTACTTTGTGTGGACTTCTTTATGTTGGTGAAACTCGTCAAACTTTGCGTAAAAGAATGAATTAACACCGGTCTGATAATAAAGATCCTCAATTTAGGATTCTTTATAACCATTTTAATCAACCGAACCATGGTCCTTATTTATCTATGAAAGTACGCATCATTGAGAAAATTTATCACCACACAAATAGCCCTGTACTAAGTACTCCTTCCCGCAAAGATAGAGAAAATTTCTGGATAAGGGAGTTAGGGACTGCAATGCCATATGGTTGCAAAGACAACATTTAAGAAGTAGGAAATTTGTCAAGTCCTGCCTGCAGTGATGTTAATGTAATGAGTTTATTTAATACTACCTTAAGATAACAACGTAGTCATGGGCAAAAACATTACAATCGGCCTAATGTAAAAAAAGTCTGCCAAATCTAGATCACCCTCTGGGAGCTTTGATGACCTTCTTTCACATCTTCATCATCCACTAGGGTTACATTACATAAGAATTATTCTCTTTTCACTGCCAGTTGATTTTCTAAAACGTTTGAGAGATTATGCACTTGACAAAGGAGGCACCAATACATTTTCTGCAATATACAGACTAGTCAGTATTATTTGTGATGTAGCTCTTGTACGTCTTTTCAAACCAGTAAGATCGGAACCTTTACATGAGGATAGGAGGAGATTCCTTCCTGTTGATTTTGCCAATAGAGGAATTGATGCAATCAATATCTGCAACGTTCTACATCACAAGGAGGTAACATCTAAAATTTCTATTCATTTTCAAAATCAGTCTTTTCCTATTGTATCCTACATGTACAGTTACACCAAAACCATTGCACCTAAAATATTTAACTATAAACAAGCATTGCAGGACCTTGACTTAGAACAATACCTAAAAAAACCTCCGACATGTGACTGTTCCCACTCGCCTTATAATTACAGCCCCTCTGGTCATGTTATAACTGGGGATCTAAATATAATTCAACATGAAAATCTCAGAAAGGGGATTTCTCATGGTCCTAAGTTTAGAGAACCCCAACACATCAATTGGAACCATAACTTCAAAATAATTATGGATTCCATTGAGGACTACGCCAGAGCATGGGATCAGCGAGAAGAAGTTGAACTGGACACTTTGTCAGAATGGGTTAAAACTATCAGGTCTCTGATAAAACGTCGCATTCACAAGTTGAAAAACTGTGTGAACGATCGACCAAAGTCCGTTTTCAGAGACAAAGAGGCCATGAAATGTCTATCAACTCTTCATGATAAGTATGTTGTTGTTCCTGAGGACAAAGCTTCAAATAATATTGTCTTTGTATGTAAATCGTATTACTACGAATGTCTTGTAAAAGAATTGGGTGTAAAGGAGCACTCAGGTAATCCCACATACAAAGACATATCATTTGACAAGGATGAGATTTTAGCAAATCATAAGTCCTTCATGGCTTCAATAAACATAACATTGAACACCAAATCGGAGGACTTACCTTGTTTGTATTGGATACCAAAGCTTCATAAAATTCCGTACAAACAACGGTATATTGCTGGCTCATCTTCATGTTCCACTAAAGAATTGTCCATTAAATTGACTAAAATTCTGTCCGCAGTGAAAGCGGGTCTTCAGAAATACTGTGAAACTGTTTACTCGCGTAGTGGTATTAACCATATGTGGATTCTTAAAAATTTTAAAGAACTTCTAGACAATTTTAAATCTCGGTCCTTTTCTGAAATTAGTTCCATCAAAACTTCTGATTTTTCAACCCTGTATACCACCATTCCCCATGTGAAATTGAAAAATCGCCTAAAAGAAATAATCCACAATGCCTTTCAACATAAAAATGATAGCATACGCTATAAATTTATTACTTTGGGATTTCATAAGGCATATTTCGTTAAAAGTGACAAACAAAAAGGTAAAACATGCTACACAGAAGAACAAGTGGTCAGTATGCTGGAGTTTCTTATCGACAACATATTTGTTGAGTTTGGAGGTAGACTTTTCCAACAAATTGTCGGCATTCCTATGGGAACAAACTGTGCGCCTCTTCTTGCCGACCTCTTCTTATTTTCTTATGAATCGGAGTTCCTCCAGACACTTGTCAAAAACAAGAGGATCAAAAAAGCCAGATTATTTAATTTCACTTTCATATATATTGATGATGTTCTTTCCATAAACAATCCGAAATTTTCTGATTGGGTTCCATTAATATATCCCCCAGAACTAGAGATTAAAGAAACAACAGACACGGCTTCCTCCGCCTCATTTTTAGACTTATATCTCGAATTTGACTTACACAGTCATCTCAGTACCAGAATCTATGACAAACGAGACGATTTTAATTTTGAAATTATAAATTCCCCCCACCTTAGTAGCAATATACCAACTTCACCTGCATATGGGATATATATTTCCCAACTTATTCGATATTCAAGAGCTTGCAGCTCCTACTCAGACTTTGTAAAACGTCATCAGTGTCTGAGTAGAAAGTTGATGAACCAGGGATATGTCAAAGAACGTCTCGTCCTTTTTCTAAAAAAGTTCATCGGAAGGTACCAAGACCTTGTTGATAAATATTCCGTATCTACTTCTCAAATAATACACGATGGTCTTGATGTATAGATTCTGCGTACTGATGTTGTTTATCGTCTTAACAACGTGTTTTATAGTGCTTTCATTTGTCTTTGTTCTATTTTTAATATTACTTTTACTGTTGAATGGATTGATGTGATATCCGTTTGACGTGGCTCGGTACTTATACATCTCGTCAATGTGTTTGTATTGGCTTCCATTTTTTTGGTGGTTTGTTTTGTATATTCGACTTTTTGTATTTCTTTTGGTCTTATAACGTGACTCTGTACTTTAAAAGATCCCGTCAGTATGCTATTGTTCTATGTCATTATGATATATTTCTATTATGAATTACAATATACGTTGAACCACAAACGTCAAAATCATTCAATCACGTGGTGGAATTAACTATTTGTGGATTCTTATAAATTCTATATATAACTTTTGGACTAGTTTAAATCTCGGTCTATTTCTGAAATTTATTCTTACATACTTTTGATTTTTTAACCCTGTGTGCTAACATTGCCTATATAAATTTTAAAATTGTTTGTATGCACATTGAACGACAAATGTATGTGACGTATAAAATTTTCTGACGTCAGACACTCAAATCAATGAATGTGTTCGTAGACAGTAGATGTTTTTGTGTTTTGTTAAATTGTTCCTTTTAAAATTGTTAAACGATGATGACCGATGTACCCATATTTTGACTTTTTTATGTATTGTGTCTGTTTATTTAACGCATCAATGTAAATATAACGGAATTTGATGAGACTGTCATTAAAGTGAGAGGGTTAGCGCTATAGAACCAGGTTTAATCCACCATTTTTTACATTTGAAAATGCCTGTACCAAGTCAGGAATATGACAGTTCTTGTCCATTCGTTTTTGATGCGTTTTGTTATTTGATTTTGCCATGAGATTATGGACTTTCCGAATTGATTTTCCTCTAAGTATAGTACTTTTGTGATTTTACTTTTTGCTTGTTGGAAGATATATTTTGTTTAAAAGCATTTAGTATATCTAGGTACAAATGCCAGCGTCATTACGGTACAATGATTAACAATATATTACGCCATATCTTTTCCGAATATATTTGATAGTCCTGCCAGCACTTAAATTGATTTTTTTTCAAGCTGTTAATGTGTTTCTGATATAGCTATTGTTTTGTAATACGGAGGATAGTGTCGTTGTGCATAATTTAGTTATAGTCTTTCGTCTGTTTGTTTTTATATTAGTTTCATGGATTTAAATTTATATTCTATTATCATTAAACGTTAAACTTCGATAGTCACCAAAGCAGGTTATCAAAATGAATTACAACTATAAAAAAGTTAGAATGTACTTTGTTATTATTCTTATTATCATTTGGTCAAATTCCACAATCATTTTGAAAATGAGAAGATGTGATATTATTGCAAATAAGATAACTTTCAACCAGATACCAAATGACGTGCATGAATTCATTTTAAAACTATTTATATATAACTACAATTAACATACTGTGAGCTATTTCTATGATAAACACAAATGTGACAATAACCTAACAATGATAAAATTAATATTCTTTTCTTAAACTACACTCTGCTCATTGTCACTTTCGTCTACGGCATGCTTCTTTTTAATATACATTTTCAAATGCATTTTCAAGAGAAGCTCTTCAATGCTTGTTTCATGTGTGATGTATTGTATTCCCTAACTACCCGAGTATACAGTCCATGTGCGCAACTTTAAAACATGTTTTCATCCGGTTTAAACAGTCATCGGTAATCATGAGACAAACAACACTTTTTAATAAAAGGGTGTTTTTCTTTAAATCAATATTCAGTGGCGGAGCCAGAAATTTGCATAAGTGGGGGCCCACTAACTGTCTAAGAGGGGCCCGCTCCGATCATGCTTCAGTGATTTCCTATATACGTGCAATTCAGAAATTATTGCAATGTTTTTATGATTGCGAAAAACGCGACAGAGTTATAATCGCAATAATTTACACTCGCATTTTGATTTATTCTTATATGAAGTAAACAGGATTTTTCTCAATATCGCAAAAATTAAAATCGCATTTTAGTCTAAAATCACATAATATCAATAATTTCTGAATTCACAGTAAACAACCATTTTTTCCAAGAAAAGGGGGGGGGGGGGCGACAGCCCCACCCCCTCTATATCCGCCTCTGATATTCCTTTATTTTCTTCTAACCCAAAAAGTGAATTACGTATTCAATTATGTTAAATCCATTATAGTACTTTTAGCTTTAGCTGAGATATGATTGATAGTTGTTTGGGGAACGTCTAGTGGCAAATACTTCATGCATATTTATGACGGTGAGCAATTACTAGAATTTATTTCACCTCAGGAAACAAGAAATTGCATGTGTTGTCATTGGTAATTAGAGAAAGGGAAGGGTGTAATAAAGAATCATAAGACTAATAAAATCATACAACACCATGAAAATATAGAAGCGACAAAAGGAAAAACAAAAATATCACAATATAAGTAAAAACAGGTAACAACAGATTCAACACGAAGATCGGGCCTCAACAAAAACCGGAAATATAAAAATATCTCATAGATAAGATATTCATATTAAGCAGACATTTGTGTTGGTCTCTTGTACAATTCTCACCGAAATTTAAAAGAGACCACCAAAAAGGGACCAAATAAACAATTTCTCTTAGTAAGCATTCTGACCAATTATACGTGCTATCCCGTGATGCGTGAATATCAGATATAATTTGAAGTTACCCAAGCTATATCATAGTTTTGTTTCATATTTATTTCAGTTTTCAATGCAAAAAAATATTTGTTCTGGTTGAATGTCACGGATAGTATATACCATGCCCATCACTCAAGGCTTCGTTGTTTCTATTTTTATGAAAAAATATTGAAAAGCTTATTCAACCACTGTGCTATATGATATAACAATTCTCACGTGATTTCTTACGTCTTTTGTCCTACGATTTTCAATGTATATCATTGTTCATAATCTGTAATTTGTTTTCACCATTCGTTGTAATTATCTAAAAAAAATTATTAACTTGGCATGCCATACTCGATAGAAAATGCGGACGTGAAAGAAAGCACTTCATCAAAGCGTCAACATGAGATTACTTTCCATGGAGGTTATCTTTCGACGATTTCGTCTACTCTTTATAAAACAAAACTTATATGTGTATCTATAAAAAGGATATGTGCAATAAATTCTAATGTTGGCTCATGTTTATAACATTCAGAATGGAAATGGGGAATTTGTTAATGAGATAACAACCCGACCATACTTTGTGTTTCAAACCCTCGCCGTGTCGGCGGTTTACGAAGACTTGTTTTTCCAATTTCTTCTTTTTTGTTTGTAATAAATACAATCATAGAATTTATTTCTATGTACGACGTTTATAGCAATATTGTACAAGTTCTTTGTGCAGTTTTATTCGTCATAGAATGTATCGTACCTCGGAAATAGTGGCATTGAATCAGGATTTGCTTGTTAGCAAAATGTAGATTTCCGATGTGGCCACAGTATGTAAGGCGTCAAAGAAAAAAATTATAATAGCCTTTCAAGACGTCATAATTATTTGGACTAGTGGCCAATGCGAATTTCAACCAGGAAGTGTGAAATTCTTCAAGAATTTGGACATTTTGAGCGTTTCGGTTCGATTCCGGGTATTACGTCACATTCATGACGTCACAAAAATATGATTTTATACTATAATAAAAAATAACAATATAATAATACATAGATATGTTTTAGCCATAAAGGATCCACCTTATTTCACTTTTATTTTTTGTCACCTCACAGGACCAATATTGGCACTTCGTGGCCATACTTCTTTAGTATACAACTGCTAAATAGTAAAAAGTATTCTCACTTTAAGAAATATTTATTTTAATGGGACTCGCGGGTCTAAATAATTTTTTTTAATAAAGGATTTTGCTATATTTTTTATAAACGAACTTTATCTTATACTTAATAGAAAAACAAGATAACAAAATGGGGTCACCATTCATTTACGCTCACAATCTGCCTTCGAAAGAAGCATACATTTTTGCAAATGTACTTTTTTCTGTTAAACTAATAGAGAAATGTGTGCACCAAATAATTTTGAGCCTTTTCAAGGATATGTACATTTTAAAAGTCATCTGGGGCCAGCACGAATTGATTTTTTTTAATTATTTTTGTACCATATGATAAAGTAACAACTAATAAAGATAATAAATAAAATTCGTAATTAAAAATAAAAGTTTATTTTTTTTCTGAAATAGTTATACCATCGAGCCTCCTTAAAAATAATTTATATCAGTTTACCTTGCAAAAATGAGTTCTGTTAATGTTTTTGCTTATTTTTAGAAAATATCCCGCTGTAATATATTTTGGAAAAGGAGCCGATAATTGGAAAAAGGATTACCCGCGCTCAAAAGATGGTGACTACAGCTGGTATATGCTGCCGCCTATTAAATATCCAGATGGTAAATATATATATAAGCATTGCCCTTTTTCATCTATTTAATTTACTTTTGATGGACAGGTTTTAAAATAAAAGCATTTTAAAATGATTTATTAGTTTTGTAATATATACGTGCAATTTATACATTTGTCTTCATTAACAGAATATTCAATATACTTGATATCCGAGTGTATAAATACTTTTATCATATACTTAGCATTGATATGATAGCTTTTGCATATGTGTAATGAGCGGAAGTAAACAAGCCATAATTTCCAACCCGGGCTGATAACCCATATCAGGTGCATCGCGTGCACAAAACCCATAATAGTGCCTCTCGTGCAAGTTACTTCCGGTGTTTCCGGTATCGGTTGTTTACTTTTCCATTGTGACGTCAGATATTTTTTATGACCACGTCAAAATTTACGGGAACTTTTGTGGGTGCTAACAAATGCCATTGACAATTATGAATCATTTTATAGTACAACAAACATGGAGTAATAATGATCATGAAACTTTTCCAAATTTTCAATGTTTCAAAATGCCTCTAAAGGAAATATTACCATACATATATATATATGGAGGTAGTGATGCTGTTGGTGGACAATTATAGTATATTTGATTCATAAGTTAACTTCTTTATAAAGTTTTTGACTGTTTTAGTTCTTGCATTTGTTTATTTGCCTTACATAAAACTATTGTCGGAAGTATATGATAAAGCGATTTATACATGGCCTTTTCCATATCAGCCTGGATATCATCCCTCGACCCATATCAGCACCTCGACTCCGTCTCGGGCTGATATGGGAGTCTCGGCATGATACCCAGGCTGATATGGAAAAGGCCATGTATTGATCTCTATTTATACATTGTTTTTCAAAATCAATATGCAGTACTATATAGCAAAAGTAAGAAATCGAATTCGGATATCTGATACCTAATCATGTATGCAGAATTTCTTGTAATTGCTATGATTAATCGAACATTCGTGTCCATGCTTCTAAAATCGTATTAACACAAAAAACGCTCCTTTAGTATTGATCTTTAAAACGTATGCTATAACTGTCCGGCATAAATATAAAAGTATAAAAGAGATATGATTTCCAAAAAGCCGAATCTTCACAGGAGATTAAATAACACAGAAGTTTACAATTGTATGTCACAGTAAAACCTACAACAATGAGCAGAACCAATATCACATGTTTTGGGATAAATTTGAGAAAAAACGATTAAGACAAAAATGATAGCTAAAGTGTAACAGTTGAAAGACTTAAAAACCAAAAGGAGTTGCAACCTAAGCTTTACTTGAGTTATATCGTTTGAAGAACTAGACATTGTAGACCAAATACCATTTGGGTGGTATCAGGGATTCCGACTGAAAGTGTCAATCTCTAGTGGTTCTGATCTAGTGTGATAGAGCGCATACACACGATTTTCTGAAATTCTTAAATGGAAGGTTAGTCCATCTATCCGTGATCTATCTTAAATATGTGGAATTAACTTTTTATTCAAACAGTAAAACCTTTACATAGTTTTATGAATCTAACAATAATGTTGTTATATATGACACATCAAATGCAATGGCAGTTATAACTTTTAATTCGTATTATAGAGAAGTACTATATAAAGCTAGGACATTTACAACATGCTACATCTAAACGTTTTACCAGTAGCTTGGAAGTAAAGGAATGGTATTGTAGTGGTGGAGACAAACAACTCGTCAATGATACAGTTGATCTTTTCAAAACTGTCGTTCAAGGTACGTTTCTATTGTATAAATGAATTTTATTTTTACTAAATCGGATGATTTTTGGTATGACATGTTTAGTGTATATAACATGAGATTGTGTTATTATATGTTCGGATTTGTAACTATCGGTTAACATAGTAGGCATTTGATACATTTTTTTTATATTAAAATGATGTCATAGAACAGAAACATGTCCCGGCTTTTTTTTATTTTCGTGCCTTGGCTGAAGTTCTTGCTGTCTTTTTTTTTTTTAAACAGTTGATTTCAAATGCACACACAAATATTTCTTATTGCAAGCGTTTAGAGGAGTAGCTAATTTTGCTAACTTACACAACAGAAAGAATGACCTTTATCTATTTCATATCGCGATCTTGCAAAATGATAAATTTTATTTTGACTTACGTCTAGAAATTGATACTGCGGGTCGGAGGGAAGCAAACATTTACCACTTTACAAAAAAAAAACGATAATTTCAGCTTCAAATTGAGAACTCTCCATTTATGAAGAAGCATTCCAGCACCGCCCTTGTAATATTATATTTTATAGATGTAAATCCCAACTGTTCTGATTTTGAATAAAAGACTATTATCATATACAATTACAATTATCAGATCAATATCTTACAGATAAGTATGTACAACTGCTTACCCTTCCAGAGCACCTGCTATCACCCAAGTTGTTGGTGGGGTTCTTGTCGCTTAGTCTTTAGTTTTTTATGTTGTGTTTAGTGAACTATTATTTGTTTTTGTTTTTCTTTTTTAGCCATGACGTTGTCAGTTTATTTTTGATCTATTAGTTTGAGTGTCTCTGGTATCTTTCGCCCCTCTTTTTATGAATGGTCATATGTAAAATAAGTCGCTAGAGTTATATCTGCATTGTTTTTTTATAAAATGTTCTTCTCTTATGTTTTTATTATAGGCGTTAAACCGATTTCCTACCATGGTGATAGCTGTGTTATCACAACAACCCCAACTAAACGACCTTACATAGATACCATACATCCACAGTTAGGTGTCGCTGTCGGTGGAAATGCGTACGCAGCAAAATCCAGTGACGAGATAGGAAGGATAGCTGCTGTGATGATGATGAAAAATGAATGGGATTCATCCTTAGAAAAGACAGATTTCCGTATCAAAATGAAAGAAAAAACGTCAAACTGACAGTTTACGTCTGTAGCTGGTACCTAGCTTATTTCTTTGAATGACCCAACAAAGTCAGGGACAGTTGTTTTACATTCGTGTGATGTGTTTGAACTTTCCGTTTTGAATTTTACTTGGAATTAAATATTGTTTATTTTTCCCCTACTACTCATTTATCTATGATTTCATCAACCTTAACATCAATGATTTCAGCAATGTTTACGGCACGATCTACCGCAACATGTTTTTCATTTTTTTTAGATTTCAATATTCTTGATTGAACATACATTTAAAAGAACTAGTTATTTCTTGTCTAAATTATGAAATATATATTACTATATCATTATGTATCCATTACGTTTTAATTTTTAGTGGAGTCCGTGTTGTTTTGTCATGTACACATGAGAGATCTAGCGCTGTAAAACCAGGTTCAATCCACTATTTTCTACATTTGAAAATGCCTGTACCAAGTCAGGAATATGACAGTTGTTGTACATTCGTTTGATGTGTTTTATCGTTTGATTTTGCAATTTGATTAGGGACTTTCCGTTTTGAATGTACCTCGGACATGTCTGAATTCAATATATTTGTGATTTTACTTTTAACTTCCATAGCATTGTAATCGTATAAGAATGGTTTGAATTTTTCGTATATTAGTTATCTTCCCTTAAATTGATTGGTTGGAAATTGATTCGTTTACAAACAAATATTTGGTATTTACTAAAACAGTCTAAATGATGCAATATACATAACTTATTTTCTATATCTTTATTTAATTGACCAGTCTTACACACATTATTTAAGCAAAGAACTAGACCGACTGTGTACTGCTATTTTACAATCCAAGATGGTGATTTACTGTTTATTTTCCATAAGTTAAAATTCAGGTTTTAATGGCCTTGTTATACACACTAAATAAATTAAGGCACACACAAGTTACAGCTTTTCAATTTCTGAGTAGAAAATCCATTCAGCAAAAACTAACCAGGGTTACAATGCCAAACCAAGGGAAACACATCAACTATAAGAGAAAAACAACAGAACAATAGAAAGACTGATCCGCCAAAAAACAACCCAACATGCATAGAAAAGGATTATTGACTTTGGTGATGACCAACGATGGATAATGAAATCATATTATGATAAACATAGTCACGGCCCATTCGTAGTTCCAAGTATCTGAAACAGGAAATCGGTGCCTGACAAATAAACAAAGAGGTTCGTGCATTACTAATCGTCACTTTAAAACCAGTGACCAAATATGAAGAAGTTATCATGCTCAGTAGTACTGACAATGTGTGAACAAAACAAACAGATATATTAGGTAAAAGTGTCAAAAAAAGATTCAAACAGTCATCATTTGGATTTGACCTTAATCAATATAAAATCAAACAAATTTATCAACAAAGAAACACAAAATGTCATTTAGACAAAGCACATAAGCAAAAACGTTAGACAAAAATACAAAAAATTACCAATAGCACAACACATTAGCGGGATGCAAATAACACGCTGAAATTGACTAATATTCAAAGTATGAGTACGCGTTTACGTTAAAACAGTAAGAGTACTTTTTAAAACTGTGGTATAGCCACAGGTTGCAAGAAGCTTCTTGAAACTTCTGAAGCTTATTATATTTCAAAGTTTGTTAACTTGCTACTGTGTTTCGCGTAAGGATATGGTAGCCTATATTACCTGTTTACTGGAACAGATACTATTTATCAGTTCTAATTTTAAAAGAAGGATGTGGCATGATTGCTTTTACGACATGTAATCAACAGATTCCCGAATATAATGTGGATTTAAGCTATATACTTCAGCCACATTCTACATCTTGGAAGCGATATCGATAATTGTTTTATGTTAAATTAGATAATCTTTAATTTATCTGGCTGACTGAGTAGTTCTTTTACGGTTAGGGATATCCCTGATTTTCCGTAGTTTTTGTCGAGCTTGCGACTTATGTCGCAGGAACCTCGACATAGAAATAGTGATCCGGCGGCTTCGGTGGCGTTTACTAACTTCTTAAAAGCTTTATATTTAAGAAGGTGGAAGACCTGGATGCTTCATACTTTGTATATAGATGCCCTATGTTACAAAGTTTCTGTCTGCCACATGATGATTGTCTTTGACCGCATTTTCATGGTTCAGTTACTACTTGAAAAAAAGTTAATATTTTTTGTTACGTTTATTTCTCTTTTATTACGGGTAATATGATAACTATATTTGGTATGTGCGTACCTTGCAAAGTCCTCATGCCTTGCTGTCAGACAGTTTCCACTTGACACCACCTTATTTCATAGATCAGTGAACATTGTTAAGTTCTGATGGTTAAGTCCATATCTCAGTTATATCAACATATATTAATAGGTCTAATATATTTGGTGTATAGAAAGATTGTAAGATGTACATGACCAACTGGCAGGTATGATCTGACTTTGACCTTGTTTTCATGGTTCAGTGGTCAAATTTAGGTTTTGGTCTTTGGTTTTTCTAATACTATATGCAATAGTTAAACTATACTTAGTGTATGGAAAAAGTGTGTGATGTACATATCTGTGTCATTTTGGTCTCCTGTGGTCATTTGTCTCATTGGAAATCATACCACATCTTTTTTTTTTTATATATATATCAGTCTCTAAGGTTTCATTTTACCGTGACCTCATTTTCATTGCCAAGTGTAAAGTGTTTGTGTTTTGGTCTATTTTTCTTAAACTATAAGCAAAGGGTCAACTATATTTGTTGTATTGAAAGATTGTAAGCTGTTCATGTCTGCCTGGCATGGTTCATCTGACTTTAACCTCATATTCATGGTTCATTGGGCAATGTTAAGTTTTCTTGGTTAATATAAAAAAGAAGATGTGGTATGATTGCCAATGATTGTCCACAAGAGAAAAAAAACCCCACAGAAATTAACAACTATAGGTCACCGTACGGCCTTCATCAATAAGTTTGTTTCTTAGAAACTATAAGCAATAGGTCAGCTATATTTAATGAATTGAATGGTTGTAAGTTGTACAAGTATTTCTAGTTTGGTTTATATGACCTTGCTCTCATTTCTTTGAATCATGTAAAGTTTATGTGATAGTTTTAGTAAAGCTTTACATTTAGGACTATCAACATAAACTTAATGGCTAGTAATGAAGACGAGGCATTGCAGGGTATGCACTCATATGTACAATGAATGACAAAAGAGATGAGTTAATATCTTCCAATCGACACGATATTCCAGAAAATGCATCTAATATTAATGATTTCCTTGATATAGGGTCGTTGGATGAAAAGAAGCCATTCAACCGCATCGCTCTTACCCCATATGGAATTTACAAACCCCTTGTATATCCTATTAGGTCAATACAAATCTATGTTTCTAATAATCTGGTCCTTGTAATTAATACGATGGATGTTGAAAATATAATATAACTGTAAATTGTAAAAGTTATGAAGGAGCTTTCAAAGAGTTACACATTGTAAGCCTTTGACTCATTGGAATGGCCATTTATGTATGAAGCACTCAAGAAATTTGGCCTTTCAAATCCTTTTATAAAATGGGTTAAAACTCTGTACAAAGATATAACCGGTTGTATGTTAAACAATGGATGGATTAGGCAAGACTGACCGTTAAGTTCCCTGATTTTTGTTATTGCCGTAGAAATGTTGTCTTGCAGAATAAGACAAGACAACAACATCAACAGAAATGTGACAAATTAATAAGTAATTGGGAAAAAAGAAATCTAACAATGATAGGTAAATTAACAGTTGTAAAATCTCTTCTTATACCAAACCTTACATATTTAGCTTCAGTCACAACCTACCACATGAATTCATTCAACAGTTTAAAACTCGTATCTACAATTTTATATGAAATGGTAAACAAGAAAAGGTCAAACGAACCACACTAAGCAAATATACTACTGATGGAGGGCTTAAGATGACAGATATAGACAATTATGTAACTGCACTAAAAATAGCATGGATCAAAAGACTTACTGCAGATGATTTTGCTAACTGGAAAGCAATTCCGACATTTTACTTTAATAGATTTGGTGCTAATTTCATTCTTCTTTACATGAATCCAGACTACATTTACTCTATACAAAACCTACATAAAACTTTACCAAAATTCTACTTAGAAATTGTAAAGTCTTGGTTCAATTAAAGTACAACATTTAAATAATACCAAACTCAATATGAATTTTAAAACATTAGACAACAAAGTTTCATGTTGATTGGATTTTAAATTCATCAAAAACTTGCACTATCATTTTCTGTGTTCAATTGACCGTGAAATTGGAGTCAAAACTATAATTTGGCATTAAATTTTGAAAGACCATATCATAGGATCATGTGTACTAAGTGTCAAGTTGGTTGGACTTCAACTTCATAAAAAACCACCTTGACCAACAAAAACTTTAACAAGAAACTTGCACTTTCATTTTCTGTGTTCAATTGACCTTGAAATTGGGGTAAAAACTATAATTTGGCATTAAATTTAGAAAGATCATATCATAGGAAAAATGTGTACTAAGTTTCAAGTTGATTAAACTTCAACTTCATCAAAAACTACCTTGATCAAAAACTGTAACCTGAAGCGGGACAGACGGACGAACGAACGGACGAACGAACAGACGCCCAGGCCAGAAAGCATAATGCCTCTCTACTAACGTAGTTGAGGTATAAAAATCACAAGAACTCATTCCTTTAGAGATTAAAATTTATTAAACTGTTCATTTTAAAAAGTATTAGTATATGTATATAACAGTGACATGAAGATTTATCTTTTAATTGATGCAAAAATGCACATTAAACATTTAACTAGTAATCATCAAAATCTTGCATTGAAATATAAACATCAAATATCTAGTTGTAATTTCACTACAGACACACGTTGTGTTAGTAAGTTATATCTGCTGTTGCTACTGAACTAACAATAAAGACGCGGAAGACAAAAATGAGACATTAAACTCGAAGGTCGAAGGAAACGTCACATCTCTATAGTAAAAATATTAACGTAATTCAACAAAAAAAAAAACTCGTAAGAAACTACAACATTGAAATATAAAGACTGAGAAACACGCATTTTAGTATATACAGCTTACAGGAAACTACTTAATGAATGGTTAATTAGTTTTAGTTTAATGTATTAACCAGGTCACATGACCGCTATTTTCTTTAAATTTTTGTTCTACTTCATAGATAATATCTTCTGACTGCTTTTAAAACATTTTCTTATCCAATGCATATATTTCCTTAGCCGTATTTGGTACAACTTTTTAGAATTTTGGATCCTCAATGCTCTTCAATCTTGTACTTGTTTGGCTTTATAAATATTTTGATATGCGCGTCACTGATGAATTTTGTGTAGACGAAACGCGCGTCTGGCGTACTAATTTATAATCCTGATACCTTTGATAACTATTAATCTCATCGCAATTTGAAATAGAGAATATCACAGGGACAATAACGGATGCTTTATATAATGACTTAAATCAAGACAGTAACAATAACGTTGTTTGAGGACAATATTTTAGACAAAAGAGATAGTTTAACTTTAACCAGTGGTATGGAAGCACAACATATGCACAAACTGTAAACATCAGTTGAAAAATGCATTGTCTCATTAGATCGACAACAAAACACAAAATAAACAACTAGTAAAAAATACTCAAGATACATAGAACCGATCTTAGAGGAGTACTCGCAGTTACTGAACACAATATCAAAATAATTTTTCAAACATACTAGGAAATGAATAATTTTAATTTATAGACGTCATAAACAATCTTCAAAAAATATTGTACAATGTCAAAATGTAAGTATTGACAGGATGCAGGTCCGTAAGTGTTGTGTTGTCATTTTGCTTTATTGTAGGATTTTTGTTTTAATCCGATAAAGTTTAAAGTATATATGGATTTCTAACGAGTGTGACACTCATGTGTCTTCTTGATGAGTTATATATAAATCTGGGGGAAAAAATAAAATTATATCATACATGATCATTTGACATCAAAAGTTGGATTTTTAAATTACATATAATTCTTCTTCATTAATAACCCACTGCGAAAGTCCTCAGTATTTTCTAATTTGAATTTAGACTTTGAATTGCTCCCAAACATTATGCAGCGTTAAAGAAATCTTTAAATAATAATGTCATACAATAAAAAGCACATACATACATGTAAGTAACATTATACATTAGGCTGAAATACAAAGTACAAATTCTAATTTGATCGTTCATCGTTCTTTAAACATTGTTAAATGGTGTGTATGTGACATCTGATTACATCCATTGAATATGTTACCTTTCTGTCCAATATTTCTAAAAAGAACAATCACATAAACGAATAAAAAGGAAATATTTAAAGGAAAAACTGTTCAAACAAACGAACAAGGCAGAAAAATGAAAATGTATGAAAAAATAAAAAAATAAACAGGTGTTAACAAGGGCTCAACCGTTGAAATCCGTACGATAAAGTTAAATCGAGTTTTAGTTACATATTTCCTGTATCTGTTACGCGTGTGCCTTTTCACAGATTTGATTGATAGGTCCAACAAGCTATGTAACGGAAATACACGCCGCATACGTTCTGCGTTCACTGCCACCAATAAAGTTAGGTCCTCATCGGATAAAATCATCCATTATGAGCGCCTGTATGGCGTCATTTACCAGAAAGAGCGGCGCCTGAATCCCTGTATTATTAACGTGTTCATCAAGCGTCTTAGTGATCTTCAGTGTGCAGTACATACTGAAATAATGTTTGTTCCGTAGGTAATTTATCATAGTTTCCTAATGACAACAATTCTGAATGTCAAATATGAGAATTCAATTGCGAAATAATTCGTGAAATATAACATCATATTTTCCCAACCACTAGCTCAACATGTGAACGGAAGTGGCAATGAACGCACGAACAGTGTCCACTAAAACCAAAGTTTTTGACGGATATGCATCGAACTCGAAAGTATATCAGTTGATTTTTGCGACGTGTCTTTATCTCAATTCAGGTATGCAGTTTTTGTTTGTCTTTAATCTGCAGAATTTAAGAGTGTCGTCTCATTAAAAACAAAACGAATGTCTTTTTTTCCAAACAGTGACGATTTTGAAAAATCCTGGATTTGCATTTATGCATCAACAGACGTTCTTTCGATCTGAATCCGGCTATGTGACAAACACAGATTTTTCTGTTGATTTCTATGTATATCATGAACATTTTCTTATTTTAGTTTATTTTTATGTTCGAAGTTTATTGTCTCATGGACGTTATAATTGTGCTTTGGTCATTAAAAATTACTAGTTCAAATGATGAGTACTTTCAATTATCATTGCCAATTCAATCTACTACGTTGTTGTTTTAGAAACTAAAGTTTAATAAAAATAAATCGTAAGAAAATATGGTGTGACTGCCTATGAGACAAATATCCACCATATAACAAATGATGTTGATGCGAGTACCTTTAGGTCTTTGTACGGGGCTTTTGATAATTATCAAAACCCTTATTGTATGATATGTAAAGCGTACTATACAAGGCATTAAGCTTGCATGTACATATCTATTTTTGTACGTGGTAATCATGGTACTTACAATTATTCACATGTAAAAATGTCTTTGGCCATGTGATATTTTTGTCCATGCTTTCAGCGCTATCCTCTGGATACCGTATTCTGCAGGAATAGTGTCCTTCATCTTCCTTTGTTGCGCGAAGTATATTAAGTGATGGGTAATCGAATTGCGATCCTTTATATTTGGTTGATGTGGTCTCATCCACTGTCAGCTCTTCTTCTTTGGAGTTTTTCTCCTTAACCCAATACACCTTCGAACCATTGGGCAATGGTACTACTGTTTCACATTCGAGTGTGCATCCGCGACCGACTTTCACTTCAAACGAAAGCTTCAACTTCAGTCGTGGAAATTCTAAGATTTAAAAATAAAATTGACATGAGAAAACTGTTTCCAGTTCCATACTTACATAGAAATCAATGACCAATGTTTTAAGGATTTCAGTTTACATATTAAGTGTCAATCTTTGTTGGAATCAGGCCATTTAAAAGAGTTTCAATACATGGTAGAAAAAAATCCCGCCGACCTAACCATCTAATTTTGTTACTCTCTTCCTAAATTAGAAATGGTAGGTATTTCGTTTCTCTGTGTCAAGTAATTCGAGAAATATCCAGTTGAATGTTGTTTACAATAATAGCTAATTATGGAGACAACTTCTTTTTTTGTAATTTCTAGTGAATTACCGTAGCCGTATTTGGCACAACTTTTTGGAATTTTGATCCTCAATGCTCTTCATCTTTGTACTTGTTTGGCTTTATAAATATTTTGATATGAGCGTCTCTGATTAGTCTTATGTAGACGAAATGCGCGTCTGGCCTACTAAATTATAATCCTGGTACCTTTGATAACTATGTATTATAACCAAGATATATCTTGAAATAGGAGAAGGAAATTATTGTGCACCATCATATATTTTGTACTTGAACAAATAAATATTTCCTTGGGTTTTCTGTTTGTTATGTTTTCACCACTGCCTGATTCTTAGGAACTCATTGATAAAGTTCTACTTGTACTCTTCTTCTTCTTCTTATGGTATCCAGTTATCCATCAGATTTTTGATGATTAAATAATACTATATGTATTTCGTAGACAAACAACGACCTATTGACAGAGTATAATATTAATTATTCACTATTTTAGACATCCTTGAGATGGGAGCACTTTTTGAGATAAAACAATTGTAGTGATAAGCTGAACCTTTTAAAGTTATTACATAGTCTCGTTATCTATTGAGAGTGATTTTATTCGATGTTTCGTAGTTACACTGTTAAATTTGGCAAAGACTTTTACCTTTAACTTTGACCTAGGAAGTTATTCCTATATTATGACACACCCTTGGCCTCTAGTGTTGGTTAATATACTTGTCAAGTTTACTAGATATAATAAGATGTGGTATGAGTGCCAATGAGACAACTCTCCATCCAAGTTACAAATTGTAAAGGTAAACCATTATAGGTCACAGTATGGTCTTCAACACGAAGCCTTTGGTCACATCTAACAGCAAGCTATAAAGGGCCCTAAAAATGACTTGTGTAAAACCATTCAAACAGGAAAACCAACGGTCTAATTTATATTAATAACGAGAAATTATAAACACTTATGAACTAGATAATTAAATTACAAACACTGAAGATCAGGTTTCTGACTTTAGACAGATGCAAACACGTCAATAGGTACCGAACTTCACCCTACCAATAAGCATTGAAATCATAACGGACCTCAAGATATAGAGCGGACACAATCTTTACCATAGGACATTGGGTTTTCAACTAGGAAGTTGTACAAACATAATGACAAACCCACTGGTGTTGATTTATATATACCTGTCAAGGATAAAGTATGAAATTATAACGGTTCTCTAGTTATTGATAGGACACAATTTGTTACGGATGGACAAACTGATAACTATAGGGAGACCCGCCACTAGAAGGGGTCCTAATAAATATAATTAGAGTAGCATCAAACCTTTTGAAAGCTGAGAATGACTTCAGGCCCATTTGTTCAGATTCTTACTGTCTTTGAGCACATCAGATTTGACATAAATTTGCGAAATACTTTTTTTTAAGGTATTTTAATTCGATATCTTGCAAGATATGGTTATTTCATTATTAACAAACAATCACACCCACCTACCCCCTCAATTCACTTTCCCAACATATCCTAACTTACCGGAAGTTATTTTCTTTTGGTAATTTTGCCAGTCTATTGGTTTTGTCTCTTGCTTTTTCACATTTTTAATTTGGTCTGTGTAGAGCTTTCCTTTCCCATTATGTATTTCTAAACGATGGAGGACTCTCTCTAAAATACCACATAGTTCATAATATTTATTGTCATCTAACGAGAACTTCTTTGAGTGAGCCATATCATTTCGAGCTAACCTAATGCGTTCAATATCGTCACCAATCAGAATGTGAGAATTCTGAATATCGGACCACTTACACCCCCAACCATGGCCTGGAATATGCTTGTTGTTCCTTCGTAGTTGTGCATATAAATATGTTATATCACACTCGTCTCTGGGTTTAACATAGAAACCACCACAATCAGAGATGAACAGGTCATATAAGGCACTGGTCAAAATTTCTAAGATGATGATGGCCATTCTTGTTGCATTTATTTGCTCACGGCTGAAGATTTTCTGAAAACATAATTGGAAGTGCTGACTAACTTTATGTGTAACAAACAAATTTATACTGTAAATTTCTGTGAGTAGAAAAATAACACAAATTTAGGGAATACGAAAATCTTGAATCTTTCCTTATTTAATTAGACAAGGTCACTTTAAGTTAAAAAAAAAAAAAGACAGTGTTAAACGCGAAAGAAATTGCGAAAAGATAAGTTGGTTCATAGTTAGTCACCTCTTCGGTGTGAACATGTGTATATATATTATATAGTCATTTTTATAAATTTACTGTTTGCAAAAGTATGAATTATTCTAAATACTAAAGATTTTCTTATCACAGGAAGATAAGCTCATGCATGTGCTAATACGGTAATTCCATATTTTAAGAAAAAAGGTGAATGATATAAAGAAAATTTTATACAGAATGATAATAAGAATGAGAATGAGTTATACAGAATGATAAAAAGAATGAGAATGAGTTATACAGAATGATAATTATAATGAGAATGAGTTATACAGAATGATATTTAGAATGATCTCTGTTTCTTCTTTGTCATTTTTACATATGTTGCTACTATTTATATTCATCTAATAAACTAGTGAATTAGTTCCTAAATTTCCATGGATAATTCTATATTGTAACCAGCTAAGCTAGTGCTTCTGTATATTATGTACACGAAATGGGTATTTTTTTTCAGTTATAACCAGTCATATTTAGATGGTTCCCCCATTTTTCCTTTGCAGCAAAAGTAATATATTTCTCATTTAATACTTTGTACATGTACTTTGAATCTTTTTAATTTCAAAGAAAATACTTATTTTAAAAGATAGTATTGCTTGATTTTGTTCTCCTTCAGGTCAATATTGATCGCATTTAACCACTAATTAAGGGAGTGTGATATTCCATTATAATGTAAAACATTTGACCAAAATTGAAAGATAAAATTGTAGGAAATTTTGAAATGACATCATTTTGCCCTGACAATCTTACAGGTCAAGTACTGTCAAAATTCCAGCTTTGGCCCTGTTTTTATAGTAAACAATTGAACCACTAATTTTAATGTTTTCTCCTTCCCATAAGGGATAAGATAGAATTTCATCAATATATCTCGGTTTTCAAATTCAATTAAAGATTTTCCAAGCATCAAAAACCTCTTGCTTAAAGTATAGCTTGCATCAATTATTTCTTAGACCTTTTAATAGGCTCAATATAACTTAGTTCAAAAATTAAATTTATTTGCTCCACATTAGAGACTAATCTCACCAACTGTGAATTCGAATTATACAGCTGTCTTACCCTTGTAATTTCAAGTCCCTGTATAAATGTTTTTAAATTGAACAATGAAAAAAAAAACCCGACAATTGTTTATTTCCAATGTACATTTTTTTTCATATAACACAGACGTAAACAGATAAAGCGTCAGTATTGGAAAAATATACACGTATTATATGATTGTCTAATTTCTATATTGTTTTTCTTCTTCTTCTGAAACTTTACGACTCTTCAGATTGTTGTGAAAAAAAATCAGATTTACCCGAACATTGTATGGCAAGAACTAGACAATTATATATATAATGCATTATGTATAGATCTGTAATTTCCTTTATTTATGGAGATGTGTATATAATAATTCATGTCTGTCAAACGTTCTTCTTGCATTGCGATTTTTATGGTCCTATTTCCAATACACCATTTTTTTTTACAACACTAGCATTAACAGTATCAATTTGACTACATCGGATGCGTGAATAAATTAAAATGATTCCCATCCGCTGTTCTTTGACAAGGGATAAGATCGCTATGCAATGGAGCTGTCGAAGAAGTGAAAGGATAAAGTACGAGTAGTAGTCAAATGGCGGAATTAGAAAAATAGGTATCGATTGTTAATGCTGTTAATGCTTGAAACCTATGAATTGATAATTCATTTAGATAGAATAAAAGTGAAGAAAAAGAGATGATGCACAAATAGAAATTCAGATACCTATTTAAATGTGTTTACCTGCTCAATTTCGCCTACCCAGTCAAAGTAGATTTCTTCTGAATTATGTGTATTACCATGTTCTTCACAAAAGTACTCCTTTTCAGGTTTGATGACTTTTAAATCAACCATTCCATCCAAACATTCGTAATCTGTATATTTGCATTTGAGTTTTAGTTCATACGATAAGCTCGGTTGAAATCGGATCTGCTTCATTTCTTCTATAATTCCTAATAATTTTGCCTTGACATCTTGATACGAGCGCTTCTCTGGTTCTCCCCATTTCCAGATTTGAATCTGCAAAACATTCTGATAATTAGCAATGAGAAGCTTTTCGCAACCGTTTGCATCTAAATTGTAAATCGCAAAATCTCTATAGAAGGCAGGATGTCTTCCATCAGTTGTCTGTGGACCTTTGGCGACTGTGTAGTATCGGGTACATGCCACTAGTATCTGCGTTGCAAATGATGGCGGAAGAAAGTCGAATTCAACACAAAGACATGATGATTTTGACGGACAGTAAAAAAACTTTTCTTTGATGTTACTCAGTGATGTTTTCTTTATCATACATGGAACGTAGTAATCTGATTCTTCGTGGATTTCACATGTGTCTGACATTGTTCTTGGCCGAACAATAATGTTAATTTTTTCCATGATTTGCAGTAAGTGTAATCTGTATTTCTTTATGTTAACCTCCTGTAGCAGAAATATTTCATTTAATAGTTTCCCGCTCAGACGTCCATGTTGTCTGAGCTCTTCCCACTCTGTTTGATGCACCAAATCTTTCTGAAATTGGTCGGCTGTTATTATGCATTTAAAAGCACTTTCCAACCATTGTGGATCTAACACGACGTATTCGGGTAGGTCTGAAAAGTAAACATATGTTCCGATACCATTATGATACGTGAGAAACCGCTCTAATTCCTCTTCGTCTGTGATAGGTTGTATAATGTTGTTTGCAATTTCTGCAATGTCTGATTTAGCAACTACAGGTTTTCCGTATGAATTTTCTCCAGAAAGGGCTTTTTCAAGGTGGATCCATCTAGCGGGAGTTTTGATATTCCACTGTTTTCGGCTTTTTGCAATTTCTACTAAGTCTCTGCGTAAAATGTCGAATTCATCATCCGTATCATCTGTATTAGATATCACATACATTTTTCGTATATTTCTTCTTATCTGGGAATTCCTTACTATCTCATGTACTTGGCGCTGAAATTTTGCCTTGCAGTCAATGTTGTTTCCCTACAAAACAGGTAAAACTGGTTTGACACAAATTAATACACATACATACACAACTTCAAAGTATGATATTTAACAGATTTGATGATTCCAGTCTTTTCGAATTATCAAGTTATTATCACTCATTAGCAAATGAAACTGTTGCCTATCGTATGACATATACATATATTATCTCTCAGTTGATACGATATTCCCGTGCTTGCATTTCCTATCATGATTTTCTTGATAGAAGGTTACTGCTCACAAGGAAGCTATTAAACCAAGAGTTCCAAATGGTGAAGTTGAAATCATCCCTTCGTAAATTTTACGG
This sequence comes from Mytilus edulis, assembly GCA_019925275.1. NCBI lineage: Eukaryota > Metazoa > Mollusca > Bivalvia > Mytilida > Mytilidae > Mytilus > Mytilus edulis. Next base: position 74,077,326 of record CM034359.1, on the reverse strand, counting down.
ACGCCATCACGAGTTGGTTGACCGTTATGGAATAACCGTTTCACAAATGATATCGGATATGTTCCTTACGTCGTAACTACAATCCCCTTCCCTTTCATGAATGTGACCTACCGAATTAGACTATTTACCGGATTTGTAATTACATAAGCAACACGACGGGTGCCACATGTGGAGCAGGATCTGCCTACCCTTCCGGAGCACCTGAGATCACCCCTAGTTTTTGGTGGAGTTCGGGTTGTTTATTCTTTAGTTTTCTATGTTGTCTCATGTGTACTATTGTTTTTCTGTTTTTCTGTTTGTCTTTTTCATTTTTAGCCATGGCGTTGTCAGTTTGTTTAAGATTTATGAGTTAGACTGTCCCTTTGATATCTTTTGTCCATCTTTTAATTTATGCTGTACGCTCAATTTAGATGTTCGAACACATTATACGATTTTAGTCACAATAATAAATTGTTTGACCGTAACGATGATTTTGTCTCTCAATAATCTACTGGAATGATTTAGAGGACACTAGGTTGAAATTATATTATACGTATATTTATTAACCAACTAAGTGCATTATTGCCAAAAGTGACTATTTATCAAAAATCCTAACTGTGCTTAATATAGACAAACCGGGCATTAATACAGGGCCATTACAGGAAAACAGGGCCATTACAGAAAAACAGGGCCATTACAGAAAAACGGTGTTAATGTCAAATATAATAAATCTAACATGGCCGCCGATTTTCAAAACGGATCGCCTCGAAAAAAAAAGTTATCTTAATTTTATTCTGTAAAATACGGTAATGCAATGGTTTTCGTAAAATCAATATTTCTGAAATAGACGATAAGTTGACCTAGTTGCATTGACCTTAAACCGGAAGTTGACATTTAGCAGACGATCATGGCAGGCAATGCAGGAGAAAAAATTCGTTTGCTCGCCACTCTAAGTTCCCTACAATTACGCCTAGGAAATCGGACAGAGGGGTAAAATCAGGCGCAGAAATGATGGATATTTTAGTTGATGACATTATGCGGTATGAAAGTCTAGCCGAAATGGATGAAATGAGGGTATTGGACGCCTTGATTCATGGCGACAAAGTTGAAAACACTGATAATGTCGTAGAACTTGTAGAACTAGAGGTCATGCCTACCACGGAAGTTCCAGTTAGCGATGCACAGGGGGTGGTAGCTACGGAAGAGGAAGAAGTCCTGCCACAAGTGTCAAATACAGAAACTAATTCACGGCCACGCTAAAAATCAGTAACTTTTGAGGAGACTGACAAATTCCTCCAAAACAACAAAAACAAAAATACCACCTACAAAACAAACTCTGACTTGAAGATGTTTTATGACTGGTGTAGATCAAATGGAAATTTAAGATTGGTTGAAGATGTTCCAGTAGAGGAGCTTGATGGGTTGCTATCTCGTTTTTATATAGGTATTTATTGTTTTATTCAAACGTACACATTTAATAAACATGTCATAAACAGTAAAATGCATGATATTTTTCAGCCCCACCGTCGTGGCAGTCAAAAATAATAATCCCATCTCTTTATTAATTTATAACTTGTTCTCCTCTTGAATATACCTGATATTTGTTTACTGGATTTAACATCCATAATCAACAGGCAAAAAAAATATCAAATAACTAAATGTGTTGAACCCAAAGTGTATGTAACTACATGTACATGTACCTCTTTTTTTTATGTAAGCATGATTGTACAATAAAAAGATCCATGTGATTTTTTTTATTTTAGGAGTTCGAAGAAAAGATGGAGAGGAGTGTGAGCCTGGGACTCTAACTGGTGTCCAAAATAGTATAGATCGGCATCTAAAAGACAATAAGAGCATGCTCGACATTAAGAAAGACAAATTATTTGACCACTCAAGAAAAATATTGGAAACTAAACGTAAGGAGTTAAAAGGCCAGGGTAAAGGCAACAAAAAGAACAAAGCAGAAGCAGTTGAGCCTGAAGACGTGAAATTGTTGTACAATAAACAGATACTTGGAGCTGGTATGTCTATAATGTCATCCTAAATTTTGTTTTGTTTTAGTTTGGATGTTAGATATATTTTTTGTATGATAAACGTTCCTAATTTTACTCCTAACTGAATCTTAAGTTCCCTCATGGATGGATAAGAATTTGAATTGTGATCTCGCCACATTTTATTTTTATATATAAATGTAGTTAAAAATTGATGAAGTGGGCCTAAAAAAATCAATCATTATCATGTATGGTTCTTTTGCTGTAACATTTATAAAGTAAGAAAAGTACATGGAATTGTTTTTTACTGATTTATGTGAATTGAATTTCAATTAAAAAAAAAAAGCTGATATATGATATTTTTTATATTCTGCACACATTTAAAAATGTCTCTCAAACTGTTGATTAAATTTTGTTAATATAACATGTTCATTACACACTCCTAAAATTTACATATTTGTACTATTTTTCTATTTTTAGCTAATCCAACATCCTTGTTGAATACTGTCTGGTTTAATAATGGAGTTTTCTTCGCATTCCGTGGACGACAAGAACATTCAACCTTACTACTAGGTGATCTTGAGATAAAAAAAAATGCAAAAGGCTTAGAATTTGTTGAATTTAATGGTAAGATATTATATTGATATTTATATTAGGCCAAACAAAAAAGTATGTGTGTTTACTGTTACATGCTGAAAAAAATAGGGTATGTAGGTAAGGATTTTTTTTTACATTGAGTCTATGGGAGCAACATTGTGACTTTAACAGTGCTTAATCAAAAATAGTCAAACAAAATTTAGGGAAAGGGTACAGTAAACAAATATTTTTTTTGTCTTATGGTTAAGAAACTATAATCTCTAATCGCCACAAATCCGAAACATACACAAGACAAAAATTACAGAAAAGGATCATTGACTTAATTGCAGTTCCATATCTTGAAAGTTGAGGTTAGATGTTATACCGAAAAATAGATTTCTCACTGGAATTTTTTTGCAATTTTAAAACAGACCCTATAACCGGGCGGTCTATTTGATTATTAGGTTATTGAAGACAAATTGAAACTGATTCCTGGTATATTTATATTTATATTTTTTGTTTTATTAGGCATGTTAGGTGTGCATAACTTCAACATTGTTTTCGGGTCATTTTAATCTGCATATTATGATGTGAACAAATGATAAAAGCTATATTGCAACTATCAATAACTTTTTTGCATTGAAATTTATTTTATTTCAGAAAGAACAACAAAAACCCGCACCGGAGCAAAGGCTGGAGATGAAAGACCTGTCGCCCCAAAAATGTTTGCACAAGAAGATAATGACAATTGCCCTATAAGGTTATTAAAACTGTACTTGTCAAAGCGTCCATCAGATTTGAAAAATGACCCAAACTCAAGATTCTATTTACGACCACTGGTCAATGTTAATGTGGATACTGAAGTTTGGTACAGCCATCAACCATTAGGAAAAAACAAGTTGGGGGAAATGATGAAAATGATGGCTAATCAGGCTCAGTTGTCTGGTAGAAAAGTAAACCACTCAACAAGGAAAACATTTGCCTCTTCGTTACTGCAGTCGGAACGGCCAATTACAGAAGTGGCACAGTTAGGAGGATGGAAAAGTGTTTCCACCCTAACTCATTACAACACTCCTTCTATAAAAACAACAAAATATGGCTTCCAACATCATAGCACAGACTGCTATTCCAGATTTGAATGAAGATACAAACAGTATAAATGAACACTCATCAAATATAGAAAATGCTGATGTTACATGTGATACTGCTGTCAGAGATGAAAACTTTAACATAACTGATGATATTACAGTTGAGAGGTACTGTACACCTTCACAGCTCCACAGTGTTAACTCTAACATGTTAGCAGTAAAAAATCGACAGGAAACAAACCCATTTAATATTCTTTGTGGTGCATCTGTAACTGGTGGAACTGTAAACATTAACATTTTTTCCGGAAAAAGAAAATTTGAGTCATCACAGGAATAGACATTTTCAAACCAACTTTACTATTGTTAATGTTATATTAAACTTAGTTATGTTTTAAAAATAATATAATTACAAGACTTTTTTTGTATTTTATTTAATTTAGTGACCAGCAACCAACATTAGAGGAACAATATATAGGAATCACTGTTCATCCTGCTTTTCAACACATAACTTCTGTCAATCTAATATCTTAGATATTTGGTATATAAAAAGCTTTATTATGGTGAAGTACAAAGTATTTTTTTCAAAATTAAACTGTCATTAAAAAAGAAGAGAGTACATCAAGTTGGCAGCAACACATACACTTTTGTTCAGTTGGTTAATAAATGTATTAAGAAATGGGTGTTTTTATAATGGCCCTGTTATATGTCCTCGGTAAGTAATAATGGCCTCGGAAGTCTGTAATGGCCCTCGGCGTTGCCTCGGGCCATTACAGACTTCCTCGACCATTATTACAGACCTTGGACATATAACAGGGCCATTATAAAAAACACCCATTCATTAATACTATAGTATTATCATAATAATACAACAATGTCAAAGTCAACATCCAAGCATAAATATGTAGCATCGTACCAAATTTAAACCGAAAAGGTTTCTATGGTGATCAATATGAATACGCCGATACATTGTATCTTCGCAAGCAAATTATTCGTATTGTATCACAAGGGGTTGCCTGAAATGTTCAAAGTTGTATAATGTCTTTGTTGAAAAGTTTCATCCAACTTACTTTAAACTGATCTTTGTGTGTTCCTACAATGATAACGGGTGGTTCCTGATAATCATTGTAATATTCCTCGTCGACGAACTTGCAATGGC